>JAFEMH010004998.1:97500-182153 GCA_022495995.1 Adenophora triphylla var. japonica | reverse complement strand
GCATCATGCCTTTTAAGACACATAAAAATTTATATTTATCAGAAAAAGAAGATAGACTACTTGCACACTCTCACGCACGTGATCTTACACTGCACGCTCCGTCCCTAACCCGAGAAGTCCTTCTCGCGGTCCGTTTCAGTCTGCTTACGCCTCTCGAGTGGAGCCACAGGACTACCCAAACATGCCATAGAGCCTGGGCATCAACCATGCACTTCTCCGTGACACACTTTGTCCGAGACCCGGTTGGTTTTTAGTCTCGTCTCTCTTACCATGCCCGTCTGTGTATAGAGCCTTTCCTTTCAAGCCTTCTGGCGGCATACCGACTCAATATCTTCAGGGGACCCTAATCGATAGAAGTTATGCCGGGTTTCCACAGCGACTTTGACCCAGGTGTTGACCGCGGCCTTGACTAAACTGGCTCGACCGGCACAAATTATACATTGACTGCCAGACATCGTAACTGGGTCATCAAGGGTTAATGAGTATTCCATGCCTAATTGCCGCTTAAAGCTCGACAACCCGAGATCGATTGTGGACAATTCCTGGGTAGGATCATGCCGGTTCAGTAAAGATCCTCAAACATGATCTTGACTTTTGGCGTCAACTTTGCTCCGTAATTTACATAAATGCTCGTTAAGACTGGATTACCCGCCAACTCCAGGATCGTTTTTCTTTGCGGTCGGTCAAACCCGCTTGCCCTGTCAGACACTCGCCCGGTGTCCACCCCTGGGAGGTCGAAATGCAGGTGGAACATGAGGGGGGCTTTGTAGGGCGTAATGGCGGGGCCCGCTGATCCAGGGAATCAAGTAGTTCACGAAAAAGAAGAGCGTCTACCCAGCAGAAGTAGGTCAGTAAAACATGTTTTAAGTGAACAAGAACGAATCGCTGCATCCTGCATGAGCCCTAAGCCCAAACACCAACCTATTTCGCTTACCCGAGTCTGAACCACACACTATTGTGCCTTCCACAGTAAGCAAAGTTGGGATCAAGAACCCTCCCGGATCATCGTTTGTTCAGCTCAGTCATTCCGAACTGGGTGCTTCATCGTTTTATTCCTGGCTTGAGCTCAAGGTTAAGATGACCAACTCAAGGAGAGACGGTCGGGACGCACGGCTCCACACCCCGAAAATCCGCAAGGTGCCGAACATGAATTAGATGTTGGAGACAGGTAAGACAAAATCAAGAGAGCTAGATGGTCAAGTTATTGGAAAGTGCGTAAAGCCCGAGGGCTAGCAATTGTCTACCACACCCTAATGGAACTTTTGCGGTTTGAGTGCGAAGATTGGAGCTAATTACCCTCAGGCATGCCAGCTACCATGGAATGCCCTGTCCCCTCCCGTGTGGAACTACCTAAGTGGGCCAAGCATCCCAAGGCCTGTCACTCAGCCTCCTCTCGACCTCATCGTATCAATCTCATGGTCGACTTCCCCGGCACCTCCGGATTTCACCTTTGGGTTTCAATCAGCCTTGGAATGGGTCAGTTCGCTCCAAAACCTCGGTATGGCCGGGCCATCGTGGAATTGGACAGGCCAAGCCAATTGGTCTCAGCCCTGCTGCTCGATACTCCTGAACAGTCCGATCTGGGTCAGCTGCCGGTCCTGCATCTCAGCCACCAGGGTGAGTGAGCTTAGTTTTGACCCCAGGCTTGGAGGATTCAGTCTTCTTTCTTCACAACATCAGTGTTGGTTCGGTCATGGGCTTGGAAGGGTGGTTTTGTGCTTCACCGCATCAGTATAGGCTCGGGTCACCAGCTTGGAATGGGACAGCTCGTTTGTCGAGCTCCATGGTTTTCGAGAGGGGCCAGCTTGCTTCCTCCAATTCTCAAAGCGCACCGGCCCCTATGATGCTGCAGAGAGTCACCGTGGGCGCCAGGCTTTTATCACCAGCTTCATAAGCTCTACCCCGCCCCCTGCGATCAGGAAGCCTGACAAGGTCATCGATGCTTCCTCATCAAATTCTCCACTCGGCGTTCCATGAGGTGCTCCTGCTCATCAAGTCCAGCTGTACACATTTCCCTGTGCAGTGATGTATTCCTCAAGGTGCCGGTCAAGACACATTCAATCCTGCTGCCTATTACGATGCCTGAACCTCATGTTTTCAGCGGCCTTCTGGGATTCCGCAGCTCAGTCCCTCCACCCGGTATGCCACCCATGCGAGCCATATATTCTTCATCTTCGGCAACTCCAGGCCTTATGTAAGGAAGAAAGTTCCGAGTCACAACTCTTTAATGCTAAGGATACGTCATTCCTCCCACCAGAGTGCTTCCTGCTGTGGTTTCGTTTGCTAATGCCAATCTTGTGGCGGGGTCATGCAATCCTAATGTTCCTATTGACTCGTCACCAGATGGATTATTGGTAGAACCAATTAAGAAGGTACAAGGAAAAGCCTGGCAGCGAGAGTATCGACGATCTGCTTTCAACTCAAACGTCTCACCATATCAATCTTGTGTGTATCGACACAAATGAAGTTTACCAAAAGGTCGAATCTGGGCGATTACATTGATGATTACATCAAAAGGGTGGTGCACGGGAAAAGACTCCAAAGAGTCTGAACATGTCTCGCCGTCCTATAAACCTATCCCCTTCCAACACGGTAAGCTCTTGACATCCGGTGAAGGAAAGAAGGCATTGTGTACAATTGGACGGCCCCCGAAAGCAACCAAGAAATGGTGGTCCTTTAAGGCAGCGCGGAAACGTTTTGATGATCTCTGGGATGCCCATGGGCTTAATTTTCAAGGGCTTAGTAAGGGTAGGCCTTTTGGGAGCCTCTCGAGGGGGTTGCCATCCAAGGGACTCAAATGCACCCTCTCGACATGAGTAAGCACTGCGCCTTCCATGATCATTACTGGCCACACGACCGACAACTGCAGTACAGTCTTGAAGAGGGCAACCAGAAGGTTAATGGAACGGGCAAGCTGTGAGCGCCCAAATGGAGCCAAAACCGGCAAACCCTGTTCGGAATGGTGACCAAGTCAATGACCAAATCTAGAATCCAAGGATTTGGGTGTTTCACTTAAGCAAAGTTTTAAATAGCTTGCTAGAGGCAGAGCTCCCTGGAAAGCTTCCCATGAGAAACCCTCTCAAAGCCCAAGGATCCCAAAATCCCTTTTGACACCACTACAGCATTGTGCTTTCTCCACCAGTCCCACGGTCAATGCGAGCCGAGCAGCCTGTAAGCTTTGAGAAAGGCGATTCAGGGATTAATTAGGAAGGGCAAACTCGCGCGCCTCAAGGTGAATCTGAGCCCCGCCAATGATCATTTCCGAAACAACGCGAATGTAAACATGATTGAATTTTATGATTCAAACTCTCTAAATTCAACGACTATGACAAGCCAGATGATTTAGTCGCAACAAATGTTGAGAATGGATGGTTTGAGCTCCAACGGCCGGCAGTGTCACCGTGGCAAAGCTGGATTTAGTGAAAATGCTTTGAACTCTCAGCCCTCAGATAAGTTCACGGCTGACGCCAAGGTTAAATGGGATGATAATGATCCTGATGGCGGATTTGGCGGAGAAGCGTCGTACAAGAAATCCGATGATTAGGAAGGAAGAGTTGTGAGCATACTCGCTTGGAAAGCGCCTATAAGATTCGTGAAGAACAGCTGACCTCGTCTACATCAATGCTCTCCGCTGCCATGGAGTTCAGGGATGGTGAGGCGAATGAGTTCCTCGTCCATGGCCGAAGATCGAGACTTCGAAAGCGGTGATTTCGGTCCCTTCATCCCTATAACTCTCCCATCCCACGGCGGTGCAACACCTCCCCTCCATCCCACATATGATCCCTTGCCAAGGACAATTCCTCTTCAGCCCTTTCCAAAGCACCTCGTGCCATTAGGGCTGACAGACATCGCCCTCAGCTCCTCAGAGAAAGCGAGTTCGGGCTCCATCACACCTGTTCCTTCACGGATTTCAAGCAATCACCTGCCAGCTTTATGCTCCAGCCTTCACATAATGTACAGTTTCAGCTATGTGGCCATTGTTGTCTGAAGCCTCTACACCCACCTGGAATGCGAGCATGAGTTGCTAAAAGAAAATGCGGATGCCACAAGTTTCCAATTGTCGTCTCTACCGGACTCTAGTGAATTCACCCATCAGTTTCACCGTACTGCGGCGTCGTTGTTTCCCTCCGCTGATAAGAGTCTTTGTTGCCATGAGTTCTGCAATAACTCGAATGTTCCCGTTGATGCCCAATGTAGCAATATTGATGAGGCAACGGTGAAACAAATGCCAGGAGAAGCTTGATCTTATGATAAGTACTCAGCACTCCTTTGACCCAAGATGTCGAACCAGGCAAAGAAATGATTCCTTGTCACGGCAAGAATTCAAGTGCCCGAAGTGAGAGAGATCCGATAGGACAGACACTCGCCCCAGCAGCGCGCTTGTCTAATGCCGTTCCAAGCTTGAGAAAGGCCCGAAGACACGATGGCCTCAGTATCACCCCTTTCTACTCAAAACAACCAAGCGCATAAAAGACAAGCTGAATCCTCCCAAACAGAGCCCAATACCCCTCAAGGTCCTCTCAGTTCACTTCCTTCCATCAATATGCTCATCGACAAAGTTCGTCCGTGACTTTTCTCGACCCGGCTTTGGACAACTTGTGCTCGCCCCAGTTTGCTCCATGGCCTCAAACTCCTCCACTCCCACCGGTATCATGGGCACGTAATCGATCATCGCCTCGGTCTGCAGTAATGGAATCGGAAGTTAACGAAAGATGGAAAGCTCAAGCGTCTTGGGAGTCCAACAACAAAGAGTAGCTAGACTAAGGGCTACCCATCCTTTAATATTAAAACAGTCTTTTAGTCAACCTTCGTAGGTTCTAGTACTTTCTTCGTTCAATCAAGTCCTCCTTGGACATTGTAGTTAATCTTAAGTTTTCTATAAAAGAGTCTTTTTCTTTTCTCGCTAGACTTGAGACATTATTTGCACACCTACATTACATTTAATGAAATGGTTTTATTTTAAATGATCACTCGCATCGCTCAACAAATAATCTCTGGAAATGATTAAGATTTTAATTAATTGGTGCGAGAAAGTCAACTAATGCCCTCCCTATACACTTTCCTCACCTCACAAAGGCCTCCATCAAGCCATACACTTTCCAAAACATATCCCCATCATCACCTTGATCAAGTCAACGAAGGCGGCAACATCAAGGGACAACAAAAGGTCACTCAGCATCGGGAGATCGACCCCATATCGAAAAAAACAGGGGCTTGCCTCCGCCCCCCATGCATCAAGAAAGTTCAAGTAGAAGCTTGCCTTCGTCCTCAGGTGCTCAAAAAAAAAACAAAAGCTTCAAAAAAAAAACAAAAGCTTCAAAAAAACAAAAGCTTCAAAAAAAAAAAAACAAAAGCTTCAAAAAAAAAAAACAAAAGCTTCAAAAAAAAAACAAAAGCTTCAAAAAAAAAAAGCTTCAAAAAAAAAAAACAAAAGCTTCAAAAAAAAATGAGGCCAAGGACCTAGCACCGCCGATCAGAAGGTTTGACATATGGGCAAAATTAAAGCCCGAAGAACGGAAGTTGTCGACAACAAGGGAGCGTAAAGCAACGGCAAAACATATCATAAGCCCTTAAGCCATCCAAAATCTTTCTCCCCCGATGAAGGACGACGATCAAGAAGCAACGGAATCGCTCAAAATGACTTGTCAAGGAATCACCTCAAGGCCCGCACCTTATCATCCAAACTTCCTATCCGAGCCTTTTCACCAAAAGTACCACAAATGTTCATACCCCTTTTCTAAAGCCAAACACAGTTCAGACCCGAACTACGGCGACCTGAGCTCCTCACAATGAGGGGAACGTAGGCAAACCTTGAGAAATGGTCCCCAGCCATAAACACGTTCAAATCCCAGAAAATCCGGCCTCACCAATGGCCCCTCCTATACACAATCCCTCTTCACCATTCGCCAACTTCGACTCTTGGTATCAGTTGACTTTCTCCTCCTAATTAATCTAAATGTTTGTTCATATCGAGATTAGGGGTTGAATAACCCGAACATTAATAAAGGGTTTTAAGCAATCTTGTGATCATTTTGAATAAAACATGTTTTCAGATGTCTCGACAAGTCTTCCTTTTCTACATTATAGGAAAAATAGAGCTAAACACTAATTTTACGCTTTAGGCGGGGCTTCCATACACTTTTACACACCTTTCAGGCTTACACTCTCTCAAAAGAGTCAAACCCAAAGCGAGTTCTTTTGTGCCTTCATCAAATGAGGCCATCAAATAATACAAATCGGGGATTCATCCCCACTTTTCGAAAAAAATATATGCCCCGCAGTATACATTCTTGTCTTGCTTTCCTTTTCTTGCCGGTTGACTAATTGAATAAAGAAAATAATAAAGTAAATATAGAAGGATGGGTTGCCTCTTTTGCTACATGACAATTCAATTAGAACATGCACCGTGTACTCTTTAAGGGAGGACTTTCGTGCCATTTCTTTAGAGTGGGGCTTCTCTCGGTCACGCCCGGGTCCACATTGGTTCTTCACTTTGCTACAAGACGGGTCGGGTCTCGTTCGCATCGCCACGCAATGCCTACCGAGGTTGAAGCCTCTCTAATTGTGTCGATTCACAGTCATGAGACCGAGGCTTTGCCAAGTCACTTCTTCAAAATCAAGACTTCGCAAATACATCTCTTCAGACCAAGGCTCCACCAAGCAAGATGAGATTTGATCGCCATGTTGGTCATGGGCTAGTCAAGTGCAGTTCCATGATGTCCAAGGATGAGGACGGAATTTTAACCAGGACCAGAGGTTCATCATATTTCCATGGCTAATATTGGAATCCGAGTCCATAAAACTCCTTGTGCCAATCAGAATGAGGTTTCGATGTTCATCCTTGGAAGATGTCAGGAATTTTTGGTTTGACGATTGCCCTCAACCCCGATGGAACTTTCACGGTAGAAGAGGAAAAGGATCCCCATCCCTATCTTGGCCGGGCACTACCACCACCTTCCATCACACTCTTCTCAACTTGCGAAATCGCCCATCCTTTCGGCCTCGGCCTGATATACATTCACAGCTCCACTCGGACGGTCGTTTGGGGAAACAAATTGACTTCAGTCCGATTTGGGCAGTATGGTATGCCTCAAAGGCCGGGGTCGCCTCGGTATGTCACATCAGTTTGGTATGCCTCAGCCCGGCACGATCGCCAGAGCTTCTCAGTTACATCAGTTTGAAATGCCTTGACAACAACCCAGCTCAAGATGTCCAATCCCCGGCACCGCACATGCCTCACAAGATGCCTTCATGGCCGTCCCAACGGGACAAAGAAACCCCAAATACGTACTACTGGACCCAATGCAGCCTAACGTAACCGATCAGTTCACAGCTGGGAGGCAAATCGGTACGGAATGTCTCCTCATGGTTGGGGATACCTCGGAATGCCACGGCAGATTGGAATCCCACCTCGGTTTGGAACCAATCTATCGTGGCCTTCGCGGCAGTTTGGAATGCTTCCACAGCCTGGTCCAGGGCAACGGTCGAAGCCCTTCCTCAGAATGATGCTAGCTCAGCGCTCCTCACACAGCTTTCACAAATCCATTCCTCACTCAGGCTTCGATGGGTTACCAAGCCTCCATCCCAGTTTCATCGAATCACCAGGACCGCAGCATCCCCCGTCATGCATCTTCATGCCTATGCGATTCAACAATCAGGGACGGCGGCCCGCACTTAAGCCTACTTATGGGCCCACTCTCCGGAAATCCGAGTTACCCAGCTACATCAAGACTGCCTTCGCCCTACTTTGCCAGTTGAAAATCAACAACAAGCCGCAAAGTTCTATCCCTTTGCCCAGGGTCCTACTCAAGCTCCCCGGGGTGATTCGGGCCAAGGACAGGATTTCACCTATGTCCCCAGATCGGCCGTTCCCTCCACCCGTATGCGCGCCGTGGTAGCTCCTCTCTCTCATGAGCCGCCGCTGGTTTGAATGCCATGGTTCCACCACAAGACCCTCATTTGGCTTGATTCGTGGAACGACACAAGGAAATGAAAGCACAGGTTGCACAATTGACCGCTAAGAAGTCTCGCTTTCCGACCAACGAACCCGGACTCCTTTGTTCCCCACAAATTCGTGATGCCTAATTTGGATCTCTTTGATGGCACCGCATGCCCGAAAACCCATCTCGGACACGTATACCTTGGCAATGAAGGTCAAAAGGGGCGCCAATCGAGTTGTCGACTATTTGGTCTCTCTTTGAAGTCCAAGTGCTCTAAAAATGGTTCTTCCGCTTAAAATCCGAGGCCAGGGCTACATGGGACCAGGTTACTAGCCAACTTGGAATGGGAAGCAAATAGATTTGACTGCAGACAACAATGCAAATGTCCCCGACGAGAACAGGACTTTTACAAGCAAGATGGCAACTCCTCCTTTTGAAGAGGAACAACTAGACATCTTTCGTCACGCCCGAAACCACATCCGAGGGTCTCACTCAGCAATTTCCCTATCCAATCTACGGCAATGATCAATTCCGGCTAAATTTGAAAGGGCTTATAATCGCAGCCGAGCCGTCGCACCTGCTTACGGATATCGGGTTTCTTCCACCTCCAACACGACTCCTGAAAAAGGGTAGTGTGAGAACTGATCGAAAAGGGGACCCCAAGGACCAACATGCAGTCAACAATCCATTCCCTAAAAAAAAAAAAAAAAGTAGCGTGAATATGATTGAGCCACGAACAAGCCAAGTGCCACTATGGCTAACGGTTCCACATATGGAAGACACTCTTCGAAGAGAGGATTCTAATTTCATAGTCGGTATCAAAGATGGGTTTCTCCCTTCATGACAACTTCACCTTGAGGGCTCTCACGTTGATCGATTGGCTCAGTACTTCATCAGTATGTCGGTCAAACCTTTAACTGGACCTCTGTAGTGACGCTTTGTCAAACCTCGGGGCTTCATCAAATCATTCAGAGAAAGATTCCGTGGTTTTCGCCATGTCTTTTCCATGGAATAGGGCTTTATCAAGTCACACCTATCTTCGAAGAAAGGTCTGGTCACCTCAACAACCTGTCTTGGAGTTTCAGCTTTAGAACTTGGCATATGGCAACTCCTGCATCATCAAAAGTTGAGAATTGGGAATCTCCTCATATCGCATTTCGTCAAATCACAACTAACCCAAGCAAAAGAGGGTTCATTCATGTCAACATGCTTTGATTCTAGAGCCCGTCGGCGTCGACTTCAAATGTCCGAGACTGAAAAGAAATTTCAATCGAGACCCGGGTTCAAATCCAACTTCATCCCAAGATCAAAATTGACCTCATCAATAACATGCAATTCAGTCCGCGACTAAAGGATATCACCCTACCAGCTCAAAGCTTGTCCCAAACATTTAACAACACATACATCCCCTCTCATCACCATGCATCCCCACAAAAATCTCCCAGGGCTCATGTAGCATGCACAAAACTTGAATCAATAGGAAAAATCCTAAGTGATTGAAAATCATAAATCGTAATTTCCCTGCCAAAAGCTTAGGCCAAGTGCATCTTCGAAAGCAAATAAACGCATCATCTCATAATCATTTTTGGTTCTATGCATGCATCCGCCATCATGAATGCCATTTATGCATCTTCCTCTTCACTAACAAATGCAGGAATTCAAACGTAATCCCCCTTTTCGGCAAGGATGATCTTCACCAAAGACGACCTCAAATGGATGAAAATAGTCCCCAACATCCACAAACATATGAAGACCGCCTCCAGTGTCTACAAATCGGTCAGGGACGCCAAGCTCTCCAATACAATTCGGTCAGAGACGCCAAGTTCTCAAAACGCAAATCGGTCAAGGACGCCAAGCTCTCCAATACAAATCGGTCAGGGACGCCAAGCTCTCCAATACAAATCGGTCAAGGACGCCAAGCAAGTTCTCAAAATGCAAATCGGTCAAAGATACCAAGGTCTCAAATACAGACGGTCGGTGAGACGCCAAGTTCTCCAATACAAACCGGCTGGGACGCCAAGTTCTCAAATACAAATCGGTCAGGGTGATGCCAAGTTCTCAAATACAATGCGGTTAGAGACACCAAGTTCTCAAAAGCAAGGAGTCCCAATGTGAAGACAAGCTCAAAAACCCCTACAAGTTTGACGATCACCAGCAAGATGCAGACTCAACCAAACTCCTCCTTCAGGTCAAAATGCCTCCAAAGACAGCAAATCGTCAGCAGAAACCGTCCCACGAATGGCAACCTAACAACTCTTCATCAACATCACCGTAGCCTCGCCTACTGTGTAAGCACAACACAGGTATGAAAGCATATCTTAATCAACTACTTTTCTAAAAGATCATTATCATCAAATCTTAGGGCGACTTCCCAAAAACAGTCAAACCTCAAATACTGTCAAACCATCAAAGACCATCCCCAGCTATTTTCGAACTACGACCGGCTTGATTCCCTCTTAAGGATACGTAGGTAGCCTATCATTAGGTCCAGCAACTCGACCAGCACGGTCATCCTTTCCTTCGGTGGCAGACGTAAAACCGATCCCTTCAAATGAAGTCCACTAGAGGACCATCTATCCTAAACCATCAAAGGAAATCATTTCAAATCATTTCAAGGTTCGAGGCACCTAAAACGCCATCATCAAGGTTCGAGGCACCTAAAACGCCATCATCAAGGTTCGAGGCACCTAAGACGCCATCATCAAGATTCGAGGCACCTAAAACGCCATCACACAACACGAGGAAAGCGATAAATCGCAATCATCCCTTAGGGTGACTTCCCAAAAATAGTCGATCATAGGGTGACTTCCCAAAATAATGACCATAGGGCGACTTCCCAAAAATAGTCAAAACCTTAGGCGACTTCCCAAAAACAAATGATCATAGCGACTTCCGAAACAAATCAAAACCTTAGGGCGACTTCCCCCAAAACAAATAAACCTTAGGTGACTTCCCAAAATAGTCGATCATAGGGTGACTTCCCAAAATAGTCAAAACCTAGGCGACTTCCCAAAACAAACTAAAACCTTAGGTGACTTCCCTAAAACAATGAGATCATAGGCGACTTCCCAAAAATAGTCGATCATAGGGTGACTTCCCAAAATAGTCGACCATAGGGTGACTTCCCAAAAATAGTCAAACATAGGGCGACTTCCCAAAATAGTCAAAACCTAGGCGACTTCCCAAAATAGTCAAATCATGTGGCGACTTCCCAAAATAGTCGATCATAGGGTGACTTCCCAAAATAGTCGATCATAGGGTGACTTCCCAAAATAGTCGAACCTTAGGGTGACTTCCCAAAAACAATGTATCATAGGGAGACTTCCCAAAAATAGTCGATCATAGGGTGACTTCCCAAAATAGTCAAATCTTAGGCGACCTTCCTAAAGCAAGAGGGTCGAAGACTAAAGATAGTCGAAAGACCCGAACTACGACCGGCTTGATTCCTCTTAAGGATACGTAGATAGCCTATCATTAGGTTCAGCCACCGCACCAAAATGGTCATTCCTATCCCCACAGAGCGGATATACAACCCTAGCCATCGATCGAAGAGGGTCATTTCTTATCCCCACAGAAGTTTCTTTTCAAAGAATCGACCGTAGAACTCGCTCGCCAAAGTTGACATCCTAAAACAGTCACTCCAGTGGTCGACAACTAAAGATAGTCGAAAGACCCGAACTACGGCCGGCTTGATTCCTCTCAAGGATACGCAGGTAGCCTATTAAATAGGTTCACCACTCGATCACTTGATCATCCCGCCAAAATATGGAGCCTTGCTCTTATTTCGACGACCCCGCTTCCTTCGAAAGCGCCGTCGCGAGGGCTACTCGTAAGTGCTCCAATTTGAGCTTGTTAGCATTTTCGTTAGAAAATTAACGAAAGTTATAACATTACTAACATTCCTAACATTCCTAACTTTTCTAACAAAGTAAGGATAAAATGGGCATTGCCATTTAAAGTTAAACCAAGAAAAGAATCTCAAAAAGCAAAAGAAATAAGAAAAATCCGAATTGGGCAAGTTGAAAAACATAAACTCGGCTGGATTTTTGAATTTTATTCTTCCCGTCCAAAGCTCGAAGCTGTAATTAATGAACAAGGCACAGTACCTGTCAAATCATAATTCGCGCGGACATGTTTGTCAATTTCAGAGGGCTATAAATTGAACCCTCCTCTCTCAGTTACATAACACAATTTGATCACAAAGAACGAAACTCGGGCGAATATAGAGAGAAAACAAAGTGGGAATTCACTTGAATTGCCACCATTTTCTCTTCAATCTTTCCCAAATCTCACTCACTCACAAACACTTCAAATCACTCTCATACATACTCTTATACATACACTAACTCAAGCTCAAATCACCCTTTAGGAGGAGGAATAGAGAGAAAACATAGAGGACTTCATTGTTATCTACTTGTTTTCTCTTTAACCAACTCAAATCATCAACCCTAAACACTTTCAAACCCTAAACACATTCAAGCCTCAAACACTCATATATTCAAGCCAAAGCCTCAAAATACAAAGAAGATAGGTATAACCTCCCTCTTCTTACCCTAAATCTCTCATCCATGCATGCATCTTCAAACTACAAAATGTAGTTCATTCTTCTTCTTGTTTTAAGATCCAAGAAGATCACCATGGAAGTCCATCTCCATGGATGATCTTCTACAAGGATCAACATTTTCTTTAATGTGTTCTTACTTTCTTGCAAAGAAAACTCATTTTCAAAACCCCAAAAACCATTTTCAAGCATCAAATCTCATTTTCAAAAGATAAAAATCCCCTTCCCAAGCAAATGAAGCGCTTAGTCCTAATGTACCCCAAGGATGGTTTGGTATAGTTGATTCACCACTAAAATGTCAAGTGATCACTAACCAAAACCTAGGGAAATGGGGACAAGCATGGATGCAAAACCCCCCTTTAAAATCATATTTTCTTTCATGGGAAGTTGCTGTCCAGTAGCAATTTTCTCAGACCTCAGTCCATGGTCTAATTTTTTGGACATAGATAAACTTGGAATTTGGTGTTGACTACAACATACTTTTTGTAGCTAACATCCAGATATTTCCATACATATTTTTACTTTATTTTTTGTGTGAGTAAAACTCCTTTTTTCAAATTTTCTTTTAAAGGTCAGTTCATCAGTCTCTGGAAATCCAGATTTCAGATCTGAGATTTCCAGAAGGTTTTGACCCCTCAAATCATCTCCAAAATGAAAAGTTCTTTTACAGAAACCTTTTTTAAGGTGTTTTGAACATTTTTCATTCCCGGACTTTTCCCAGATTCTGGATTTTTCAAGCCCTAAAGTCCATTTCAAAGTCGAGGGTCAACTGCTTTTTTCATTTTGGCAGAAATGGTTTTCAACTTCCAAAAATCTTTTGAGTTACAAATATCAACCCAAAAATCACCCAAAAAATCATGGGATCAGTTTAAAGCCTTGAAAAGAGTTCCCCAATTTTTACTTACCTCAGTTTCAACTTATTTTGGCCAAAACACACACACACACACACACACACACACACAACAAAGGATTTTGAATGTTTGGAAGACTCGTTTTTACGAGGCGTTCCGGGTGCACACTAACGTCCTTCCCGGCGCGTAACGTGACCTCCGAACCCAAATCTCTGATCTCGGGCTTTTTTCAAAGTTTTGGCCCTTAAAACAAAAATGGCGTGGCGACTCCGTTTTGATTTTCACAAAAAAAATCGGGCATCATCACAGAATCGAGGCCCTCATTTTCCTTATAAAAAAGCATGCAGTGATTCTTACAAGCATCAATTTTAACATACCCAAGACCGATCTGCCCCACCAACTTTTTTGTCTCATAAAAATTGTGAACCATATTATTTTCTTCGGGTAGCATCTGTTGTCCCCATAACATGATACGATCATAAGTATGCTGGCTCATATTTGTATCAGCCTTGATAGTTAGAAGCTCAGTCACTTGCTCTAACACTGTAGCCTTTGCACCAGGATGAATTTTCTCATTTACAGAGTCCATTAAATCCATAAACTTCTTTGCAACAGGATTTGGTGCCTCTGTTGGATTAGGGTTCCAATCAAACTCTGGGCCAGCCGCATTTCGAACCATATCATCCAAACCGACAGACGACTCCTCTTCATCAATCAAATGTTCAGGTTCCCTTGGCGGACCACGTGATACAGTAGGATGATTGCGAACACTTGTTTCAACCACATAACGCTCCCCGTGCGCTACCCATACCTTGTAACTATCAACAAACCCTACCTCCAAAACATGTTTCTTTACCCATTCAACACTTAGATATTTTCTATTCTTACACTTTTTACAAGGACACCTAATCTTATCATCACGCATGCACTGGGGATGCGCTCTAGCAAACTCCACAAAATGTTCTAAACCTTCTATGAATTGAGGTCTGACACCCCTTCTACCGGGATTACTACGATTATCCATCCAACTACGATCTTCTCCAGACATAATTAACTCCTGCATTTCATAATATATTAACAATTTAGATGTAATTAACGCATTACAATTCCCTAAATTTGGATTACAAACATAAAAGCAACAAGACACTTCATTTAGGTTTAGAATTGGGGTTGGCTTCTATCGCACACATCTATCACATTTTTTTTAATTATTAATATTTTGAATAATTTTAAATATTAATATTTAATTCTTTGTTGTAAAGTATATCATTCCCTAGGATGAAAGGACAATTCATGTCCATTAGGTTTAGAATTGGGGTTGGCTTCTATCCCATCCCGAAATACACTTATATGAATTGCAAATATCACTTTGTCTACTTGCTTTATAATCGAAAATCAAGAAATTTTGGCAGCATAACCCCATGGTCTCCAAGTGCACGACGTAGACTAGGTCAATCAAACACTATCGATTAGAATCGACAGTGTGTAATCAACCATGTCTAGTATACACTCAGAGAACAATAGGAATGCAACCGAAATATCTCAACTATCGACTATTCAAGCAATTTTAATAGACAATGATGATATTTACAAAATCATATAATCGTGCATTTCAAGACTGTCCACACGGACAATTTAAGAATCGATGACTACATGTTGACCTCAACATGATAAGTTAAAGATTCTTAAACGGGTTTCTAAGCTTTTGTGTTTCAACCGTCACAACGTCACGTCGTAACATTAATTTTTATTCATTACCGTAAAATGCATAATTTTACAATAATGAATTAACACACACATCTATCATATTTTTTAAATTATTAATATTGTGAATAATTTTAAATATTAATTCTTTGTTGTAAAATATATAATTTTACAATGATGAATTAAATTAACATTTATAAACAAGATGAGAGTCGTTCTCATCCACAACTATAAGACCAAGAAAGACAGAGCAAACAAGTAATCGACTATTTGAGCAAAGGATTTTCTGTTTAATAGGAATTTTTTTCCAGTTTCACTGTCCTCTTCTCTCTAAGGATCTCAAACATAACAGCCATATTTGTGACAGTGCATGTTTTACTCTTCACTAGTGTTATACGGTCACAAGTAAAAACAAGGTAACAATATAACACCAGTGAAGAGAAAACAGACACTGTCACAAACATGGCTGTGATGTTTGAGATCCTGAGATACAATACGGACAGTGAAACTGGAAAAACTCTTATTAAACAGAAAATCCTTTGCTCAAACAATGGAAAACTTATTTGCTCTATCTTTCTTGATCAAAGATGAACATATTTTGATAGCTGTGGGTGAGAAAGGATCTCATCTTATTTATATTTTAAGATGTTAACCACCAACCACAATACCCTATAAGCAGTGCCACTAAGAGTTTTCTTCCTAATTTTAGACAATGATTAGGAGTCTAATTCCTTAACAATACTTCCATCCAAGTGTTCCTAATTTTAGACATTCACCCCCCCTCCCTCCCCATTTGACTTTACACAAGCCATCTAATACAAATTAAGAGTAAACAGTTGACTGCTTGATCAAAAAGTGTGATCCGACCTAAGGTGCATCTAGGGTGCCAGGATTGATATCAGGTGCTCAAACGTAGGCGACATACATTACCGTCTGCGATGCCGTCAATCGCCCCAAAATGGGATCTAGAACCAGTAGTAAACAGTTGTACCCAAAATAAAGAAACATACCTAGCAGTAAACAATCAACAGTTCAGAACATGGGTCAGAATTTAAATACAGTAACCAAGTTGCACACACTCTGATTAACATCAAATTTTCAAAACAAATGATATGATCTCATCAGATGAGATTCATGTCCGTTCAACACAGCCATCATTCCCAGAAAAATTGGTGCTAACATTAACACCATCAATCCTAGAGAGTAACGTAAGAACATAACATGATAATTTGCTTTCAATTTGATCACTTAATAAGAACTCAAATCTCTCTCAAGTCGAAATCAACTCCAATCAATAGATTAAACAAACTAGAAATGGAGTCGGAGTATAGATAATATTCACACCCAAGATAAAATGACCATAAAAACTAAAAGTTACTTTAAAGGAGCAATTTAGTTCTCCAACAAGATTAGCTATATGAACAAAACATGGCAAATTAAGGCTTAGCAATACTTTCTTGAATAGTTTTCTGCTCATATGGACAATAATACTGTTGGGGCTGTTGTAGTGATATTTGTTATAATTTTTGAAAATTTGAAATAGTGGCTTGTTTGCGTTCTGTTTTCCGTTTATAAATTAGACATCAGTTAATCTATAGAGACACCAAATGGATACACCACTGTAAGCGGCCCTTCAACGTTTACTAAGGCTTGCAACCTAGAAGCACCCAAAGACTTACGCCAACAAAACTGTAAAATAACAAAAGTATGAGCATTTTAGAGATAGAAATTAGACATATTCTATGACACATTATCATCTTTGTTCATAGTATTACCAAAGATAAATTTATCAAGAAAGTATGATGAAATAATAACCATATCATAACTTGAAATTATTTCAGGAAAAAACAAGATAATTCGAGATTAACTATAATTTTTTCTCCCTACATCCCAAAATAAATATTAAAAAAATCAAATCTAACATACATATAGAGTTGAGGGAGAATCCAGTAGATTGGGAGGCTGCACACGCTGTCAAAGTCGTTCGAGGATGTTGTTGCTGCTGTTGAACTCCGTTTCTGGAAATTGAAAGATTGATTATAGGTAATTTAGGATGATGGATTGTTGCCGGAGGTGGCATTTTACTGCAAGCTGTGGAACAAATAGAGGAAGACATAATGAAGGAAATTATGAAGGAAATATGAAAAATGAGAGAAAAAAAACAAAGACTTACCCCTCTCAACGGCGACTTCTGAACGGAACGGGGACGGGGACTACAACTGTGACTAATGAGAGATAGAGAGAGAGATAGAGAGAGAGAAAGCGAGTGAGAGAGAGAAAGCGATTGAGAGAGAGAAATCGAGTGAGAGAGAGAACGTACCGGCGACGGCGAACGGCGACGAATGGCAAAGGCTCGGCGATGGCGTTGTTCAGACCAGGTAGGGTTCGGCTTTGTTTGCGTATTGTATTTATTTGACTGAAGGCTTAAATGGCCGAGGAAGGGGAAAAGGTTGTATTTATAGGGCTTGTTACCGACGGACGAGGTCCGTCTGTATTACCGGCGGACTCAGTCCGTTGGTAATACCGACGAAATTTAATCCATTACCGACGGACGAAACGAAAATTAAAAAAAAAATCCCGGCAAATAAAATTTAAATTCCGTCGGTAAATGAATTTTTTCCGTCGGTATTACCGACGGACGACGTCCGTCGGTAAAATTCCGTCGGTAAATGCCCTGTTTCTAGTAGTGTTATAGAATTGGACCCACACATAGTCAATAAGGTCGGTTTTTAATGTACTAGATAATCTTCTAGGAGGATACAAACAGGGCGTAGAAACACTCAATTAAATTTTCTTACTTGAAGTTCGGTATTTTGATAGTATTGATGAAATTTCGTTATAAGAAGTATCGTTTCCTCCACGTATATCAAAGTCTATACCGTCTAATACTGCCGGACCAAATGGTCTGGCAGTATCTGAGCTGGCTGAGCCACCTAGGAACATGTTCCATAGGTAGTTGGAGATATCATTTGCCTCGGTGGAGTTGGATATGGTGTAGCCACCGGGTGGGCCCCCAATGCAGAGGAAGATTTTTACGCCTTGGGCTTGGCAAGCTTTGATTTGTGGGGTCATTTTTAGGCAACCCCTAGTTGAGGGGTTGCAGTGACCCCCTAACTGCACCTCGGGTATTAGACCTTGGCCGAATCTTGAGAGGAATGATATGATTACTATGTTGTAGTTTCCGGTGGAACATGTTTCGATGAGAGTGTGTTCTCTTTTGTCTCTGCCCCAATAGATTGCTATTTGGCCTCCGGCTGGACTGTTGTTGTCGGGCCGGCCGGTGACCATGGATATGTGTTGATTAGTGGCATTGGATTTGAAGGTTAGGGTAAGGAAAATGGTGAGCTGAAAGAAGAGATGAAGAAAATGTGTGCTAATTTGTTTGGAGGACATTGTGGTGCTTAAAACTATCACAGTTAACTATCTTGTGCTTGATAAAGGACTGGAGAGCTAAATGGACTATTTGTAAATAACCAAGGGTGGAACTTGGGCCCTGTTTCTTTCAGTTTTTTTTAGCCATGTACTTTTATCTTCCTAAGTGTTTAATTTACACCTTTTTCATACATAAATTAACGAATCTCGTTAAAATTTTGACATGTAGTACAACTCACACAATAAACGAGTAAAATGCTTTTTTGACTCTCGTACAATTGTCCTAATATCAATTTGACATCCGTACTTTTGAAACAATAAATGTATGATGTATACTATATCTTTTATTAACAAAATTAACCAAAATGTTGTTCCCTTTTCAATTTTTTTAACGAGAATTAATAACTTAACACAAGGTTGGATTGAAATTTTCAAAATCAACCCCAATGCTTAAAGAATTAACCCCATCAAATAATTAATGAGTAAAGTATACGAAAATAAATTTAATAAGGGGTAAAAATGTAACCTTTTAAACTATTGTCCTTGCAAAGAAAACAAAAGGTTGAGGAAATTAACATTCCTCTTGACCCAGATCCAGAAATTCTGCCAAAGAAACAACACGCACTTTTCATCTTCTCTTTTACCCCGCCCGACCACGCACCAATTTCAGTCCCCCGCCCTCTCCGCCGCCACTGCCGAATCTCCTCTACTCCAACCATTTCATGTTAGACTTTTTTTTTTTTTTGGCTATCATTAATTGTGAATTTATTTGTTTTATAAAACGGGTTAACAATTATAGTCCAATTTAGTAAAACAATGTACTATAAGCCCAATTGCTAATATGATCTATTTTATGGGCTTGTGCACACTTTTATTATATGATGTGGATTGTTATTAAGTGTAGGCCTTGTCTCAATTTGAGTCCGTGATGGAAATGACACAAATTGAAGTTCTTATTGAATAAGGATATTAAAGTCCTTATGGAACATGTTAATAGTTTTCCTTGGCGGAAAAAAATGTTAGGTCCCTTTCCCACTCTAAAACCCTAGGGCTATATATATTGGCCATTCTATTAAGCCGTTGTCCATAGAGAAGAGTAGGGAAAGAAGATCTAGTAGTAGCCGTCGTCGATGTTCTTGCTCAAGTTGACGCTTCTGCATAATTCAACAAGGATGTCGAAATCGGGTACGCAATAATTTATTGTGTATTCTATTATTCATATGTGGGGTTTGTAAATTATTCCAACAAGTGGTATCAGATATGGATGTAGAATCGTAGTCTTGCTCGAATATAATTAAAGACAGCTCGGTTGCTTGAGTTTTGAGATGGTTTAGAACAATTGAATTGCTATAATATTGAGAATTGACTACATGCTTCAATTCTACCGAGATAATTAATTTGGTCATGGTTCATAACTTTATAGCATGGAACAAAGAAGTATGTTTCCTTTTCAATTCATATGGTGGCGGGGCCTTTTCCAATTATGCTTGCTTGATCTTTATATATAGGCCAGTTTTTGGATTTAACTTATCAACCCTATTTGAAAATGGCAAAAACTCATATGCGCCGCGCCCACTTGGCATGCTGACATCAGCGATGATGTCAATTTTTTTACCGCCAAATTTTTCTCACCATCAAAATGTAACACTTTTAATAAAGAAATGTAACACTTTTTGATGAATAAATGTAACTTTTAATGAAGAAATGTAACACTTTTTATTTTCTTACATGTAACATTTTTTCTTCTAAAATGTAACATATTTTTTATGATGAAGGAATAAAAAATGTTACTAAGTGTTACTTTTCTTCTTTATAAGTTTTACTTTCGAAAGAAAAACTATTACATTTCATTAAAAAAGTATAATATTTCCATTCATTATAAGTGTTACAAGAAAAAAAATATTACATTTTAGAAGAAAAACTATACAGATTATATTAGCACATTAGTACTTAAAATAATAAATAAGAAATGTACAACTATATAAATTTCAGCACAGGTACCTATAGGGTATAGGGTATAGGGTATACCCTATAGTATATACCCTAAAGGGTATACCCTATAAGATAGGGTATACCCTATACCGTATAGGGTATAGGGTATATGGTATACCCTATAGAATATATCCTATAGGGTATACGGTATAGGGTATACCCTATAGGGTATAGGATATACCCTATACCCTATACCCTAAAGGGTATACCCTATACCCTATAGGGTATATCCTATAGGGTATAGGGTATACCCTATAGGGTATACGGTATAGGGTATAGGATATATTCAATTATTTAATTGAATAATTCACAATAGTATCATTATTAGTATTATTATTAAGTATTATTACTAATAATTTTTAAAGAAATAAAAGTATATAATATATAAACATTTACTTTTTTGATATTATGTATTATTACTAGTTATTATTAATATTATTATTAAGTATTATTATTAATTATATAATAATTATTATATATTCAATTATTTAATTGAATAATTAAAAGGTGGCAATACTTCATTGGACACACAAGTATTTACATGAATTAGCACAAGCAACATCTCACCATTAAATACATCACATATAATTGAATCCAATGGCCCAAATTTATTCAAAAAACAAACAAACACACTTTCTTTTGATTGGCTCTTAATTGTTCACATGAATTATTGATAAATCAATCTGCACCATTGATCACACTCAAATCAAATGGTCCCAATTCACCCACTTCAAAACCCTACCCACTTAACTCACCGCCTCCCTCATCTCTCTCATTCTTCTCTCTCTTACTCTCTCTCCCCAACCCGGCTCCTTCTCTCTCTCCCCAACCCGTTTCCTTCATCTCTCTCATTCTTCTCTCTCTTACTCTTCTCCCCAACCCGTCTCCTTCTCTCTCTCCCCAACTCTCAACCTCGTTCAACGCTCCCCAACCCGTCTCCTTCTCTCTCTCCCCAACTCTCAAGCATCGTGAACATGTCTTGGATGAAGATGCGGGAGAAGGCCCTAGAGAACAACGGCCACCTGAGGTAACTCAACAGTGGAAGAAGTGCCAAGCTGCGTGAAAATGTCTTGAAGTCGATTGACTGTTGGGATCATGGATTGGCCAATGGAGACGGTGTTGGAAGACTGCGGAGGGTTGCCGGAGAAGAGCTCATTTAGATATTAGTTCACTAACGGAAATGGAACGGGAGAGGAAGGCCTAAGGTCGGAATCATGGACTGAGTCTCCAACGGTGGGGAGGTAGGGGTCGCCGGAGATAGGGAGGATAGGGATCGCCGGCGAGGAAAGAGATGCCGGAGATGGTGTAGAGAGAGAAAGTGAAAGTGTGTATAAGAGAGACTGTGTGGGTGTATATTGTGTGGGTGTATTTCTATGTATGTAATGTATGTAATGATTTTTTAAAATGAATGAAATAAAATTTTATTGCTTAATAAAAGAAACTTTTAGCTTTAGTATAAATATAATAATGCTACTAAAATTATATATATATATATATATATATATATATATATATATATATATATATATATATATATATATATATATATATATATATATATATATATATATATATATATATATATATTTACATATATATATATATATATATATATATATATATGTATATATATATATTTACATATATATATATATATATATATATATATATATATATATGTATATATATATATTTACATATATATATATACATATATATATATATATATATATATATATATATATATATATATAATTTTTTTTTAATAAAAATATTAAATTAGCGACGGAAATATCCGTTGGCAATTTGATATATCAAAAATAAAAAATATTGAAAAAAGAAAATTAAAAAAAAAATTAATAAAATTGTGAAAATATGTAATAAATTTTAGCGACGGATTTTAAACAATAACGACGGATTATTCCGACGCAAAATACCATAATTCGTCGTCCCATCCTTATTATTAGCGACGGTTTGAAATCATTTAGCGAGGGATAGGTCCGTCGTTAAATTACCGAGGGACATGAAATTCCGTCGTTAAACAATAGCGACGAGGTTTTTAGCGACGGAATAAATCCGTCGGTAATCCGTCGGTAAATCGTTTTAGCGACGGATTTTTGACTTTTAGCGACGGATTTTTCCGTCGCTAAAACCAGTTTTTCTTGTAGTGAATGATTCTATAATGGACATCATTGAGTTTGGGGATATCATCAATGAGAGTAAATTTTTGTTTGGTTAATGCACACAAGTTGTTTGAAATTTTGTCTGAATCATGTTTAGATGGTAATATTCTCCCTGTGTTTTATTTCGCACAAGCTTTAGTCTGGTGTAATTTCAATCTAATTACAATCTTAATAAGCATAAATTCTTCTACAATCAAAATTTTCTCTTGCAAACTCATAACATCAAAATTCTTCAAATTAATTAAAATGGCAAATATGAAAAACAAAGAAGGGAAGTTCAATTTGGGACGAAGGGAATGTAAAGCAACAATAGAATAATGAATCTTAGGAAATCAGTAGATGATGATGCTTACTTTGTAGCTTTAAGTTGCACCTTTAGAAAGTTGGAATGTAATGGAGCTGCCATCAAACAATCTTCCAGTGCTTCCCTCATTCTTCCAAGTGAAATACGAGTTCTTTGGACTTGCTATAGCACAAAGATCAAAGCCCTGAGCCAACTTTTAGATATCTCGATTTGAGAAACAGACTTCACCCCCTGTGTGTAATAGTCCTCCACTTTAGAAAGATCCCCAGTTCCCTAGGCTTGGTTTCCCCTAAATAAATCAACACCATCATTCAAACCAAGCATTTTAAGTGGTGAAAAATAAGAAACAAACACGATATTGAGTTATTTTTCTACTACACATGGGTAATTCCATTATACAATCTTTTTAGACACTTTTATAGAGATTTTATTACTTTAAATCAGTAGAATGATTTTTTTTAGGGGTAGGAGGGGGGTTATGAGGGATAAATTTACAGCATATAAGGTGTACACGAGGAACAAAGTGTACCTAAAAATGGCTGAGCATTAACATGGAGAATAGCAGGCAATAAGTATGCAAGTAGATTTCCTGATCCTGTTTCAGCAATGCCAATGAGATCACGACCATTTATAGCTATTGGCCACCCCTGAGCTTGAATCGCCGTAGGCTCAGTAAAGCCTAGTTTTTCAATTGATTGCATAACATAATATGTACTGAAAAGAAAGACCGAATCAAAATTTGAATATCACGAAACAACAATTATCCAAGGGAAAGAGTGATCTCTAAAGATGATTTAACACGATGTTCACAGGTACTGCAAGTATGTCAACCCTATATGTACTTATTTCATAAGTTTAACAGATCATTCTGTCATTATCAGAAACAAGCTTGTGCTATATTTGTCACTTGTGTGTATGTGTATCTGGTATTTGAGGGGCAGAGGATTGGAACTAATTGAAGGGTATGGAAGCTTTTCGTCGACTCATTTACAATTGTTGTGTTTGCCATAAATTCATCTCAACCTTGCGAGGCAAAATTATGTTCTTTATCATTAATCTTAGGTTGGTGAGTCCGCCGCAAAATATTTTTTGACCCTTTTTCGTATTTACTGAAAATCATGTTATTCTTATATATTTCATTAACATTGTTTTCCTTTATATTCGGTGTACTCCCTCCGTCCCGCTCGAATTAGGATTATTGGTCAAGCAATTTATACTTTGAACAATAATTTAAAGAAAAATAATGATGTTAATAAAGATTTAATAAATGTTATTCTATCACAATTAATAATAAACTAAATAACTATTTTTAAATTTTCGTTATGATAATTATTTTTCTTCAAATTGTTGGTCAAAATATATATTACTTGACCAAGAATCCTAATTCGAGCGGGACGGAGGGAGTATATGATACTGTTATATATCAGGTAATGGCAACAAGTAAGTTAATTGCTGTTAAAGCTATTGATAAGAGGAGCAGAGGTCGTACCATAAATGTTCGGATATTACGCCTTTGGAAGCACGAAGATACTAAATACAAAAAAGTTATCGTTGAGATGTTACTTATGGATGATGAAAAAAATATCTAATTTTGGAATTGAACCGAATGCCATTACAATTGTCCAAAAAGCAACTGTAAACCATGAATGGAAATTATCATTCGATTTAGCTACCACTGTATCTGAGGTGGATACATCGGTAAATATTTCTGACAATGGCTTTGATTTTACTCCCTTTAGCCTATTTGGGAGTGATCCACATAAAAGTGTCAATGCTGATTATGTGTTTGGTGAGTATTTTAACACACAATTTTTGTTCGTTAATTAATTAGGCTAATAACTAACATTATATATTTTTCTTTACTGTAGATGTAATCGGTGAGGTGGTATTACCAATAAATGATTTTGAATATGTTAGTGCAGCCAAGGCAAGGAAGATGGATATTAAACTGGTAGATAATGGGGACGTTATAAACGATGATTTAATATATTTACATGAATTTTTCACATACATGGTAACTATTTAATCAGTTTTATTAATCCCCTTCTAATATTTTACAGGGGAATAGAGCTAGATGTTATCTTATGGGAGTCGTACGGAGGTCAACTGAAAAGTTTTATTCAAAACAGGGGACAAGATTCAGAGGAACCAATCGTACTGATTTTACAGTTCGTGATGTGTTCAAGATATATGGGTAATATGTTATCTTTTTAAATTGATTACTATCTCTAAATTATATTTAAAAGTATTTTTTACTTAATGCTAAAATTAAAAATTGTTATATTATACAGGGAAGAGTCGTGTTTCTACCATGAAGCACGCAACAAAACTTTTTATAAATCCTGATGTTCCTGAATTAAAAGAATTTGATAAAAAGTAAGTCCCTTTAATTCTAATGACACATTTTAGACACTATTACACGTTTATGTTTTTTTTTGTCTAGATGATTTTAATATTACTTTCACTATTTATTTAACAGGCGTGGCAATGGTGTTTCATCCATGGGTCGCAGTCTCACTACTATAACAGATGATAGCAAGTTCATCGGTGGTGACGAGTGGTTCAAAATCGAAGATGTCTATAGATGAGTTGCTCAAATGTAGTGAGGTGCAAAGAAAAATTTGAATAAATTTTTATTCATTAATAGTATGTTGGTGATTATTGAACTATATATTAATTTTTACAGGTTGGCTTATACACTACATTCACTGAAATAGTTGATGTTGACCCGCATTCTAACTGGCACTACCAAGCTTGCAGCAACAAGAAATGTAATAAAGGAGTTGACAGGAACTCAACCAAATGTCCAAAGTGTAGTACACCCTACACCAACCTCATTCCAAGGTATATGTCGTTACAATTTTTTACCTTCACAGAATTCATTTATAAATTTATAGTGTTTTCATAGCTGTTAATGATTTGATTTGTAACCGCCTTTCCTTCTAGGTTCAAAATTAAGATTGTTGTCATTGACGGAAAGGATGATAATGGAGCTGAGTCTTACTTTATGCTGTTTGATGCATGTGCATCTAATATGCTTAATATGTCCGCTTCCCAAGTAGTTGCTGAAATATCAGAGGTAGTTATTCTATTATACAATTTTTTCAGCTAATATACTCCCTCTATCCCACCCAACTTAGTATTGTTGCAAAAATGATTTTACTTTGAACATGCCATTTGAACATAAAATAATATTTTTTTTATAAATCTTATAAACAGTTATTAATTCATTATTAATAACACTTTCAAACTACAAATTTATATTTTTATTAGGACTATTTTTTTAATTGCTTGGTCAAACGAAAATCATGTTTATCAAAAATTGCAGCGAGCAGGACGGAGGGAGTATGTATCGTTTTATTTCATAATGTAAAATATTGTTCCTGATTGAATGGTCAGTCGGATCAATTGCCTGAAACGTTTTGCAAAATGTTTGGAAAAAAAATATCTATTTCGGGTGGAGATTGATGAAAGAACAAAAGATGCCGTCGATGATAAACGTACTTTCACTGTGAGAAAAGTGACATGGGATGCCCTCTTGATTGATAAGTTTTTGTCACTCACCAATTCTGATGTAAGTGCAATCCATCTTGCGTCATTTATTTATAAATTTATATGCTATAAATATTTAATTTTGTTATCCATACCTATTGACACGCTGGTGTAGGGCACATATATGTTGGATTGTGGGGCAATCTGTTCCCGTTTACTTGATATATAGTCGGATTGTGTGGTAGTCTCTGTTTCCCTTTATTTGATACATAGTTGAATTGTGTGGCAGTCTGTTCCCCTTTACTTGATACATAGTCGGATTATGTGGTAGTCTGTTTCCCTTTACTTTGATTCATAGTCGGATTGTGTAGCAGTCTGTTCCATTTTACTTTGATCTCGCTTTAAAGGCCTATTGGTTTTCATGAAAGGGTAAAATAAAAATTTCACAGCCGTCCGATTTGTTTAGGATTAATCTGGGCCTTTGATTTGCACTACCCCACCTCCTAGGCACATGAATGGTGGTTTATTTTATGTAGCCCATTGAATTACAATCAAGTGTGATGCATAATACTACTGAGAAAGGGGTTCAGGTTCTGACAAAGGTCAGCCATCACAATTGAGTTTGTGGTTTCAAATCCAGTAAATATTTTGTAGCTCTCATTTATTTTGATTGTCCTCTTCCAAAACAAAACTAAAGGACATTGAGGGGGTTGTAAAAAGCTGGACAGTAAAAAAATTATAAAGTCAAGTGAGTATTTATTGAAGGTTGCATCTGCATGATTAGTCTTTTGTTACATAGTAGGATTAAGATTTTTTCCCTTTTACACATGGGCTTTTGTACCATTTTTGGCAGTATTTGGGTGCTTCAAATTCCCAAGTCTTTTTTTTTTTGCTGATGTTTTGCTTCTGCATATTTTCATTCCAGTAGAAAGATAATTGGTTGAGCTAAAGAGGAAAATGTAAGTCGACAACCCTACAGTAAACTGATTAGAAAAATGAAAAAGGAAACACTTAGAGAATGAAACTAATGACTTAGATTCTAGCTTAAACGTGCTTGCTTTAAATCATGGGAAAATAATGCAATTTTGAACACTGCACTTTGCTTTAAATCATGGGAAAATCCATCTTGCGTCATTTATTTATAAATTTATATGCTATAAATATTGAATTTTGTTTCATTCAAGCTGCAGGAGGTGGCTTCTAAGCTGGTTTCACAAGATAAGAATGTGTCCGACTTAGTGACTAAAGATCAGGTAAAGAATCCCTACTTAACTTTTCTGATTTTTACTTTTCATTTCCATTCTATTACATGATATAATTTGTATGTAGGATGATGGAGTTGAAATCATTGGAGATAACTTTTCAACATCATGTGAGCAGATCACTCCTATGAAGCGTACATTGGATGATGCTCTTAATAGCCAGGATGAGCAACTTTCGGCTACAAAGATGTTGAAAGAGATCAAGAAAGAGAAAGTGGAAAAGTAGTAAAAAAGGAGAGATGCAGTTGAGGAATATTATTTTGTTTTATGATATTAAAGTTGATGAATTATAGTTCTTTATGTTTGATGATGCAGTTAAGGATCCATGTTTTGTTTAATTATGTTTAAGAACCAAGATTATGTGTTCGATTCTGCTGACAACCTATGGTGGTTGTTTTTTTCTTTCCAGTTCACATTATTGTGGTTAGTGATAGGCAAGAGTACAATATTTTAGTTGGTAGTCTTTGGTTGTTTTTTGGTATTTTGTGATTTCATTTGATATGGTACTTTGTTATTTTCTATTATTTGGAATTTGGTCTTATTTGGTTCATGGAAGTCCTACGGAGTCCAGTAGAAGCAAAAGTAGGAATGCATATAGAAGAGGAAATCACCCTTTGAAATTTCATGTTCTCATCTCTCTCTCTTTCTTTCTCCACAAAATGATTCCTGATTCCTGATTCCTCACCTCAATTCCACCGATCACAAACCCAGAATTCCAGTTGCTATTTACAACTAAGGCCGCCCTGAGACACCGGAGCGACGTTCACTGCCCAGTCAAGCGAACTCCGAGCAACCAAACCGATCTCGAGCTTCTGCCTTGATGTGCGCTCTAAGAAAGTTTACCGGCATAGAGATGGTTCCGGTGAACTCTGGCGAATTCCGAAAATCGGTCCGATGTGCAGAAAGTGGCCGGGGCGAGTCCAGTGTTCTTCCCCCTCCCCCAATCGGCGATCTGTCACTCCGCTCCGTCATAAACGACCTTGAGCGTGGTCATAGACTCTAGCGACCAGGAAACAGAGATCTGAACCAGTTGCTATTTCGACCCCGTGCTCCGACGTCCCCAACCTCACTATGGTTCCGCCAACGAGGTAATTTTATTTCCCCTTTTTGAATTTCAAACACGTTTTTTCTATTAAAAAAAAAAACAAAAACAGATCCTAAAATTTTGTGGAATTGATTGGCTTATCTTGAAAAAAAAATCCCATATTTTAAACAAGACTCCGTTCATATCCTAATTTAACTTGATTTTCAAATTTTTGAATACTTAATTACGGTAAGAAATCTCATATAAGGAGATGATTAAAATATTTATTCTTATTTAAATATATGCCAATATATATATATATATATATATATATATATATATATATATATATATATATATATCAAATCTTACCAATATTTCTAAAAGATATACTCATGCAAGTTTAACAAAGATTTACCTCTGTGCCAATAAATTCATTTGAGCACGTCATTTATTTTTCTAAGGTGTCTTGCTTCCGTCTCCTTTACCAACTGGCCGGCTAACCAAGGTATTTTCGGATTGACTTGTGATTTTGTGTTGTTCTTTCTTTCTTTCTTTTTTGTTTTTCTACCTACAATCTTGAGCCTTTCTTCTCATTCGATTGATTTCGTGTTTAATGCATCATCTTTTTGTTTTAATTTTTTTAGTAAATTACAAGTATTTCGTGTTTCACGAAATAATACTGTAAATACCCCCTTCAATAACTGTAATTTTAATTAATTTTCTTAAAAAAAACTCAAAAACTTTAATTAATCACTTCTGTTAATGATTCTATAATGGACATCATTGAGTTTTGGGATATCATCAATGAGTGTAAATTTTTGTTTGGTTAATGCACACAAGCTGTTTGAAATTTTGTCTGAATCATGTTTTGATGGTAATATTCTCCCTTTGTTTTATTTCGCACAAGCTGTAGTCTGGTGTAATTTCAATCTAATTACAATCTTAATAAGCATAAATTCTTCTACAATCAAAATGTTCTCTTGCAAACTCATAACATCAAAATTCTTCAAATTAATTAAAATGGCAAATATGAAAAACAAAGAAGGGAAGTTCAATTTGGGACGAAGGGAATGTAAAGCAACAATATAATAATGAATCTTAGGAAATCAGTAGATGATGATGCTTACTTTGTAACTTTAAGTTGCACCTTTAGAAAGTTGGAATGTCTCGCTTTGAGCTGCCATCAAACAATCTTCCAGTGCTTCCCTCATTCTTCCAAGTGAAATACGAGTTGCTGGACAGTTGCTATAGCACAGCAATCAAAGCCCTGAGCCAACTTTTAGATGTCTCGCTTTGAGAAACAGACTTCACCCCATGTGTGTAATAGTCCTTCGCTTTAGAAAGATCCCCAGTTCCCTAGGCTTGGTTTCCCATAAATAAATCAACACCATCATTCAAACCAAGCATTTTAAGTGGTGAAAAATAAGAAACAAACACGATATTTAGTTATATTTCTACTACGCATGAATAATTCCATTATACAATCTTTTTAGACACTTTTATAGAGATTTTATTACTTTAAATCAGTAGAATGATTTTTCTAGGGGTAGGAGGGGGTTATGAGGGATAAATTTACAACATATAAGGTGTACATGAGGAACAAAGTGTACCTAAAAATGGTTGAGCATTAACATGGACAATAGCAGGCAATAAGTATGCAAGTAGATTTCCTGATCCTGTTTCAGCAATGCCAATGAGATCACGACCATTTAAATCCATTGGCCACCCCTGAGCTTGAATTGCCGTAGGCTCAGTAAAGCCTGCTTTTTCAATTGATTGCATAACATAATCTGTACTGACAAGAAAGACGGAATCAAAATTTGAATATCACGAAACAACAATTATCCAAGGGAAAGAGTGATTTCTAAAGATGATTTAACACGATGTTAACAGGTACTGCAAATATGTCAACCCTATATGTAGTTATTTCATTATACATAAGATGACCCTGGATAAATAAACAACAGTGTAAAGATTATAGTGATTGCTGGTAGCTAAATGTAATCCTCATCACAACATTGTTACACACAGTCTCCAAACACATTATCCTATAGACAGCGGCCTTTTTTAGATGGTCCATCCAAAATCCATTTTCCAATTGACACTGCTCCCCCGGTACCCCCATGCCACCCAAACATTTCCATCTTACTATTATTCACTTCTTCAATGAAACTTGCAATCATCTGTCCTCAGACCACTGCCACAAAACCTGTATTTTAGTATACTTGTGATTCTTCCAACTTTTTTGGAGTTGAGCAAGAGTCAGGTTTAGGGTGTATTATCTGAGCTGCACAAGGGAAGTTCATCAACACTCTTGCTGAAATTATTCGGGGTGCATTGCTGGTAGTGGAAGGGGACTTTTATAGAGTATGGGACTAGGCCAACAACAAGAAAGTGGTTATCTATCCATATTTATCTTCTTCATTCAGTCTATTTATACAAGCTCTTATAAATTAATCAATAAATACAAGTTAGAACTTCAGCTGTTAGTGATTGATGATAGTAAGCAAATATATTGGAATGAATCCCTTGCATTTCACCAACATGATTATAGATATTGAATTTAATACTTTGTGTATTGTTTTTAGAATGAACAAAGAATTTGGTAAAAAGCAACAGAAGAGTGAAGAGATGGACAAGCATCCAGGAATCTCAGTTGGTAATCAAAGAGTCGCATTGTCTGACATTACTAATCGTAAGTTTTCTAAATAGTGGCCAGCTACCTTTTTATCACACATATTCTTTTTGTTCAATAACCTTGATTGTCTATTGAAGTATAATCACTCCATTCACTATATTTTATCCACAGGTGGAACTCAACATATGACGCCGACAGTTCCTACGAGTAACATTTTTAACAGTAAGAATATCAAACACTTATATGAGTTATGATTTGAGAACAGTAAAATATTTTTAATTGTGTATTGTGTGATATCATAATTAGTTATTTTTTATTATCTATCAGGTGTTACTAGCACTCCGACCGGTAGTAATTTAATACGACCGTGGTTTCCTGCATATAATCTTACAAATTGTAAGAATATTTCTTGTGCAGCTTCAAATACTTTATATTATAAAAAAATTTATAGCATTACTAATCATCCTTTTTTTTAAATCGTAGCTACCTGTGAATACCCCGTCCCGATGCAACGCGCATTCGGAAGTTTGAAAATAATTAATTATATAAAGTCGGATCGAAATAGGATATTCATTTAGTGACACTCGCTTTAAACCATATTAAAATATTAGTTTAATTTTGAGAGTCGCCACGCCACTTTGATATAGCCCAAAGCTTTGAAAAAAGGCTAAACAGTTAATTGGGTTCGGGGGTCAAGTTACAACAGAAGAAGAAACGTTATCACTTCTATTGCCCGACGAATCGGTCTTTCTAGCATGTGGGGTGTTGGTTGTGTGCGGTGTTTACGGGAATAGATAGAAGAAGCGGGATCATGCATAAGGAAGAGGGGAGAGAAAGAATTTATTGATGATCACACCCTAGAACCTTTGAGTTAGGCCCTCGGAAGGTGCACTAATCAACGTTCATCCTTGGGGGATTGTTGATCATGGGACAATTATTACTAAGGTGGAAGGAAAGAAATAGTTCCTAGATCCATTGGGTTTCTTGGCGAAACCCTAGATCATCCTCGGCTATTGCATATTTAAATATATTAAAACAACCCTAAATCTAGCATATATGACATAAGCAAGAAATAAAGTAATTAAAATACTAAGCATGCAAATAATAAATCTAGCATTTTAATAAAGACAATAATAATAAAGACAGAAAAAATAAACAGAAGACTTACCTAATGATGGCAAGGCTTTTGGATCGAATCTATGAAGATTCGAAGAACGTGCTTGATAAAATATTTAGACTTAGAAAACTCGAGTTTAGTCTCAAGTTTTCTATGGAGGAAACCTCAAGTTTTGTCTTGAGTTTTCCGTAGAATAATTCCGTGTTCAAAGTGTGAGGCGGAGTGGGGTTTATATAGTGAAAAGAATTGGGGAGAACGTTTTACGAAAGCGATGTGGGAAAAGATGAAGGGCCGATCGGCCAACCTTTTTTTGGCCCAAAAATCTGCCTTGGCCCAAATGGCCTAGAATAGCCCCAAATTGCCTAGTATTGGCCGGCCACCTTGTCCAATTCCTCGGCCACATCCCCTTTGCAATGGCCCTACAGCTCGGCCAAATCCATGCAACTTAAATTCATTTTGTATCCTTAATTATTCGTTTCGTCCCGCGATCTTCTCGTTGCATTTTGACCACTTTAATGACTTCTTTTGCAATTCGCTCTTTAGGATTTTATTTTTCATTTAATCCCAGGAATTTTAATATATCAATTTCGTCCCAAATATTCCATATTTCCAGTTTAGTCCCTGAATTTTCCAATATTTCCTATTTGGTCCAAAAGTTTCCAAATGCCAGTTTAGTCCCGAATTTTCCCGAATTGCGCTTCAGTCCCTTTTTTCGGACCGGGTACTAACACTACCACTCCAATAGGTACTAATTCAACAAGCTTAGAATTTAGAAGTCGTGGTAGGCCGATTGGTCAAAGCGTAGGGGTTTTACAATCTCTCAAAAGAAGATTGGATATTGATTACTCTAATTCTGGAAATCGATAACAACAAACTGAAAACATTTCTACATTCGTTGATGAGAATTTGAGTCAGACATCGGGCCCAAAAAGCTTGGAATTGAGAAAGCGGGGTAGGCCAATTAGCCAGAGTACTGGAGTTTTGAAATCCCTCAACAAATGCATGAATGCTAAGCACTTGAATTTTGAGATTCAAAATCAAGTAAATAACAATGCCTCAAGTAATCACATGGATACAGGTACAAATATAATATTTAAAATGACAATTTTTCACTATTTTAAATGGTTTTTGAGTACTTATTATGTAATGAAATTATCATCTTATTATGTTATCACATATCTCACAAATTTTTTTTTCAAGATTCCGTGCGAGTACCAGATTTGATTAGAATTGAATCACAAAATGATTTGCCAACAAATAAAAAAGATAAGACGAAAGCATCACAAGGTAGTACTTGATTTTAATATTTGCACCTTTTATGTGATTTCGAATTTCATCATCCAAATTCACTTTTTTTATTTGCTTCCCCCCTATTAGATTACTTAATTATCTAATTATTTCAGCCTTTTTATTTTATTCTCAGGTAGAAGTCAATTAATGACGCCACGAAGTACTATGAGTCCTATTATGAGTAGTAAGAGTATTAATATTTTTTTAAATTGTTTGGATAATTTTGAGATTTATACACATATACTCCTTCCGTCCCATTTCAATCGCTTTTTCTTTATTGCAGCTATCGTGCCTAATTGGACTAATCCAACAAGCTTTGAAGTTAAGAGACGTGGCAGGCCAATTAGTCAGAATAATAGGGTCTTGCACTCTCTCAGCGGGAACATGAATACTCATCACTTAAATTCAGAAGTTCAACATCAAACAAATGAAAGCAATAACCCAGTTAATTGCATGGATACAGGCAGTTAAGATCAATCAAAATGACAAATTTCCACTATTTTACATGTTTTTTAAAGCTTCTATTATTTATTATTTTATAATTCTTATCATCATATCATGGTATAACATATCTCAATATTTATTTTTAGATTCATTGAGGGTTGAATCACAAAATCGCTTACCAACAAATGAAGAATATAAGGCGACAACATCACGAGTTAATAGGAAAAAAAAGATGAAGGAAATTGCACAACCAAGCACATGTATCTTTAAGATTTTAATTGGGAAGTATAATGCACTTTAAGGCAATATGAGTTTTTTAAAAGCACTGAATGTGAGCATTGCCATATTGAGCAAGAGCAACAGTTTATACTACATTGAATACTCATTTCTTTGCAAAAATCAATTATATTTTATTTTATTTTACATATGCAGCTTACTGGGATATTGGAGATCCAAATTATGAATGTGAGCATTGCCATGCTCTATTTTGGTACGAAGAAAGGACTCCAAAGAACAGGCCATCAAAGAATCCAAAATTTTCATTGTGTTGCATGCATGGTCAAGTACAAATTCCTCTCTTGAAACATCCGCCTCAGTTGCTCCATGATCTACTCGATAAAAGGCACGAAAAAAGCAAAACTTTTATGGATAACATACGTGCTTACAACATGATGTATGCTTTTACATCAATGGGGGGGACGATAGATAAAAGCGTAAATCAAGGAAGAGGCCCTTATGCATTTAAGATGGGAGGTCAGAATCTTCATCGAATCGGATCATTGATTCCCAAAGAAGGAACTCCTCCACAATTCGCTCAACTATATATTTATGATACTGAAAATGAAATTTCTAACAGAATAAAAGCTATCAGGTATGTTTATTTCGTAATGTATTATATCATGGCATTTGTTTGCGTATATAAATTGTGAGAATATCTACTAATTTAAATTGCTTGCTTTAAAATGAACAGTAAATAGAGGATAATAGACTTTGACAACTCCATTGTAGCGGACTTAAGAAAAATGGTTGATGAAAACAACCCGTATGCAATGATTTACAGAATAGCTGCAGAGTGTATTTCATTGAGAGATTCGAGTGAGGTAAAGCTTCAACTGATAGGAAAACGATCTAAGGATGGACGAATGTATAATTTGCCAACTACTTCAGAAGTGGCAGCTCTTATCGAGGGTGATATTGATGATGCACCTGATATGATAGACATCATGCATGGTTGAGAATAGGTGTGGTGACTTAAAAAAATACACGAGTTCAACCCATGTTATCTTCCTCTTCAGTACCCACTGCTGTTTGTTTATGGGGAAGATGGATACTATACTGATATTCCTAGAATTATGCCTCCTATGTCAAAGCGACCCAATCTTTCTTTGAAGGAGTTCTTATCATTCCGACTACAGGAGAGGTCTACAGAGGGACCCCAACTTATGAGAAGTGGAAGACTACTGCATCAGTTCATGGTTGATTCGTACATAATGATGGATACACAGAGGAATCAATGGATTCATCACAATCACTACAAGAAAACTGGTTTTTCGCGATTGCTTTTGGCGATGGCAAAAAAAGCAGTCACGTTTGAGTATATAAGGAGACGGCCTTTGTGACTGCATTTAGTGCAGTCACAGTAGACTAACGTGATGGCTAAGCAGTCACGGATGCCATCACATTATATGTTTTTTCTTTAGCGCCAACAATTTAGTATGGACGCGGGAATGCAAAATTCTAACGCGATTGTATTTTTATCACAGGTGATGGCTTTAGCAATCACGTTTTATAAAATTATTAAATTAAAAAATTTAAAAATTGAATTTTTTATTATTTGCAAAAGCGACTGATTTTGATATAAAAAATAAATTAAAAAATTCAATTACTAAATTAAAATTTTTTTTTTGTGCATATGACGATTCCACTACTAGAAAAACCCTTGTTTTTCTTTTCCTCTCTCACTCTTCCGCAGCGGCGATTCTAGGAGATTCCTTCTGCTTCCCTCTCAGCGTCAACTGCGATTCCTCCAGCGGCTATTCTTCCTCCGGCGTTTTTCCTCCGGCACAGGTGACTCTCTCTCTCTCTCGCTCTCTCTCTCTCTCTCTCTCTCTCGCTTTCTCTCTCTCTCGCAGGGGCGGGGTAGGGCTCATCTCCCTCCTACTAATTTGAATTCGATGAAGAATGATAGTGTCTGTTAATTTAGTTTCTGATTTCTTTTCATGGAAAAATCTCATTTTGATTTTGATTTGGATTTGGGGCTAAAATTTGGAAATCCACAGTTGGGTTTGATAATGCCCTACCCCGCCCAAATCTGAAGTAACATCAATAGTTTCTTCAATTTATGGTGCATATACATGGGGGCAAACATTTTTTAAGCAATGTTACTTTAGATGCTCAGTGGCCTCATTGATGTGTCAATATTGACATTCCTGAAGGGTGTAGGAATGATGTAAAATAAATATAATGTGTTATTTTGTCAAATCCTTTGGTTTGGATGGGATTAAACTTTTAAGACTTGTTTTCAAGTCTGATCCGTTTATATCTGAATTGGGCCTTTTAGATATGAAGTTGTTAGAATATAAATGCAGTCTTTAATTTTTAAGGTCTGATTGATTTAGAGATTGAACACATTTAGACCTCATTCATTCTAAATATTTAAAAAGTACAATCTCTTAAAGGCGACGCTTTTCTTATTGAGACATAGGAAGTAAATTTCTTTGGTTATAAATTGTGGTTCACGATTTTATCATTCACTATCTCATTGATGTGTCAATATTGACATTCCTGAAGGGGAACGCGTAATTCATGGTTGATTGTTTAAAATTCTGGGTATGCAGAGTGAAGTCCATGTTTAAATAGTACTATTGCTTGTCTAAGCGCACTATATGTAGGTGTGCATGTCCCATGCTTTTCTAACAAAAACTGAAATACACACTCGGTGAGTTCAATGATTTATTATTTTTTTTTGGGAGGGGGAGGTAGATTTCCAGCAAACCACGATAATATTCAATGGTTAATCGGCTTTTCTATATATGGCGGGCTGACTCTGAAACTCGTATACATTGGAAGGGAGCGGTGAAATAATTCTAAGCTCATGTACAGGATATCCGGATGCACGGGGTTCTTTGCAATCCATTGAAAATGATAGGGTCGAGAAGAAGCGGTGTGTTCATTAGGCGAAAGAAGAACATTGCAATAACTTCGAAGACCAATATCAAAGCATATATGTAAAATAAGAACAATAATAAAGAAATTAAAAGACTTGCAAGGCTATATATATTGATGTACCTCATCCTTTGCGGGAGTTTTTCGAAAGCTATTGAAGATATGGCTGCAAGGAGCTTGCGGTGTGTGGCTGTTGCTTACAGAAAGTATGAAATGGAGTTTCTTTCAATATTTATTGATGTTTTACCTTGTCAATGACTTTTTTTCTAAGCTAAGAGTTGCATGCTTCTTCTTCTTCTTCTCCCCCTCTCTCTCTCTCTCACACACACACACACAAAAATCTCTGTTTTGCCAGTTTGCCTAAAATGATATCATAAATCTTGCTTGGCAACATTTGGGCTCAAGGGCCTCCTTTCCCCCATATTGTATTTCTGTAGTTGGTGCTATGTATGGAAAATTTATGCACTTCAGGTGCATCCTCCATGTGCGAGCGGAGTCACATGGTAGCGGGGCCCTGAGCGTGATACATGCAATATTGGGTCTGTTACTGCAACTTAGTTCTTTTTAGGTGGTTACTTAACGTTTATGCTACAAATAACTTTAGCCTTTGCTGAGAATGTGAGATTATATTGAGCATGTTTAGCCATAATTTTACTTAGCTGAAAAAATTAGGCTTGGTCTTCCATCCCCAGTTTCTTATGATTTTGTCATTCTTACTTAAAATGTAGGTGCTTATAATGTTCATACATGGTCCTTTCTCTTTCTGCTTGTGTCTCTCTAATAGTTTCACCCCCTTCTTTTCGTGAGTTACAGATTCTACCACCAGTGTTGGAAATGATTCCATCGTCAGTGGGTATTAGGTTGGCTGCCCTAGCTTTCCGGAAAGAACTCGCTGACCTGGAGAAGTGGCTGAACAATAATTTAAATACATATAAAGATAACTTCTTTGAGGTAAATCATAATGTTGGACACTGCTGTCTCTTCCCTGCTATACTCCAAAATCTTACTTGCTGGACTCCTTATGAATCCATGCTTTATGATTTATGCTTTATGCTCAAGTTAGTTTGTAATTTTGATTGGGGAAACATGAACATCAGGATGATATTCGCTTCTTGTTTTCAGTAATGCATCAAATTTCTAAAGGAGATCCAGTTTGGTACAGTTGCCCATACAAATTCAGGTCTTGAGGACAGTGAAATTGATTTCTCAACATTCTGTTCAGCTTTGTCAGCAGCAGTTCGTCAGATCTTCCATCTTCAAACACATGGAACACTGGTGTCCTTATAGATTCAATTAAGCAGCTTGTGAGCTCATTGCTTTAAATTTCTTTGATTTTTTTATTCCATTATGTGGCACAACAATTCGTTGAAGGGCACTAACGACTTAATAACGTACTTCAGGCTCCTGGCATCAAATGGACTGCTGTTATTGAGAACCTTGATGAGATGGGGGAAGATGAGATGGGTGAGCATCAGGATTATAGTTAGTATGGTTACTTGATCTTTCTTTTGGTTTGTGCTCTAGAGGGAGTATATACCCTTAGACTATTGATTTTTGAACATATGTAGAATGGTTATTGAACAAGTTTAGTAAGATATGAATAGTTTGTTAAATGTGATGGTGGATGTTATTTTGAGACAATATATTTAGTTTTAAATGATTTAAAGTTTGTTTTCAATTAAGTTTTGGAAAAGTTTGTGGATTTATCAATATTAATTCATAATATTATGTAGTAATAATGCTATAAATAATTATATTATTGTAATGAAACAATAAGAACTAATGTGATGGCAGAACAATCACAATGGGATAAGGTGATTGCATTTTTAGTAGCTTTCTCTAAGCAAAGGTGATTGCATTTTCAGTCGCCTTACACAAGCTAAGGTGATTGCATTTTCAGTCGCCTTCTCTAAGCAAAGGTGATTGCATTTCCAGTCTCCTTACACAAGCTAAGGTGATTGCATTTTCAGTCGCCTTCTCTAAGCAAAGGTGATTGCATTTTCAGTCGCCTTACACAAGCTAACGAGATTGCATACCCAGTCGCCTTATACTAGCTAACGTGATTGCATTTGTGATTTAATTAATTAAATAAAAAAAATTAAAAAATCCTTTACGTGACGGCAAAAACCAGTCACGGAAAATAAGTCTCTAAGGCGACTGCATATCCCGTCGCTTTAAGCTATTGCGACAAGGGTTTACGCGACTGCCATGGCGATTGATTTCCCAGTCGCGTTACCTTTTCCTGATTGCTTTTCGTACATATGTGATGGCTTTTAGCAGTCACAAAAAGCCTTTTTTCTTGTAGTGAATCAACCCGGTCTTCGTGTTGAATCTTACCGGAAACTATCAGATGCGGTTTCGAAAGGAGATACCGATCCATCATCTGCAAGTAGGCGAGTTGTGTTGCCATCAAGCATGATACAATAAGAATTTTTAAATTATTATTAAGATTTTAAATTTTAAATTTAAACAATTATTCAAAGTGTAATCAAATTTATCAAAAGTTTCAGTTGTACTAGGACAGATGATATATATAATTATTTAATTTTTATGTGAAAATAAATTTATTTCTTCCCATGCTTATTTGATACAGTTGTTTACACTGTGGAGTTTCAAAAGCGAGGTCTTCCCGATGCTCATATTCTTCTTTTTCTCAAAAGTAAGGACTGAAAGCAGAACAGCCGAAAATGACGACAAGTGGATATGTGCTGAGATTCCCGATAAAGAAACTAAACCTAAATTGTACGAGGCTGTAAAAGAATATATGGTACATGGTCCTTGTGGTGCTGCTAACCCAAAGTCCCCTTGCATGGAAAATAAAAGGTGCTCAAAGAACTTCCCTAAAACCTTTAATGAAGGAACATCCATTGATGAGAATGGATATCATGTTTATTGGAGGAGAGACACCGGAGCCAATGTAGAAAAATGTGGAGTTTTGCTTGATAATTGGTATATTGTGCCTTATAATGCTGAGTTGTTGTTGAAGTATCAGGCTCACATCAACGTGGAATATTGTAATCAAAGCAAATCCATAAAGTACTTATTCAAGTATATCAGCAAGGGAAGTGACAGAATAGGGGTTAAGTTTTGCGTCGATGATGAAGTGAAACATTACATGGATTGCAGATATGTTTCTGCATGTGAGGCGATGTGGAGAATATTTGGATTTGATCTCCATTACAGGACACCCCCTGTTAAGCGCTTATCTTTCCATTTAGAAGGAGACCGGGTCATCCCTTTCAAAGACGGTGATTATCTTCCGGATGTTGTGGGTAAACCTACTGTTAGTCAATCACAGTTTTTACAGTGGATGAAAATCAATCGTGAAAATACAGAGGCTCGACGTTACAAGTATCATGAGTTTCCAAATCATTTTGTTTGGGATAAGACAAAGTGAGAATGGCGTCCTAGAAAGAAAGGCACATCAATAGGACGGATTTATCATGTACCCATCAATACTGGAGATATATACTATCTGAGGCTGATGTTAAATCATATTCCTGGTGCTACATGTTATGATGATTTGAAAACCGTAAATAACAAAGTGCACGATGATTACAAAGCAGCATGTTATGCTCTAGGATTGTTAGATGATGATAAAGAGTATGCGGATGGAATAAAAGAAGCAAGTGAATGGGGGTCACCGGATTATTTAAGAAGACTATTCACGGTGCTTCTACTATCTAATAGTATGTCGAGGGCACAAGATGTCTGGAATCAAACTTGGCAAGTAATGTCAGATGATATCATTTACAAGCATCAGAAGAATTTTAACAATCCTGGTAAAACTTTTTTGATGTTTGATTTAATTTTTTAATGAAATATATTAATGTTTATATGATTTGTCACGTTTTTTATATTATTTTTTAAATGATGTGAATTAATTATATTTTGATTATTTTTTTAATGTGAATCTTTTCATATTGTAGTGCTGAAAATCAGTGATGATCAAGTAAAAAAATTTGCTTTGGCTGAAATTGACAAGTTACTGGCAGCAAATTGCAGTGGTCTCCGAAATTTTAAAGACATGCCTCAACCAAGCACTTCTGTTATTTCTGATGCTGAGAATATGCTAATATTAGATGAAATGTCATATGACATTGAGGAGATGCAAAGCCGAGCACTCCATTACATAAATGTTTGAATGAGGAACAAAGGATGGTTTATGAAAAGATTATGTCGATGTTGATTTAGGCGATGGTGGAGTGTTCTTTTTGTACGGGTATGGTGGCACGGGAAGACGTTCATATGGAAGAATTTGTGCTTCCCGCATTGCGAAGGTGAGGGACATAGTTCTTCCAAATAGCTTGCTTCTAGCGGTATTGCTTCCTTACTTCTTCCAAGAGGTAGGATTGCTTACTCCAGATTTGGCATACCTATTCGGGTGGACGAAAGCTCAACTTGGCGGCAAGATTAAACCCGGTTCGATGTGTGTGGTCTCCTAAAGAAAACGAAGCTCATAATTTGGGATGAGGCTCCAATGACCCACAAGATCGCTTTGAGGCTCTTGATAGGAGCTTGAGGGACATTATGCGTACTTCTGCTGGTCGATGCTCTGATAAACCCTTCGGTGGATTAGTTGTTGTGTTTGGAGGAGATTTCAGGCAAATATTGCCTGTTGTGCCTAAAGGAAGCCGACATGATATTGTACATGCTGCCTTTAGTTCATCTTAACTTTGGAATTCGTGTGAGGTTCTAAAATTGACAAAAAATATGAGATTGCAGGTAAATCATCTTATATTAAACTTTAATATTTTATATTTTCCTATTCCAGTATTTAAATATTTCTATCTCATTCATTTTCCGAATCTATGTAGGTCGGTTCCTCTTCTGATGCTATGGAGATCAAAAATTTTGCTGAATGGATACTAAGGGTAGGAGATGGTGATGTTGGTGAAGAAAATGATGGAGAAGTTAACATTAAATTACCAAATGATATTTTGATAACGGATACAGTTGATCCTATTGCAACTATTGTTCAAAAAACTTATCCTTACATATTACATAATATGGGTATTGATGGGTTTTTTCAGGATAGAGCAATTTTGGCACCAACTAATGAGATAGTAGATACTATCAATGATTATGTGATGTCACAGTTGCCCGGTGAAGAAGTGTTGTATATGAGTTCAGATGGCATCAGCAAGGAGGACGGCGATATTGTTGGACACGATGATGTATTTTCTGTTGAGTTTCTTAATACGATCAAATGTTCGGGCTTGCCGAACCATTCCATACGTCTGAAGGTTGGGTGTATAGTCATGCTACTCAGAAACATTGATCAAGCTTCTGAATTATGCAACGGAACAAGACTGATGGTTACAAATCTAGGAAAACATATATTTGAAGCAAGAATGCTCTCTGGAAAGAATACTGGCATGAAGGTGTTTGTGCCTAGAATGATGTTGAGCCCATCCGATTTGACAAAATTCCCAGTTAAATCCCAACGTAGACGGTTCCCATTGAATGTTTGCTTCACTATGACTATAAATAAGAGTCAGGGACAGACTCTTTCTCATGTAGGGCTTTACCTTCCTCGACCTGTATTCAGTCACAGGTAGTTGTATGTAGCAATCTCGAGAGTTACAAGCAAAAAGGGTCTCAAAGTTCTAATTTGTGAAAAGGACGGTCAACAGAGCGATGTGACCACTAATGTGGTCTATAAAGAAGTTTTTCACAAATTATGAGGTAATTCTAATTTTATAAATATTTATACTTGCAATAATTCATTTAATAGACTTAACTTTAATGCGTGTATTGGTTTGTAGGTATCAGATTCAAATTAATGTGGTTGCTGCTAAATGGGTTGTCACTTTTTGTCACCCTAATAATGGAGAGGTATGGTTTTCTAAAGATCCCATATTAATATAACTTATGCCTTCCTTTTTGTTGACCCTAATGATTTTTGTTTGCTGATGCGATTCTTTCAAATACATAATTTTAGAAGAGCTAGGAGATGGAACTTGTGGTACTGTATATAAAGGCATAAATGTAGAAACATCTGAAATTGTGAGACTCTTACTCCAGCAAATTATTTTTGGTTGTTTATTATCTTAAATGGCTGATCGTCTTTCTTTGTGTGTAATACTCCCTCCATCCCAAAATGATCTTCTCATTTTCCACTCGTCAATGTCCCAAAAAGTTCTTCACATATCTACATTTTAGGCTTAAACAAAGCATGGTTAGTGAAACAAGTGTTTATATCCTTAAAAATTTGGAATAGTCAAACTCGAAGATCATTTTGGGACGGAGGCAGTATTAAAAATTTGTAATTGCAGTAGTACTTTATCTCTCTCCCTATCCAAGTGTAATATAATCTGTATATGGATGTCTATGGACTTTAAGATTGCGGCTTTACTTTTTCCCTAAACTTATTAGTTAGTATACCTATTTCTGAAACCCCTCCCCCAAAAAAAAAACCTTCTCACGAACTGAATTTACCCAAAAATTGATGGGGAAAAAAAAAAATAAAACCCAACAATTTATTCTTAATTCCCGTTCGTAAAATGAAATGATTGTTTGTTACGGGACGGAGGGAGTATCTAATTTGTTACGTTAATGAGGTCATGCTTCACCGTAAGAGGGCTCCTCAAGTGTCCCATGATCGACAAACATGTCGGAACAGTAGAAAGTAAATAAGGGAAAAGCATGGTGTAGACATTGAGAACCTGCCTGTCAATGGCCTTGGATGAAGTCCAAGAAAACACTGCATTTTCCAGTTACTTCAATCACATAATATTTTATTAGAGAATAGCGTACCTTGATTAGTCTCATCTTCTTCTCATTAGACATGAATTCTGTAGTGTTCAGACGTATAGGTCTCAAGTTTGAGTCAACAAGGGGGAATATGATAACATATGTAGATCCCCTGTTCAGAAAGAAGAAAAAATAATTTGTCTAACTTAATGATGAAAAAATACGCCTGATAATTATGATAAAGTAAATCAAGTATCCTTACCCACTCAAAGAGTTAAGACTTGGTGCTAGAAAATTTAAAATATTTTGTTTTTGAAAGAACAGTTTGTTTATAGAACTTATCATAAATTTCCCTATAAAATGCCAAATGTATTCAATCTCTCAACTTTGTGTTAAAAAAAAACTTATGTATAATGCTTCTCATCACTATTTTTTTACATCACAGGAAATTTTCTCTCGACAGTGGAGGACGTTGCTAACTCAATTTGGGACAAAAGAGTATGAATTATAATTTAGCATTGTGTCCATGAAATCTTAATGGATGTTTCACTTTCATTGTAACTCTGAGGGCTTCAAATATCTTATTTTTTCCCTTTCTTTTCTTCTTTTTTGTGTGTGGCTGTGGCCTGTGGGGATGAATAGAATAGTATGATATGCACATATATCATATTTACATTGTTTAAGTGAATGCTTCATGTATGTATGGTGTTTTACATGGAGTTCTTGGGTTACATGAAAAGATAGTGGGCAGTGTGTATTGGAATAAGTTGTGTTATAAGAAAACAACGTTCATTGTCAAGCTCATCCTCATCTTGATGTTAACATCATCGTTGGACTTTATATAGCAATGTAGATCATAGGGGGTTTATTAATGAAAAATGTCAAATTTGAAGATTATTTAGGAACGGAGGTAGTATTTTTTTTTTCTTAGCATTACTATGCTCCCATCGAATTTCGACGGCGGGTTACTCACTAATTTTACATTAAATAGCATAAACATAATTTTAGAGAGATACATAAGTAATTAATGCTTGGTGGAAATATTATGCCTTACAGTGCTACAACATGCATTGAAAACAGTTATTAGTGGAACCCAGATTTAGCCAGATCATTATGCTTAATGGAAGGAAATTTATCTCTATAAATAGTACTATGAATAGTTTCAAGTGACAAATTTCCCATTTTGTCCTTATATATTTGTCTCTTTCTTATTTTGCCCTTAAAAAAAAAATTAAGTTAAAAAAAAATTTAAAAAAAAAAAACAAAACTCGTGTTCTTGAACACGGGCATGTACTAGTAGTACAATATAACACATGTTTGAAATCTCCAAAAGTTAATGACCATGTAGGCAAAGATTGTCAGTCAAGAATGGAGTATCTATAGTATAAATGAGGGAAGGTTGGCACTGTTTCATGAACAGTTTCATTCGCCAACTTTACCGTTTTATCCCCATTATTTTGTCACTTTCCCATTTTGCCATTCCTTTAAAAAAAAATTTTTTTTTTAAAAACACACACATACCCCTCTCTCTTTCTCTTTCTCTCTCTCTCTCTCTCTTCATTCAGTTTGAATTTCAAAATGGAGGAACTATTTGGTCCCTCACATTTTGCCCAAAAAAAAAAATTTTTAATTTAATTTTTTTTTTATTTAAAAAAAATTTTTTTTTTTTTAAAAAAAAACAAAATCAAAAAATGTGGCCTTGGACACGGGCTTAGGCTAGTGTACAATATAACACATGTTTGAAATCTACAAAACCCGTGTTCTTGGGCCATTTTAAACATTTTTGAAACATTTATGGATTTTAAAAGGATAAATAATTATTGATGATTTTTTATACAAGATTGATAGTTTAATGGATTTTTAATTGGGCTTTCCAAAATCTATAAAAGCCACCAACATATTTTTCTCTCTTACAGACTTTCCTAGTGGAAATTCCAATGTCAGCCGCCGACGACGGCGACGGCGACCACCACCAAATCCACCCCTCCGGCGTATTCTTCAACCTCCCCTGCGATATCATCATCGATATCCTCTGCCGCCTCAACACTGAATCCCTCCTCCAACTCCGGGCCGCCTCCACCCCCTTCCGCCGCTTAATTTCCTCCGCCGACTTCCTCAAACTCCACTTCTGCGCCGCCGCCGCCGCCGCCGGCGATGACGATCAAAACAACCATCTAATCCTCTACTTACGAATCACTCGATTACACCCATCACTCCTACTCCATCCGTTCCGCCTCCGGCGATGACGATCAAAACAACCATCTGAATTTTCCAATATTCTTGATTTTAAGGTAGTCCAGATTTTGTTTGTTTTGGATAATACACCCCCAATTGCTTTAATTTTTAGTCTTCGAAACTATCTGTGGCGAAAAATTGAGGCAATTGTACCTTGCTATAACCCTAAATGTTGGTCTAATAATGTGTTTGTTTGTGAATTGGTTGACTTATAAGACCCGTAAAGAGAGTGGCATGTTTGATTGCATTATGGGATTTGATTTGTTTGATGAAAATTTTAAGGTTATTGACTTGCCTGAGGATCGCGGGGTTGGATATGATCAAATGTGCTTGTCTAGTTCAAAGGGTGGAGAATTGCTGTGTGTGTGTTTTCATTTTATTCATGAGGCTGCAGACCGGTGGGATTTATTGGAGATGGGAGAATATGGTGTGACAAATTCTTGGAAGAGAACGTACTCCCTCCGTCCCGCCCGAAAGGGCACTTTTGGTCAACAACAACAACAGTTAACTTTGACCCAAACATTAATGCAAATCTAATCATCTTATTGAAATTCTAAAAATTGTTATTCATAAACCATTTAATGATTTATCAATAATAACTTTTAGAATTTTAATATAATGATTAGATTTGCATTATTAATGTTTGGGTCAAAGTTAACTGTTGTTGACCAAAAGTGCCCTTTCGTGCAGGACTGAGGGAGTATAATATTGTATTATTTGATATCAATAAGGATGAAATTAGGGATGTTGAAGTTGATGGTGTGCCAAGTTCATTTCGGGTTGTTAATTATAAGTCTAGCTTAGCATTGCTTGATGGTTGAGCTTCAAAGTTGTCGACTTTTGTGATTAATTGAAATGTTTGCAAGCGGGCATCAACTAGAAAGAGTTGAAAGATTGAAGTATGTCAGAGTACTGGATATTGGATTCAAACCTTGAGGCAAGTCGATTTATCTGTTCTTTGTTTTTCTTTTTTAGACCTAACCTTGGTATGTTGTTGTTATTTGTTTGTAAATTCCAGTACTTGTTTTCATAGTGATCAAGACTTGGTAAAGTATTTATAGTTTTTATTTAAAATAAAAGCGTATTGGCTTATGTAAAAATATTGTACATATGTTTTGTTTTGAGCAATTTTTATTCATATTTATATGGATGTGGTATTGATTGAACATATGCCTCCTATTTTTTACTCCCTCCTCCCAAAATGGTTGTCCTATATTTGACTTTTTTGTTGAACTTTGACCACAAATTTATGAGAGATTAATCATGTTCATGAAATTCTAAAAGTTATTGTTGATAATATTATTAATGGTAAATCAATAGAAATTTTTAAAATTTCATGAACATAATTAAATTGTCATATATTAAGAATTGCCTTTTTATATTAGGAAGTAGTCTCAGTGTAGTTTTACCATTGTATAATTATAATACAAATAAGTGAAACACGTTTATTAAAAACATTTGACATGTCAGGGATGGATAAAGTATCTCTATAATCTATATTCTCTCTGTTCCTTTCAAAGTTCAAAGCTTCACCTTTTATTCAAAAGGGTATCCCATTTAAAGCTTCATCTTTTTAAAATGGTAAAAACTATGGATCCCACTTGTTTAACCCCCTCACTTTTTCCTCTCACATATTCCCTCCGTCCCGGTTTAAAGTTCCTAGTTAACTTTGCACGCTTATTAAGAAATCAAGGCGAAATTGGGTGAAGAATAGTAGTGGGTGGAGGATATAATAGTCCATTCATAAGGCAAGTGGGTGAAAAGTAAATAAGTAACTGATGATTTTTTTTATAATATACTTCCTCCGTCCACTTTATTGCTTCACAATTACTGTTCATGCGTGGATTAAGGAAAAGAATAATGATATAAATGTTGTGAGTGTAAAAGTAAAATAGGAGAGAGAATGAGTGGAGGGAATAGTAAATTATAATGATGTTGTGAGTATTAAAATAATGTAGGAGAGAGAATGAGTGGGGTAGGGTTAATATTTTAATAATAAAAACTTTCCATTTTAGGTAAAAAAAAAACAAAGTGTGAAGTACTCCCTCCGTCCCACCTCACTTGACACTTATTTCCATTTTGGACCGTCCCAGCTCACTTGACACTTCCCAAAATAGCCTACTTTTTATAATTTTATATTCACTCTACCCCACCACTCATTCTCTTTCTTTATTTTCCACCACTCAATTTATTCAACCAACACTACTATTTACCCCACTCATTCTCTCTCTTCATTTTCTACCACACATTTTTTTTTATTTTATTCTTTTTTTCTTAGTTCCCGTGCCCACCTCAAGGGTGTCAAGTGAGGTGGGACGGAGGGAGTATGTATTTGGACGCCCAAAATAAAAAGTGTGAAGTAAGTAAGTGGACGGAGGGAGTATGAATTTTATGAGGAAAAGATTGTCCGAAACAATGTTCATCATTTGCCATTTAAGGAATAAAGCAACTGAGAAGCTTAAATTTGGACGAATCAAAAAGAAAAGTAAGAATCTTAAATTGGGACAGAGCGAGTACTTAAATTGTGGGCTTCACTTGTCATATTCATTAATTTTTTTTCCTCACACATTTAAATTGAGGGCTTCACTTGTAATACCCGCTCACTTCTTCCCTCTTACAATTATTTTTTCACTCATCATTTTTCTTAATTTTTGTGTCTTAAGCTTGAATGGGACGGAAGTAGTATAATTTAATATTTACACTCTGCACAAATAAAGTATCTGTGCTTGAATGGGACGGAAGTAGTATAATTTAATATTTACACTCTGCATAAATAAAGTATCTGTGCTTGAATGGGACGGAAGTAGTGTGATATATATTACTCCCTCCGTCCTACTTCAATTGGTTTCGAGGTGAATTTTAAGATTTTTAAGAAAAATAAATAAAGTGAGTAAAAATTAGAGGAGAGAAAATGTAAAAATTAAATGTGTGGTAGGAAATAGAAGAGAGAATGTAAAAGTAAAAAATACTCCCTCCGTCCCACGTGAATGCAAACTTATTTCTATTTTGGTCCGTCCCACGTGAATGCAAACTTCCCAAAATGGCAAAGAATATTCACTATTTCACCCACTCATTCTCTCTCCTACTTCACTTTTACACTCACAACATTCTCTCTCCTCACTATTCCTCCCACTCATTCTCTCTCCTATTTAATTTTTCATACTCACATCATTTAACTTTTTCTCTTTCTTACATCACTTTTCCTTAATTCCTACACCCAAAAAGTTAGTCCACTATCACGTGGGACGGAGGGAGTATTTAATAGGAGAGGGAATGAGTGGGAGGAATAGTAAGTTAATGATTGATTTTTTTATAAATATGTGGAGATGATAAGGGTATAAATATATGACAAACTTTTTATTTATGAAATGGATCAATTAAAGTGGGATATTTCAAAAAGAAAAGTGGACCAATTGAAGTGAGACGAAGGGAATATATAGTACTTGAATGCGAAAGGATTAGAAACTGAAGATTGAATATAGGAAGGAGGCTAGGAGCAGAGTAAGGACTTGTTTGGTCAGAATGAAATGGGGGCGTTCTGATATTGATAGGTTGATTTAATCAACTTTTATTTATACTGCTAATATAAATATACTAGTAAAAGTCTGTTTTTGAGGACATATTTTTTTTTTTTTTTAATTAAAAAAATTTTTTTTTAAAGGACAAAATGGGAAAGGGATAACTTAGTGAGGGCAAAATGAAAAATTTGACATGTGATAATGTTCATTGTACTATTCACGGAGGGATTGTGATTTATACTATAGATTCCCCTTTTCTTACTTGCCAAACACTCCGCTAATGAAATTTCCATTTACTCCCTCCGTTTCACGTGTGAGTGTAGATTTATTTCTTTTTTCATTCATTTTATTTTATGTGAGTGTTAGACCATTCAAAATGGCAAAGAAATTTTACTATTATTTTCACTCATTATCTTTCCTACTTTACTTTTATAACTTTTATAACAACAGTTCACATTAATGCAACCACATATTTATATACTCCCTCCGTCCCGGTCGATTTAGGACTTTTTGCCATTTTGGGCGTCCCACCCGACTTAGGACGGCCCAAAATGGAAACCTTAAATCACTATTCTCTCCACTCATTCTCTCTCCTACATTATTTTAATACTCACAACACCATTATAATTTACTATTCCCTTCACTCATTCACTCTCCTATTTTTAAATTTCACTCACAACATTTACCTTTTCCTTAATCCCCGTGCCATTTCAAAAAATCCTAAGTCGGGCGGGACGGAGGGAGTATTAAACATGATAATCTTTTGTTTCCCATAATCCTTTATTTCCTGTCCCACTGTGTTTTTGTTTCTTCCTAAAATAAGTATCAAGTTTTAAAATAAGAAAACCTTAGCCTTGCAAAAAAAGAAGAAACTGATGAATTCTGTCTTGGTTCAATTTTACTATAATATGCTTTTTGCTTTGGAATATGATGGAATAAAATAAAATGGCTCACTAAACTATTTTCTTTGTGCTTTAGTACAGGGATAAGATTGCGTACATCCGACCCCCCTTGTTCCACCGTATGTGAGAGCCTTTGCAGCCCTGGGGTAATGTTGTTGTTGTATACTCCCTCCGTCCCGCCTGAAATGACACAAATTTTCTTTTTGGGCGTCCCATTTAAAAGGGCACAACCCAAAAATGGAAAATTTTTCATTACTTCTTTATTTATGAGATCCACTTGTCATAATCTCACAATAAATATTCACTAACTATTCCCTACTCCACTTTCTCATTTCTATAACACCTTTCACTCACAACATTTATTCCACTATACACTTTTTCTCTTTCCTACATCACTTTTCTTAATTCCCGTGCAAGGACACAAAAATGCCCTTTCGGGCGGGACGAAGGGTGTATTTGTTACTCCCTCCGTCTCACTTCAATTGAACCATGGCATCTTTGCAAGCTTTTTAAGAATTTTTTTAAAAAAATGAGTAAAGAATTGAAAGTGGGTAGAAGATTAGAGGAAAGGGAATGTAAAAGTTGAAAACATTTAATAGGAGAGAGAATGAGTGGGAGGAATAGTAAGTTAATGATTGATTTTTTTGTAAATATGTTAAAATTATAAGATGAATGATTTTTTTGTAAATATATAAACATTATGAGGGTATAAATGTTCAAAATAATGTTCACTTATTTTCATTTATGAAATGACTCATTTGAAGTAGGACATCCCAAAAAGAAAAGTGGCTCAATTGAAGTGAGACGGAGGAAGTATAAGTTATAACAAGTAAACCATACTCCAATTCTGAAATGATTTTTTCATTGCTGTTCACTTTTTTGTTGTTAATAAGAAAGTTATTTGAGTAATAAATTTAAGTTAATTAAGTTATTTTGTGAAAGATTTGTAGCTAGGACTGTAACCAGTTATGCGATGGCTCGATTGTACAATTGTTCGCACAACTGTCAGAACAACTTTCTGAACAGATTTTTTTCAGAATTTAAATGCAGCGGAATAACAACGAATTAAACACTTCAGCAAGACTATTCTTGCTGGAAACCTTTCATAAAACACAACTTTGTCGAAACACAAGTTGTAAACAAAACTTACTGTGACGACCCCAACCCTAGGCACTAAATTTAAATGTTATATTATATGCTTTTAATATTTATGTTAGCTTTATGTGTTCAGCTATGTCTTTAAATTCTTAATTTAAGATAAATTGGGTGAGAAGTAAATTTAGAATCTTTTAAGAATTTATTGGATATTAAATAAGAACCATGGAGAATAATAAAAATAGAAAATAGATAAATAGTGAGAGGAGGTTAAAATGGGTAGAATAAATAATTAAGGGGAAGGATTAATTTAAATTGGGTGAAAGCCTCAAAATTCTAGATATTTATGGGGGGGCCAAAGTATCTAAACCTCCCTACTCTTGCCATGTGTCATCCTCCTTCCCCTCCTCTTACTTCCTCCTCCCTTCTCCATTCTTTCTCATTCTTCCCCTAGCAAAGAAACCTCCATGGAAGCTCCCAATCTCAAGTCTTGAAGCCAAGCCATTTCTCCTCCATTTTCAAGTCCAAGGACATCTTTGAGCTTGGATCACCTAGAGGAACAAATCAAGTTAAGAAGATTCAACTTTCCATTCTAAAACCCTAAGGTGAGTTGTTATGATTCCCTTCTTCTACTTGTTCATAAGTTCTTTAAATGTTATTCTTGTCCACATGATGTTATTTCATGCCTTGGAAACTTTAATGGGAGTGGATGATTGATGAATGAGATGGGTTGAAGATAATGTTCTTGAAAGATGATTTAGAGGAAATGAAATGGGTGGAATATTTAGGGATAAATAATCTAGGTTTCCTTTATCTTGGGTTTACATGAGTTAGGATGAAATTGGTAAGACTAAGAAATCCTTTGGGTGTTCTTGGATTTAAAGTAGAGAAAAGGAAAAAGGATTGAAGCTAAGAAGAAAGAGTTAGAAATTTAATTGTGCTGGAAATCGCCTTGGGCGGTCGCCCATGGGGGCTTGGGCGGCCGCCCATCATGCCAGAATCTCACCTTGCCTAAAAACCCTCTTGGGCGGTCGCCCAAGAGGTGTGGGCGGTCGCCCATGTTGGCAGAATTTGGCCCAGTTCCCTGTTTCGCTGAATTTTCACTAGTAACCTCCTAGTATGATCCTTAACCAAAATAAAGTTTGGAATCTAACCTTTCCGGATATGAATTAATCCTTTTAACCTAGGTTATACTTAGAACAATTGTATCACTTAATGACACCTTAATTGGGTTACTATGGAACTACGGAAGCACGTTAAGTCTGAATCAGAAATTGTTGGTAATCATATTTAGCTTTATCAATGTAACCCCAACTTGATAAATTTAACATGAATTCCTATAAAGACCTTGTAATATAGATTATTGTCCGGAAATTGGTTATTAAGCTTGATTCGTACTTCACCAATGTAGTTCAAACTTGGAAGGTAGATCATGAACTCTTATTGAGGTTACCCGAGGTTGTGTAATGACTATGTAGGAATTGTTTATGAGATGTTGTTATATTGCTTATCTCCCTTGGTGGATTATTTAGCATGTTGTTATATTATCCTAAGTGTGGATTATCCGGTTGTATTGTTACCTCATTTGATTTCATATTCATTGATTATGTTATGCATAGTGTATTACCTAAATGTTGCACTATGATGTTGGTTGAGCATGAGTATATTTTACCATGTGGCTATGTTGCTTATCCCCTTTGTGGATTATATTTCAAGTAACTAGTATGTGCTTGATAATGTGTTTAATCAGCTGATATTGGGGGTATAACATAATACGATCAATTATGGAAGTGTGACCTAATGTGATCGGATTATGTTATACCTGTGACCGTCCCCTCCTGTGGCCACAGGTTGGGGTTATAGCATCTGTATTGAGCCAAAAGCCTTACAGAGTTGCTACTATCTTATTTGGTTCCCTGAAAAATGGGTCTTATAAGATGTGAGTATTGCTTAAGCAGCTCACCTAAGATTGGAGTATTATTATACACAATGTTGTACGACTAATGTTCAGACGGGAAAAGGTAAACCAAGGTAATGTAAGGTGTTTACAGCTTTTCCAATGTGTTGTATGCAACTTGTTATGTGTTGCATCTTATATGACATATTGCTGCATTCATAATAGCTTGCTGAGATTTATTCTCACCCCTCTCCCTTTAATGTTTTAGATCCCGAGACAGGTGGACCGACCAAGTAAGGGCGGAAAGGAGTTTAGAAGTGGTATTTTGGGAATTGTCGGGTTATGTATAGGTTGGTGTAGAATGTGTATTTTGGCATAATTCTTTTAAAGGGTTTGTATTCATAAACTTTAATTCCATTTTATATTCGATATCTTTTTGTAACTAAAATCGTTTATTATTTTCAAGGTTGGTCCACTCTTCCTCCAATGTGGAAAGGAGTAGAGTTATTTTAAAATGGTTGTGTGTATGTTTGAAAGTTAAATCAAAGTTTTAAAAGTTTAGGATCTTTGGGTTAGTTTGAGGACGCTCCAGCTCGGGACACGTGTAGGTTCCGGGTCGGGGTCCTCACAGTTGGTATCAAAGCTCGGTTTAGAGTTCTCGGGTAGAGTCTAGTTTGAGTGAGAGTGTGCGATAACTGACGTCGAAAGTTTAATGCAGGAATTTGTTCAATGATAGAATATGATGTGTACCAACCAAAGAATCAAGGAAATGTGAGTATTATGGAGAGATAGATCCCTCCACAATCATTTGAGGTATATTACCTGTCTCCGGAGTTAGGGATCATACTTTTCTAAATTTCATTCATTTCGTTCTCATGTGGCATTACATTTCGCTTTTATTTGCATAATTGGCCTAAAGGTTGCCTTATGTGCTGGAGGTTCTACTCCTATGGGAGAGTACCTCGAATCATTCTTGTTTATCATGGTGGATGTGATGTGTCCATATGTGGGCATGTATTGCCGGTGGATTTGGTCGAGTTACCAATCCGTGAATTATTGTTATATTAACCTGAATTATTTGAGTAGTTGTTGTGCTTGAGGAGGACTGTTGCAAGAAGCGAGTCTCCTTATCTATGTTTGATTTGTCTCCATGTGTAATTGAGGCGGATAAATTATTAATTGATGTTATGTCATATATGCGTAAATGTCGAAAGTATGGCCTAAGGAATGTGAAGGTTATTTGGATTGTGTGTTATAATTGATTTAAAAGAACCTTGAATTATCTCATGTACCGGTAGTAAATGAATTTGTGAACTCTTAATTGAGGTTAGGTATATGGCCTAATTAAGAGTGGTTTATAGTTGTACAATGTGCGTGAGTATTTATACATTGGTGTCTCGTGGTGGAGACTAGATATATGAGACTAGTATTGAAAGTGATAGTCTAAGTGGGATTATATGAGTTATAAATATCGCGAGTACGAGATCTTATAGAACTAATATATCTTTGCCTTATGTGCTATTAGTTGACTAAGTGGTGTTTTCTGTGTGAGTTTCAAAATGGGTTTCATCAGGTATCATACCCGGATATTGAGATTTTGAGTTGCTTTATAAGGTACTTATTATGGTATTCGGATTCCTAGATAGAGGACACTAATTGGGATGATGGACTTGATGATTCATCTTGGGAAAGTATTTGATAAAGAAGATAATTAGCTTAGCGACTCTCCGTAAGGATAAATTAGTACTATATTTAGAAAAGATGATACTTGGTGGATAATTATAGATTATGGAGATCTCAAATTAGTAACTGTGAGGAATAAGTGTTCGTTATCACTTGTTGATGATTTGTATGACTGATTTTAGAAACTAATAGGATACTCAATGGTTATTAGTTGAAATTTTCGGAGTGTTACAATTACAGTAAATATTTGCTTTAAGGATATACTTAAGACAACATTTATATCTAGTATGACCGTTTTGATTTATGGATTGTGTATTAGTTATGGAAAGGTAAATAGAGTAAATGCGAAGAAGTATAATAGATGTAATTATTGGTGACTTGTAGGATCAACTTCAGGAATTAGTAAAATATGTATATGGGTTGTTTTGAGAGATGATTATCATTAGTTGAGAAAATAAAATGAGGATAAATCTTATTGGAAGACGGGGTACTTTAGGATGATTACACCGTATAGGTTGACTTAGTTGCGTGACTCATATGAAGGATTGGTGTGATGCTTGGAAGATGTAGACGTTATACGGATTTTGAGTTGTTGATGGTTATTGGGAGGTAAGCTAGTTTATACTGTTCATGTTTAATTGCAATTTGGGGATGATTGATCTATGTGCGTTCCAGTTGTATCTTCTTATTAGGAAATCATGGTATTTGATCGGAAACTAGATGTTTACAATATGTTGTTATTAAGTATAATTCCAATATCGAAGGTAAGGAATAGATGACTCAAATTAAGTAAAGGTGTTGAATATTCAACTTGAGGAATTATTGAATTGAGGATGATCTACCAAGTTTACTATTTTAATGAATGTTATAGTGTTAATTATAAAAGATAGTATTAATATTTCGAGATTGTGTTTCCTTATAAAGAATTTAACTAAGTAAAAATATTATGTTAGAATTGTTTTAAATGTGCTTTAAAACTTTGGATTGTATATTGAACTTCGGTACGAGCCATTGTGCCCTTCGGGGATAGTTGATTTAATAAGGACAGTAAACCGTTTTGTGTAAATTAAAATCTGTGAGTAATTTAACTATCTACCACCGGTATGGGACGGTTGTAGATAATTAAATCACTCGAGTTATTTTTATTAGCTTACCAATCTTTTGAAATTTCTTGAAATTGTGAGTGATTTAGTTAATTAAAACTGGTATGGGCCGGTTTTAAATAAATAAACCATTCGGATCTCTTTGAATCTCTTTTTATATTATCCTTTGGAATTCTGAAATATGTTGTAATTTTTTTTTTTTTTTGAAAGACTTGGTATCCTAAAGATATAAATTGTACAGAAGCAAGTAGAAAAGCAACCTAGTTTCCCTATAGTGATTAATTGTATTAAAATTTTGATCCGAGAAATGATTTGATAAATTGTGCAGTTATCCATGTGGAGGTCGCAGTAGACTTGGTTTTTGTATTGGAGTTGGACCGACTCCGTTGTGGGCGGCCAACCATTTGAGTTGAATATTGATCCGTCACTTTGGACACGAGCATAATTAGAACATTGAATTATGATATAAAATCGACTAGTATTCCGTTTATGGGAATCCGGGTCTTAGTAGCATGTTTACATTTATTATTCATAGGCAGTTATTTAATGTTTGTATCATGAGAAATGAGGATGAGATAATCGAAATAACTCATTTCAAGCGAGTCAAGACATAAGACGGTTTGGTCATAAATGTGAAAATAGAAACCTGACGTTAGAAGATTTATTAAAATATTTAGAGTTCTAGATTGAACTGAGAGTATTATCACGATGAATTTTGTGATTTGGTTACTTTGAAAGTAAAAGGAGTATGTCGTTTTGTTTATAGGAAGTTGATGGTATTTTCTACTTATTTTATATATTTATAATGATGAGATTCATTGATCGAGTCCTTGTATATGTTAGGAGATAGTTTGATTGTATAAAACCCCATAGTGTGAAATGGATTGGATAGTCATTCATTTTGGAAGATCCTACTGGAATGTAGGAATGCTATTGAGTTTAACTTTGTGAAAAATTGTGGAATCATTAATTATTATTGAGGATATGCTACGGGCATGTACAATGGATTTTTGTAGTCGATAGGAAATATGATTACTAGTGGTTGGATGTGTATAATAGCAGTTATCATTCTAGCATTAAGGTAAAACCGTATAAGGCGTTGTTAGGGAATAAAATATCGATCTCTAATTTGTTGGGGTGAGGTTGGAGAAGCAAGGCCTAAGGTAAATTGGCGCCAAAATTTGTTAATCCATTTGAAGTTTTGGAAGGTTGGTGACTTGAATCATAGATTGGCTCGGAGCAGCTTATAGATTATTTAAAGTTTTAAATGCAATATTGTAATATATTTGGTGGCATAGGTTGTAATACTTTCATTATTTATATTGTTATTGAGGTCGTGAAAATTCGGGTTAGTGATATTTGTAAGGTATCCTTGGAACACTAAGTTGTAATATCATATCATTAATGAAATTAGAATCTTGGGGAAGAATCACACATTGAAGAGACTATTTGAGAATTGGAGCCTGAGGTATACATGTAACCGAGGCGGGTTGAACAATTAGGCAAGTGACAGTCAAATTCGGGACGAATTTTCTTTAAGGGGGAGTGAGTGTGACAACCCCAACCCTAGGCACTAAATTTAAATGTTATATTATATGCTTTTAATATTTATGTTAGCTTTATGTGTTCAGCTATGTCTTTAAATTCTTAATTTAAGATAAATTGGGTGAGAAGTAAATTTAGAATCTTTTAAGAATTTATTGGATATTAAATAAGAACCATGGAGAATAATAAAAATAGAAAATAGATAAATAGTGAGAGGAGGTTAAAATGGGTAGAATAAATAATTAAGGGGAAGGATTAATTTAAATTGGGTGAAAGCCTCAAAATTCTAGATATTTATGGGGGGGCCAAAGTATCTAAACCTCCCTACTCTTGCCATGTGTCATCCTCCCTCCCCTCCTCTTACTTCCTCCTCCCTTCTCCATTCTTTCTCATTCTTACCCTAGCAAAGAAACCTCCATGGAAGCTCCCAATCTCAAGTCTTGAAGCCAAGCCATTTCTCCTCCATTTTCAAGTTCAAGGGCATCTTTGAGCTTGGATCACCTAGAGGAACAAATCAAGTTAAGAAGATTCAACTTTCCATTCTAAAACCCTAAGGTGAGTTGTTATGATTCCCTTCTTCTACTTGTTCATAAGTTCTTTAAATGTTATTCTTGTCCACATGATGTTATTTCATGCCTTGGAAACTTTAATGGAAGTGGATGATTGATGAATGAGATGGGTTGAAGATAATGTTCTTGAAAGATGATTTAGAGGAAATGAAATGGGTGGAATATTTAGGGATAAATAATCTAGGTTTCCTTTATCTTGGGTTTACATGAGTTAGGATGAAATTGGTAAGACTAAGAAATCCTTTGGGTGTTCTTGGATTTAAAGTAGAGAAAAGGAAAAGGGATTGAAGCTAAGAAGAAAGAGTTAGAAATTTAATTGTGCTGGAAATCGCCTTGGGCGGTCGCCCATGGGGGCTTGGGCGGCCGCCCATCATGCCAGAATCTCACCTTGCCTAAAAACCCTCTTGGGCGGTCGCCCAAGAGGTGTGGGCGGTCGCCCATGTTGGCAGAATTTGGCCCAGTTCCCTGTTTCGCTGAATTTTCACTAGTAACCTCCTAGTATGATCCTTAACCAAAATAAAGTTTGGAATCTAACCTTTCCGGATATGAATTAATCCTTTTAACCTAGGTTATACTTAGAACAATTGTATCACTTAATGACACCTTAATTGGGTTACTATGGAACTACGGAAGCACGTTAAGTCTGAATCAGAAATTGTTGGTAATCTTATTTAGCTTTATCAATGTAACCCCAACTTGATAAATTTAACATGAATTCCTATAAAGACCTTGTAATATAGAATATTGTCCGGAAATTGGTTATTAAGCTTGATTCGTACTTCACCAATGTAGTTCAAACTTGGGAGGTAGATCATGAACTCTTATTGAGGTTACCCGAGGTTGTGTAATGACTATGTAGGAATTGTTTATGAGATGTTGTTATATTGCTTATCTCCCTTGGTGGATTATTTAGCATGTTGTTATATTATCCTAAGTGTGAATTATCCGGTTGTATTGTTACCTCATTTGATTTCATATTCATTGATTATGTTATGCATAGTGTATTACCTAAATGTTGCACTATGATGTTGGTTGAGCATGAGTATATTTTACCATGTGGCTATGTTGCTTATCCCCTTTGTGAATTATATTTCAAGTAACTAGTATGTGCTTGATAATGTGTTTAATCAGCTGATATTGGGGGTATAACATAATACGATCAATTATGGAAGTGTGACCTAATGTGATCGGATTATGTTATACTGTGACCGTCCTCCTGTGGCCACAGATTGGGGTTATAGCATCTGTATTGAGCCAAAAGCCTTACAGAGTTGCTACTATCTTATTTGGTTCCCTGAAAAACGGGTCTTATAAGATGTGAGTATTGCTTAAGCAGCTCACCTAAGATTGGAGTATTATTATACCCAATGTTGTACGACTAATGTTCAGACGGGAAAATGTAAACCAAGGTAATGTAAGGTGTTTACAGCTTTTCCAATGTGTTGTATGCAACTTGTTATGTGTTGCATCTTATATGGCATATTGCTGCATTCATAATAGCTTGCTGAGATTTATTCTTACCCCTCTCCCTTTAATGTTTTAGATCCCGAAACAGGTGGACCGACCAAGTAAGGGCGGAAAGGAGTTTAGAAGTGGTATTTTGGGAATTGTCGGGTTATGTATAGGTTGGTGTAGAATGTGTATTTTGGCATAATTCTTTTAAAGGGTTTGTATTCATAAACTTTAATTCGATTTTATATTCGATATCTTTTTGTAACTAAAACCGTTTATTATTTTCAAGGTTGGTCCACTCTTCCTCCAATGTGGAAAGGAGTAGAGTTATTTTAAAATGGTTGTGTGTATGTTTGAAAGTTAAATCAAAGTTTTAAAAGTTTAGGATCTTTGGGTTAGTTTGAGGACGCTCCAGCTCGGGACACGTGTAGGTTCCGGGTCGGGGTCCTCACACTTACAATGAAAGAAAAAAATCTAAGAAAAGACAAAACTCGTTCTTAATCTAAGAACATCAAACAGAAAACAATCTTGAATGATCAGAGATCTGAACTTCAAGAACAAAATAAAAACCTCTAGAAAAATATGAATGTTCTATTTTTTTCTCTTGAAAACCGCGTGTTGAATGAAGAAGGTGCCATTTTCCTTTTATAAGCCATTGACTCCTAGTTTGGCAAGGAGTCAATCATTCCTTGACATCCAAAATACTAGGAGCCATCCCTTATCTTCCTCAATCTTTCCTTCCTTGAGAGTTACCTAAATAAACCAAAATACTAACTAAAAATACAAGTCAAATATTAGTCAACAACTAAATTCATATTTACAATTGATTTCCTAATCTAATTATGTAAAATATACAAGCCATAATTACAGAAATAAAAAAGAAATATCAAAAGTATTTATACTCTTTCAATCTCCCCCTATTTTTGTGATTATGGACAAAAACTGCAAAATCAAGATTATTAATTTGAAATATACCAGACTAGCAAAAAGATATCAAGAGTATAAACATACTCTTTCAATCTCCCCCTATTTTTGTGGTTCTGGTCAATACCTGTAATCACCACAATAGTTCTGGTCAATACCTGTAATTACCACAATTTAGTACAAGGAAAGTCTGGTTTCCCCTAAATACATCTTGGCTCCATTCTATCACACTCCCCCTAAACTGGTTGTATCTCTCCGTGATGATCATCGCATGTATCTCTCTTGATTGATCATCTAAGAGACATCTCCCCTTTGATTGATGATCATCTCCTCCTTTGAATGACAGTCTGAGAGACAACTTCCCCTATTCTCCCACTTTTTTTTAGAGATTTTCAAAAGGTGTGCGCACATCCATGAAAATATCTAAAGAAACCCCTTTGAACATATGATCAGAGTTTCAACTTTGGAGGAAAAAACAATACTTACAGATTTCTGAATACAAGGGGAATAATGATCACATGTGTAACCAGTTGTGAGCTGAGTTGTGCGCACAACTGTCCGAACAACAGCAGAGACAATTGGAGAGATTAAAAAAATTGAGATTTCCAGAAAGGCATACCAATGTTGCTGATGATGACTGGGAAGACGTGCAATTGACCCAGGAAACAAAGATAAAAAGGTATCCAAACCTTTTGAAGGATCAATTCAGGCAAAGAGATTATGAATTCAAGACCAAATGTTATCCGGATTTTGTGACCAATTGCAATACCATAGGAAATCATTTCCACTTGGACCCTAAAAGATTGTTCCATTCAGATTTCCTTTGCACTCAAACCTGAACAAACACTCATTAAACATATTATTAACCAAAAAATGATTAGCCCACAATTTGATGAAAATAATAACCAATCAAATGAATATTTCATGGGGCCAAAGATGTCCTAGTTTATAATTATGCCTACAATGATGCAAATTATGAGCACACAAGTAGAGATTGATCTCAATGAAGTGTGATATGGTATGAATAAATTTACACAATGACACGATCTGACTTTACAAGAAGTCAATGAGATAACTAGGGGTGGAAATGGTTCGGTTTAGCTCGGTTTGGGCAATTTTAGAAGTCAAACCGCTAGGATCGGTTTGGAGAAATTCCAAACCGAGCTAAACCATAAAAAAATTCGAACCGAGCTAAACCAAACCGCTATGGTTCGATTTGGTTCGGTCTAAACCGCGATTTGATTTGCGGTTTGATTTTGCGGTTCAGACCATGGTCCAAACCGCGATATAGATCACGGTCCGAACCACATTTCAAACCATAACATTTCAAAAAAGGCAACATAAACGACAACAAAGTACCAAATAGGAAAGTTTTAACTCTGTTTTGATACAATCTTTAAGTATTGTAAGATTTTAGTATGTTAAGATACAATAACATGGTTTGTTAAGAAACAATAGCATGATTTGTATAGACTTTATTGGGTGAACATGTAATGACCAAGAATGATAGACAAGAGTCTGTTTGTGGTACAATGTTACATGGATTTTTGGTTTAATGGACATGTTATTTCAATACTATAGAATTAAGCATGTTAGATGCTGATGGTTTCAAATGTTTGCACTATTTTATATTTTCACATTTTAATGTCGTGAGTATATGTCCAATGATATTTTAGCATTGTTATGAATCTTCATAACATAAACTACAAAATAGAGTATAACATAACAAATGACATAATAGCAATTGGTATTTACATTAAGGTTCGGCTTAATGGTTTGGTTTTACTGTTTCAAACCGCGGTTCGGTTCGGTTTGGCTCGGTTCGATTTAGGAGTGTCAAACCCCAAGCTGAGCTGAACCATATGGCTTGTTAATTTCTCAAACCGACTGTAGACACCCCATTCTGAACCAATAATTCATGATTACACTACTCTTAGTCTCTCTTTTATGTTTTGATGAAAGCATATCAGTTTCGTCATGTTTCGTTAAGTTTCTAACTAACCTCGTTAGTTTTGGACCTAACTGACTAACGGAATAAACTGAAGAGGACAAAATAGTCATCAGACTAGATATCTCGCACGAGATATCATATCTCGCGCGAGATATCCCTTCGACAGGATGTGCAGAATCACAATTCTTCTCCGTCCCAAACTCTTTTCTTGATAAACCTCATCTAATCCGGTTCTCCAATCAGAATTGAGTTCTGGAAGCTTCCTAGGAGTGTTTTACCTCTCCACCTCTACCTCTTAAACCCCTATAAATACTTGGTGACTTCCACTGTTTCAAAGGTTCAGATTTCCACACAACACACACAATTTGTTGGTTTCTCTCCACGAAAGATTCCTTCAAATCACTCACAAAACCTCCCTAAAATCACCTAAAGTTTGTTTATCAACCCTGTTGATCAACAAACATCCAAACCCGAATCAAGGATTGAGGCGAAGCTCTGTCCGCATCAAGATTTGACTCTCATATTGAGTCGAAACTCTGCCCAAATCACTTCTCGATCGAGAAAACATCTTAGAACCACGTTCTAAATCAAATCCTCCCTAAACTAGGTAAACTCCTATACTTTTACTCTTTTCTTCTTAATCTTTCTCTATTGGCTTTTAGAGTGGTGTAATCCCATCAAAAGGATTAGCCTAGAGTCTCTTCAATCGATGAAGGCGATCTCGAAGCGTACAATCCGACATTCCTAATCAAGAAATTGATTAGGATTTTCTTGTTCTTTATTTAATTAGTAATTAAAAAGATTGATAATACTCAATTGGCAAGACCGATCTCCGGATTGGGTGGAATGGATGCTCCTCGACCTACCCATTCGATAACTTAACCCCCGAACCCTCAAATCTCTTTTTAAGGTTTTTCTTATTGTTTTCCTAAATAAATAATAAGTGGCGACTCTGTTAATTCAAAATTCACGCATCGCTACAGTTTGGCGACTCTGCTGGGGACAATTAATTAAGAGGGTTAGAATTGCTCACAATTGAGTATTATCAATCTTTTTAATTTTCTGTAAAAATTTGATTTTTCTGAATTTTTTGAAATTTTTCTACACTGTTTTCGTCAAAAAAAAAAAATTACTGTGCAACAGCTTATCCAGCGCGAGATAACTTATCTCGTGCGAGATTTTTATTCGCAAAAAACCCTTCCTGTTTGGCGGCGGCAAAGCAGTACCAATAAAAAAAAAAAAAAAAAAAAAAAAAAAAAAAAAGGGGTTTAGCTCCTCTGTTTGGCGGCGGTAGTGGGAAAACAAAAAGGGAATAGTTCATTTGGCTTTTCCTAAAGTCTCACAAAATAAAAAATAAAAAAAAAAAAAAGAAAAACCAAAACCTTGGGGCAGTTGACTTTTTTCTCCCCAGGTTTCACCATTGAAAAAAAAAATAATAATAAACAAAAATAAAAAAAAACAGTTTTCGAAATTTTCAAAATAAAATCCAGAAATTTCAAAATAAATTAGTATTATTATTTTGCTTGTGCTAACTTTGCAGGGTAGAATAATTTTAATTACTCGAACTATATACCTGCGTGCGATTGGTTTTTTAATTTAAAGTCCGGTCCATGGAGGATTCGGGAGTTGTAATTTAAATTAATTTATTCTCTCGCTCTCTATCTCTTTAAGTGGAACTACGACGGCCTGAGTCTTCCTAAATTGGGAGAAACGTAGGCAACCACTTGGTGCGGCCATTATCTGTTTTCTTTTGTTTTCAAAAAAATAAAACTTTCTATTTTACTCTATCACCTAGATTGACTCTCACACACGCGCACTCATATATAACTGTCATTGCACTACATACCCTCTATAAACCCGGGACCCACACTAAGGACGGATGACGGTAACCACCTAGTCGCCGGTCTCTCCGAAGTTGGATCATCCCACTCCGCGTATTCAATCCACCTAGATTGTCATATCGCGGGGAGCCTAGCCTTCCAGCCCTGCATCGCCACATATCATGTAGATTGACTTTTTAAGACACTCCTTGACCGGTCGGTTTGATCTTGAAGTCCTTGTAATCCCTTGTCAAGATCGTTTTGTGCAATAATTCACGGAAAAGAAATCAATAAATTGTCGCTTCGGAATTGTCCCTTCGGAAACGTCCCTACGGTTGTCCCTTCGGATTTGCCCCTAAAAAGAGAAAATTTTCTCATCAAAATTATTGCACAAAACTTGATGTTACTTTGGATTACTCCGACCCCTAGGTCCCTAGGTTTGGTTCTTGAACTTTAGAAACCCCCAAAACGGATTTTTCGTCCGACCAAAATTAGGATTAAAATCAGAAAATTGTGACTTTCCGTGGTGAAGTCTCGCGCGAGACTACTTGTCTCGTGCGAGATAAGTGTTCGGTCTTTTCGTGTTTTGGCCAAAACCTTCAAACCTTCAAGCCTTCATTCACCCTATTCAGCCGACTTGTTGGGACTCGATCATGGTTTAACACGGTTGCTACACGTCTAGGTTCTTCGCCAAAGCTCGACACGATGTCTGCTTCTCCTTCTACCACCGAGGTCGATTTCAACGATGCTAAGGTCCAACTCATCGAAGCTATGACTAGGTTGGATGAACAAAGTAAGCAAATTGATGAGCAGAATACCCAAATGGCCGCCCTCATGAAAGAACTCAACGATTTGAAAGCCAAGAAAGGAAGAAAACAAAAACAGAAAGTGGAATCCTCCTCCGATGAGGAGGAATCCTACACCAAAATAAATAGAAAAACCAAGAAGTCAAGCAAGAAAAAGGAAGAATCCTATTCTTCCTCCTCCTCATCCTCCTCCGATGATGAGGAACATACCTCCAAGGGTGCTAAAACCAAGAAAGAAGGCAGTGGTGAAACTACTAAACTTGGTGACCATGTTACTAAGAACTACCTCGAGAAGAAGCTTGCGACTCTTGACACTTCAAAAGGGTCATTCGTTCCATTTGATCCCGATGCTCTTCAACAATCAATCACCAAGTTTCCTCGCAAGTACAAGACACCCGATATTGCCAAGTTCAATGGTACTACCTGTCCTCGAGCTCATGTTGAGACCTACACTTGGGCCATGCTTCCAATGGGCGTTGATAACACAATCTTGGCCCAATGCTTTCCTCAAACTCTAGAAGGTGCTGCAAGGGATTGGTACATGTCTCTTCCTACGACTACAAGGCTTGATTGGTCGTCTGCATGTTTAGTCTTCCAAAGACAGTTTGAAGACAACTCCACTTACCGCCCTACTAGGAGGGATCTTGAACAAACTAAACAACATGCCAATGAGTCCTTTGCTGAATTTGCTAGAAGATGGAGACTCAAACTCACAGAAATCGTCGAAAGGCCTACTCTCAAAGAGCAAATCCACATCTTCCTTCAATGCCTCCGTGATGAATTTCAAGAGAAGCTCGCCGGTAATTACTTTCCTAGTTTCAATGAACTCCTCGAGTCCGGAATTAGGGTTGACGACTTCCTAAAAAGCAAAAAGATGGAAAGTAACTTCCGCTACAACAAACCCGCTACAAGTAAGGATGCTTCAGTCAATGCCATTGCAGTCAACCGCTCCAATACCGGAAAGTATTCTGCTGTCCCTCCTCCCGAAAAGAAAAAGAGGCACTACGACAAAATTGAAGGAATCACTCAAGAAGAACTCTTCGATGTGCTTGTCCAGAATGAAAAAATCAAACCAAGGGAAGGTGGTCCTCCGAAGGATATGGGTCCGAATCATGCTCATCACTTATTCTGCAAGTACCACAACTTCACCGGCCACGACACCAACTCCTGCCACCACTTGAAGGACATCATACAAGACCTCTTTGATAATGGAGATCTAGAACGTCCCAACGTCATCACCAATCCTCTCCCTCGCAATCCATGAAGAATATGAAGCTCCAAGAAGAAATCTACACTTACCACTTTGGGGCTACAACTATCCTCTCCCTTTCTCCTTTGATAGAAGTAGATTAGGTTTTAAATTTTTAAGTATGTATTCGAAGAGTCGTTCTGTCTTTCTAGTACTTCTCACCTCCTCTAGTTTGTGTCTTCTAAACTATCGAGTCTGTTCTTAAATTTTTCAATAAATTAAAGTAATTTCTTTCCTAAACACTTTCCCTAAAGTTGTTCTACCTCATGAATATCATTCAACTCATGCAAAATAATGGACCTTCCATTTCCTAAATCATCGCAAAAATAGAGACTTCTAAGCAAATTTAAGAAGAAAGTTGTCCTTAGGAAGCTTAAGGGCTAAACATTACCCCTACTGAAAGTCGAAGATCAACAAACGAAGGAAGCCAAAGGCACTGCTATCAACATTCATCCCAAGAAAAGTGGGGCTACTCAACTCAAGGCTTTGAGAGTACAAAAAAAAAAAAAAAAGCTCGCTAGGACGAAACTCCTCAATTCGTCCTAGGCAAAAATAGTGCATCAAAAAAAAAAAAAAAAAAAACTCTCAAGCCTTCATCGCCCCACAACAAGGATGGAATTTCAACAAAGGCAAGAAGGACTCTCCCACAAAGAAGAGGAGTCAAGTGATACCAACAAAAGGAAAGAGGATTCCTCAAAATCCTCCTACATCAAGTGAAGAAGACTTTCAGTATCAAGAAAAATGTTTACCCTTAAGTCATACTAATGATTGGCTTTCTCCTCAATCTTGTTTAGAAATTTCTAGATGAAGCAAGGTCCATTAAAAGTAGAACAACTTTTCTAGACCTTTGAGCCATGTAGCGTTCTTTGTTGAGTCTAGGGACTTCCTGTTAGCCACTCTCATACACACTCTTGAAATTCAAGCATCAAAACTGGGGCTTCCTCACCTTTCCTCTCCCAGTCAATCTCTACTTCAACTCTTCAAAATAATCAAATCTGCATTAGGGGCTTTCCTCTTTGTTTCTCACTCTCATCATCAGAGAATACACTTCTCCAAAAAATCAATGCTTGGATCACCTTCTAAAAATAGAGTCCATCTCTCCTAAACTAACTTGAGATCTCATTTCTCTCTCCTCAATAAGATTTTTTCTCTCTGAGTTCTCTTCAAGTTACATACTATTCAAAAAAAAAATGAAAAAAAAAAGACGCAAAAGAGATGCCCGCTAGATTGAAAACCCGAAAGGGCGGTCTAGGCAAAAACCAGGGTGCGCACTAAGAAAAAAAAATCAAAGGACAAAGGGAGAGTATTCTTCAACCTTCTTCATCGAGCATCATTCGATCTTCTACAAATCAAATCAACAAGGAGAGTCTTCTTCGATCACCTTCAAGTCAAGAGAGCAGCCTCACAAGCCTGTTCACAAAGTCATCTACCACTTGCAAGCAACTTGGGGCTTGAGACACCAAAGGGCCTTGGACATAGAGCCATTACGACAGTCGACCGATGTGTAGTCGTTTGCCTCCTAGAGACACGACTCAAGGAGAAGTAAGAATGAAGATTCTCAACAGACCTAGATGGGTTCACACAAGGATACTCATCGAACGAAATTCTACAACAATACAACCTCGCTGACTAGCAACAGATTCTGCAAAACCTGATTGGGTCCCAACTTGTCAAACACAAGTTCACTCATATAGTTCACCCATCTCAAATACAAATCCATACACACATGTCCCTACATGTTCATATACCATATTCTCATACATAAACTCACCATCAAAATGTCCGACCGGCCATTTACACGAACAGACGTGAGCACCACCACGTAAGTCCAGTCAAACAACTAAAATCTGAAAAAAAATCTACTTGGAATCTTTATGTGCTGACAGGTACAGAAAAGTAAGAATCATTCGGGTCTATTCGAGATCTAGCATGCATATATTCTTGCATTACAGGGGCCGACAGAACCTTCATCTCAACCGACAACTTCAAGTCCGTGACCTCGGCAACATCAACAAAGTCTGTGACGGCAGCAACTTCAAGTCCGTGACCTCGGCGACACCAACAAAGTCTGTGATGGCAGCAACCTCAAGTCCGTGACCTCGGCAACATCAACAAAGTCTGTGATGGCAGCAAACTTCAAGTCCGTGACCTCGGCAACAACTTCAAAGTACGCGGACGGCAAGAAACTTCAAGTCCCAGGTGACCTCGGGCAACAACTTCAAAGTACGCGGCGGCAGCAAACTTCAAGTCCGTGACCTCGGCAACGTCAACAAAATCTGTGACCTCGGCAACAACAACGGGAACGTCAGTAACCTCGGACGGCACACTTCAACAACTTCATCAACAAATGGGTATCCTCAGAATTGGGTCAAGTCCTTGATTCCTCAGTATGATTTTACCTTTTCAAAAAAAAAAATCCCTCTTCGATTTTCAAATATGCTTTTCAAAATACCTAAAATAGCCTTTTTAGTGTTTTGGAGTCGAACTACGTTTGGTTTGATTCTCTCTTAGAGATACGTAGGCAGCCGTGCGGCACGACCATCCCAATGTTCAGAATGATGTCTTTTCTATCGACGACACTTCTTCTTTCATAAGATCTGTCGCCGAGGGGCTCTGTAGACACCCCATTCTGAACCAATAATTCATGATTACACTACTCTTAGTCTCTCTTTTATGTTTTGATGAAAGCATATCAGTTTCGTCATGTTTCGTTAAGTTTCTAACTAACCTCGTTAGTTTTGGACCTAACTGACTAACGAAATAAACTGAAGAGGACAAAATAGTCATCAGACTAGATATCTCGCATGAGATATCATATCTCGCGCGAGATATCCCCTCGACAGGATGTGCAGAATCACAATTCTTCTCCGTCCCAAACTCTTTTCTTGATAAACCTCATCTAATCCGGTTCTCCAATCAGAATTGAGTTCTGAAAGCTTCCTAGGAGTGTTTTACCTCTCCACCTCTACCTCTTAAACCCCTATAAATACTTGGTGACTTCCACTGTTTCAAAGGTCCAGATTTCCACACAACACACACAATTTGTTGGTTTCTCTCCACGAAAGATTCCTTCAAATCACTCACAAAACCTCCCTAAAATCACCTAAAGTTTGTTTATCAACCCTGTTGATCAACAAACATCCAAACCCGAATCAAGGATTGAGGCGAAGCTCTGTCCGCATCAAGATTTGACTCTCATATTGAGTCGAAACTCTGCCCAAATCACTTCTCGATCGAGAAAACATCTTAGAACCACGTTCTAAATCAAATCCTCCCTAAACTAGGTAAACTCCTATACTTTTACTCTTTTCTTCTTAATCTTTCTCTATTGGCTTTTAGAGTGGTGTAATCCCATCAAAAGGATTAGCCTAGAGTCCCTTCAATCGATGAAGGCGATCTCGAAGCGTACAATCCGACATTCCTAATCAAGAAATTGATTAGGATTTTCTTGTTCTTTATTTAATTAGTAATTAAAAAGATTGATAATACTCAATTGGCAAGACCGATCTCCGGATTGGGTGGAATGGATGCTCCTCGACCTACCCATTCGATAACTTAACCCCCGAACCCTCAAATCTCTTTTTAAGGTTTTTCTTATTGTTTTCCTAAATAAATAATAAGTGGCGACTCTGTTAATTCAAAATTCACGCATCGCTACACCGACCTAAACCACTTATGTCTAAAAATCGAACCAAACCGCACGGTTTGGCTCGGTTCGACTCCAAACCGCGGTTTGAGCCGAACCGCTTTCACCCCTAGAGATAACCCTCAATCATGTAGCCTCTAAAATGTCTCCATATTTGGCATTGAATAAGTCACTGAGAAGGAGCTATTCACTCTCACACCATAGTGCTTGCCCAAATTTTTTTCCCAAGTGATGCAGTAATAAGTCATTGGCATTGAGCACATGAGTGGAAGCTTCAAAATAAATGAAGGCAGCTTGTTTTTCTCAGTGACCTTAGATTAGACACCCACTCCATGATAACTATCACAAGGAAGTTTTAACATGGGAATTTTATCATCAAGTTAGGAGGGACCTCATATTCAAGAGTCAAACACAGTGTCAAAGATGCAAACCAATCAAGTGATCATAAGAGATAATCGTGCAGTTAATGCATGCAGATTTTCTTTTTCTTTTCTTTTCTTTGTTTTTTGTTTTCTGTAATATACAATTATACAGAGATGCAGACAGATGTCCACACAGTTGTGTGATCATCCCAACACATACAATTCGAGAGACCTTTTTAAGGAAAATCTCTCGAAAACAATGGCCTTCATGAAAACATCAATCAATCGTTTATTAGTTTCACCAAATTCACAACTAATAATTTTTTGTTCAACAATATCTCTAACAAAATGAAGTCTAAAGTCTAGATGCTTAGGAGTAGAACATTGAACAGGGCCATTTGCCATATCTATGGTACTTTTAGCATAAAAAAATAGATAAAACTTTGTTTTTGATTTCATAGTCTTTGACCAAATTGTTCATCCAAAACAGTTTGATGCATTTATTATCAGCTGCCACAGATTTTGATTCAGCAGCTGATAGGAAAACAAAAGTTTGTTCCCCATTATCCCATGAATCCAACTTATTTTCGAGATAAAAACCTTCAACATTGGTGCTTTTTGAATCAATGATTATCTCCCCCTCAAATGCCTTAAAATATGCCTTAGATTCGTCATTGGCAACATAACAACATGAACGTAACTGAGTGTACACAGATTGTACACTTAACAAACCTGCAAGGTCACGGTAATTGAACCTTCTTTCTCGTGTTTTCATGCCTTCATCCACTTCCCCAATGATCTGGGAGGTAGGATGATTTTCTTGTATTCTGGAAGGAATGTCCCTCTTTCTGCTTACTTCTCTTTCATCATTCAGAATCTGAACGGTCATCAGCTGTTTGACCACTTGTGTTGTCAGTTGTGTGAACAACTTGTTGTACAACTGTTTGCACATCAGACTTTTCTGTAGTTTTATTCACCTCTGCTGGTTCAGATTCGTCATTAATTGGTTCTGGCTTCCAAGTACAACCTGTAATATCATCCTCAGCAGTTTTGACAATAAGATCAGGAGCATCATCAAAAATTGACTTAAGATATGAAAGATTTTCAACCAACTTGTAACAATGATCTGAGGATCTTACTCCTGTCAAAACACATCTATTTAAATCATTGAAGACCTCACACATCTTCTTATCAAATTTGACATGTAGATCATCATCACACAATTGGCTTATGCTTATCAAATTAGCCTTTAGCCCATCAACATGCAACACATTATACAACCTAGGTAAACCTTCTACATGCAACGTACCTTTGCCAATGATCTTACCTTGAGTTCCTCCACCGAAGTTGACTTTCCCACCTTTGAATGGTGCGTAGTCATTGAAATTTTCACGTGCCCCGGTCATGTGGCGAGAGCAGCCACTGTCAAAATACCAGGACCCTTCAACACTACTCTTAAGAGAAGTGAAGGCCACCTGACAGTTCACGATTTCCTTTCTTACCCAGCTAGTTTTTCTTCCAGCTTTGGGTTGTGTGTACAGTTGTGTGTTCAGTTGTGCACACAAGTGTCTGCCCAAGTGTTCACCATTCTTCATAAGTTCAAGTTCATGTTTCAACTTATAGCAATATGGTCGAATGAGACCAGGAACAAAAAAATGATGGCAAACAAATTCTCTTCGCCTGTGACCTTTTCTTTTGTTTTTTAAAACATTTTTCTTTTCAACTTTGGAATAACTCTCACCCTCTTTGACAAAATTGTGACCTCCATAGCCAAATTCAAATTTTCCTTGATTACCCAAATTCAAAACTTTTTCCAACTCAGCCTTACCATTGTTAAGATTAGTTTGAATTTCAGTTTCTCTTTTAAGCTCAGTTTTGAACTTTTCACACTCAATACTTTTCACCCTCTTTTCACACTGTTGTCAGTTGTGTAGTCAGTTGTGTGGCGAGTTGTGCGATCAGAGTATTGCACAAATTCCACATCCGAATCACTATCAGACAATGTGATCTGAGATGAATGCCATATAGACATATTTGCAGTCTATTCATCATCATCAGAATCAATTAAGGACGCAGAAAAACTCATTCCCCTTTTCCTTAAGGTATTGACACATTCATTAGCAAAATGTCCAAAATCTTTACAAGCCCTACACTGAATTGACTCGATGGGCTTTTTACCTTCCAAAAATGGTTTCTTTACAATGCTCTCCCTTTTAGATGATTCAACCGTGGAAGAAGGAGAGTATGATGAAATAGAAAACTTTGTTGATCGTTTCTTTTTCAATATGTTGTTGAATTTTTGTGTTATCAATTCACACTCATCTTCTCCCAAGTTAGACTCATCTATATCATTAGACTGTTGAACAAGATCCTGAGATACTTTGAGAGCACTCACAAGAGCCATTGAGTTTGCTCTGCTAGCCTCTTGTACCCCAAGATTTAATTCAAAATTTGTCAAAATACCCAGGATGATATCAAGTCCAACAGTTTGGACATCCTGAGTCCCTCAATCACAGAGATTTTCATGTTAAACTTTTCAGGGAGGGTTCTAAGTACTTTGCTAACAAGTCTTGAATTGGATATAGATTCACCCAATGAAAAAGATTCGTTTGAGATGTCCAATATCTTAGCAGAGTACTCTTTTATTGTTTCATTTTCTCCTATCCTTAAAGTTTCAAATTTAGACATCAATGTTCTTAACTTAGTTTTCCTAACACTAGTCAGTCCTTCACAATGAAGTTGAAGTATGTCCCATGCGGTTTTGGTAACCGTTTGAGTTGAGAACAAACTGTACATATGAGGATCCACATGGTCTGAGATTGATCCCATTGCCTTAGCATTATAATTGGCCAGTGCGATTTCCTCAAGAGTCCAAGTATCTATGGGTTTAGGACCATAATTTTTCTCTTCCTTGCCATCAGATGTGGATGCAGTAAGTTCAATTACGGGTGCAGTATAGCCATTAACAAGACTTACCCACGCACGATGATCAATATACTTTATATGCATAATTATTTTAGATTTCCAAATGGTATAGTTAGAACCATTTAGAGTTGGCGGTTTATTAAGATTATGTTGACAGTCCATCTTGGCTACTTTCAAGGATCGATCTCAGTTGAGTCGAGAGCAGGCTCTGATACCAATTGAAAGATTTGTAGCTAGGACTGTAACCAGTTGTGCGATGGCTCGACTGTACAGTTGTTCGCACAACTGTCAGCACAACTTTCTGAACAGATTTTTTCCAGAAAATAAAATAAATAACAGAATTTAAATGCAGCGGAATAACAACGAATTAAACACTTCAGCAAGACTATGCTTGCTGGAAACCTTTCATAAAACACTACTTTATTGAAACACAAGTTGTAAACAAAACTTACAATGAAAGAAAAAATCTAAGAAAAGATAAATCTCGTTCTTAATCTAAGAACACCAAACAGAAAACAATCTTGAATGATCAGAGATCTGAACTTCAAGAACAAAATAAATACCTCTAGGAAAATATGAATGTTCTATTTTTTCTCTTGAAAATCGTGTTGAATGAAGAAGGTGTCATCTTCCTTTTATAAGCCATTGACTCCTAGTTTGGCTAGGAGTCAATCATTTTTTGACATCCGAAATACTAGAAGCCATCCCTTATCTTCCTCAATCTTTTCTTTCCTGAGAGTTACCTAAATAAACCAAAATACTAACTAAAAATACAAGTCAAATATTAGTCAACAACTAAGTTCATATTTATAATTGATTTCCTAATCCAATTATGTAAAATATACAAATCATAATTACAGAAATAAAAAAGAAATATCAAAAGTATTTATACTCTTTCATTTTTTTTAAAATTTAATTAAAATTTAAAACTTGTTATTGATACATACATTATTATAAATGAACGAAATAATCTATGATGGGCCGAGCCCAATACTTACTACGAGCTAGGGGGCCCAACAGGCCCACTAAAGGACCAACTATGAAGGATCATACCAAGACCTTGGGTCATGGCCCGTCCAACACTGGATGGCGGTCGTCGCCATCGAGCGACCAAGCCCATCCAAGCGACGAGTCATCGCACCACTGAGGAAAGGATAAATCCTAGCCCGTCGTTACATCAGCAAGAGGTCGTCGTCAATGAGCTAAGGCCCGCCTAACGACGAGCCTCCTCGCAACGCAAACCTGATCTCTTCCAGCAGCGAGCGTCGTCATTGAACGACCAACTCGCAATGCCGTATGCTCGTCGAATCATCTCTAAGGAGACGACCCACTGGACATTCAGCTCCATGTCGTCTCTTCTATTAAGCTTCTTCAGCAAGCTTGGTTAATTAGCTAATTTGGGATAATGTCAGACCCGCTACAGTGCCTTGTTACACGTGCAATCATGCAACCAGTAATAACAACAAAAGGCGTGCAGGTTGACTTTCCTTTATAAGGAAAACTACTTATCGAATGTCAGATGCTGCAGTGTCCTTACATAGATGGACCAGTCCCAGCGTGACACGTGTATGCCTAGGAGATGGAGCTGATCCAACGGTTGACATCCATCCAATCCAACGGCTCTGGTGAAAACCCTAATATCACCACATCCACTATAAATAAGAGAGTAGTAGCATGGACACAGGTAATGCTTTACTGCATATTTACGAACCCTTGCACTCTACATACCATTTTTTCATAATCTCAGTCCATAATCTTACTCTCACGCCGGAGGGGCTTGCCGGAAAACCCCCGGCGCAATTTCACTGTTATTTCTTGTGATGTGCAGATCACCAAACTAGCTCAACCATTCGCTGGACCCAAAGAACTGAGCCCACCACGCTTTCCTGCGCGATCAATAAATATTCTCAATAATAATTTATAGTAACTCTTAATTAATGAATGTCTTGCATTTAACTTAATTGAACCTAAAACTGCTAGAGCCGTGAAAATCATTTTGGAGAAACAACCGGCTGAGATGTAAGAGTAAAACTATGTTCTCGTTCAAATATCTACTATAGTATAAATTAAACTCCTCTTTGCTACAGTTGTATGAATAGTGTCAAGTGGTAAATTTCCCATTTTGTCCTCACTATTTTGTCTCTTTTCCATTTTGCCCTTAAATTTTTATTTTTTTTAATTAAAAAAAAAAAACAAAAAACGTGGCCTTGGACACGGGCTTAGGCTAGTTGCTTTATACAGACCACTTTTATACCTTTGTTTAAGCCATTATTTTCGTCTTGTATTGTGTTTGAGATTGAATTTGACCTTTATTTTCATATTTGCACATTCTCAAGACTCATATTTTTATATTCAATTTTTTGACGACTTGATTTAATCCTTAACCTGCAAATATATCTCAACGGTAACACATGCTCTGTCCATAGTAATATGTAAAAAGATCCATTTTAGTTGTGTCAAATTAATAAGCAAAATCCTGAATTAAAAATGAAACTCACTTCTCATAATTACAACAATTACCCACTCACTTCACTTTCTCTCTCTGCAGGTAGGAGCGGATCTACGTAGTCACGAGCGGGGGCGACCGCCCCCACTCAATTTACAAGAATAAAAGATTTTTTTTTTTGATATTCGTATACTATTGTGTCATTTAAATTGTATCATATAATAACTGATTTCCAACAATTCTAAATAAAAATTGATATAATGTATTTTTTTTATCTTTAAAATGAATATATTAAAATTGTATTAATTAAAAATTAATACTCCCTCCGTCCCAAATTAAATGTCATTCTTTCTTTTTAGTCAGTCCCAAATAAATGTCCCCTTCCTAAAATGACAAATAATCTTTACTATTTCAGTATTTCTCCCGCTCATTCTTTCTCATACTTTACTTTTATACTCATAACATCAATTAATTTATTATTTCTCCCACTCATTGTCTCTTCTACTTTAATTTCATGCTCACAACACCTCTCTCTTACCTCATCACTTTTTAATCCTTGTGCAAATGGGAGGGAGAACATTTACTCCTGGACGAAGGGAGTATAATGTAATTATTTTTTATCATTAAAATGAATATATTAAATTGAATTAAATTAATTCATTTCATCTTTTTAATAATAGAATTAAGAGAGTTCTAATTATATAAATAATTAAATGAATTATATAATAAGTGATTGAAAAATTTAATATCTATAAAGGAGTTGCAAGCGTTCCAATTAAATGTTATTACATTATTACAATGTTTTAGGATGCAATTTTTTTCAATTATATAAAAAAACGTGTTTTTTCATAAGCTTATGAAAATACATGTTTCAAAGTGTCAGTGTTAGTATAAAAAAGTGTCAGTGTAGAAGAGTGTCAGTGCATGTATAATTAAGTGCCAGTAAAAAAAGCGTCAGTGTTAGTGTAAAAAAGTGTCAGTGTATAAGAGTGACAGTGCATGTATTATTAAGTGCCAATAAAAAAAGTATCAGTGTTAGATAAAAAATGTGTCAGTGTAAAAAGTATCAGTGCATGTATTATAAGTGCCAGTGTAAAAGTATATCAGTATTATTGTAAAAATGTGCCAGTGTTAATGTAAAAATGTACCGGCGTAAAAAAGTGTCAGTGCATATATTATTAAGTGTCAGTAAAAACAGTGTCATTGTTAGTATAAAAAAATGTCAGTGAAAAAAAAAGTGTCAGTGTTAATGTAAAAATGTACCAGTGTAAAAAGTGTTTGTATATACTCCCTCCTCCCAAAATGTTTGTCCCATTTGACTTTTTTGTTGAACTTTGACCACAAATTTATGAGAGATTGATCATGTTCATGAAATTCTAAAAGTTGTTGTTGATAATATTATTAATGGTGAATCAATAGAAATTTTTAGAATTTCATGAACATAATTAAATTGTCATATATTTGTGGTAAAGTTCAACAAAAAAATCAAATGGGACAAACATTTTGGGACGGATGGAGTATATTATTAAGTGCCAATAAAAATAGTGCCAACATTAGGATAAAAATGTGTCAGTGAAAAAAAGTGTCAGTGCATGTATTATAAATGCTAGGACAAAAAACACGTTTTTTCTTAAGCTTAAGAAAAAACACGTTTTTTCTAAGAACAACTCATCATTTTATACATTTATCATGTCATTTTATTTATGTATTGAATATTATAAAGCAAAATAGAAATGATTAATTTGAATGTCGTTACAGAAAAAGTAATTGGTCCCCTGCTGATGAAAATTGGGAAAAACTAACGAGTGCATGATAAATTTGACTCAATTTTCGGGACCAAGAGAAATTATGATTCTATGAATGTTATGAATGATTTGAGTCGAGGAGATTGATTATATTCTTAATATGATCTTTGAAATGGTAAAACAAACAAATAAACAAAAAAAAAAAAAAAACAAAAAAAAAAAAAAAAAAAAAAAAAAGAAGAAGAAGAAGAAAAAAGAAAAAAGAAAAAAGAGGACGCGTTATACCGTACAAGTTCCCTTTATATCATCTAATGCTTTTTGAACGACGAAACAAACAAATAAAAATGGTGGGCTAGCTATCTAGAAGGAAGCCCCCACCCCAAACACCCCACACCCCACCACCACGCACGCACAAAAATAAACACAACAAACAACTGATTTTGAATCAGTGTGCTGCAAAAAAGTCGGGTTGCATTTAAAGTCGAGATTGCATGTGAAAAAGAGATACTAAATGAAAGAACGAGATGCACGAGTCAAACAAACACTACTATATTTCTTACCTAATGTAACGAATCTAATGCAATGCCAAAGCTAATGTAACGCATCTAATGCAACGCCAGAGCTAATGTAACAGCTAATGCAACGCCAGAGCTAATGTAACGCATCTAATGCAACGCTAGAGCTAATGTAACGCATCTAATGCAACGCCAGAGCTAATGTAACGAGTCTAATGCAACGACAGAGCTAATGTAACGGCACATTTTGATTAATGCAACGGCTTTGATCTCAGCGTTACATTAGATTTTTCTAATGTAACGGCTAAATTACTAATGCAACGCCAAAACCCAAAACCCTAAACCTATATTCTATATCCTATACCCTATACCCTATATTCTATACCCAACACTATACCCTATAACCTCATCCCTCCGTCCCATGATAATATATAATCTTTTCTTTTTGGGCGTCCCATAATAATATATACTTTCCTAAAATGGAAAGGAATCTTTACTATTCCCTCCACTCATTCTCTCTCCTACATTATTTTAATACTCACATCACCATTATAATTTATTATTCTCTCCACTCATTCTCTCTCCTATTTTATTTTCACACTCACAACACTTTCAATATAATATTTTCTCCTTAATTCTCGTGCAAACCCCAAAAGTCTATAAAAAGATGGGACGGAGGGAGTATATCCTATATCCTATACCCTATACCTTATACCCTATACACTATACCCCATACCCTATACCCTATACACTATACCCTATATCCTATACCCTATATCCTATGCCCTATACACTATACCCTATAACCTATATTATATACCCTATATCCTATACCCTATAACATATACCCTATACACTATACCCTATATCCTATAGAGTATAGGGTATAAGGTATAGGGTATACCCTATAGGGTATAGGGTATACCCTATAGGATATAAGGTATAGGGCATAGGACATAGGGCATGTGGTATAGGGTATACCCTATAGGGTATAGGGTATACCCTATGGGGTATTGGGTATAGGGTATACCCTATAGTGTATAGGGTATAGGGTATAGGGTATAAGGTATAGGGTATAGGGTATACCCTATACCCTATACACTATACCCTATACACTATACCCTATAACCTATACCCTATACCCTATATCCTATACCATATACCCTATACACTATACCCTATACCCTATAGGGTATAGGGTATAAGGTATAGGGTATACCCTATAGGGTATAGGGTATACCCTATAGGATATATGGTATAGGGTATAAGGTATAGAGCATAGGGCATACCCTATAGGGTATAGGGTATACCCTATACCCTATACACTATACCCTATAACCTATATCATATATCATATACCCTATACCCTATACCCTATACACTATACCCTATACCCTATACCATATATCCTATACACTATACCCTATATCCTATATCCTATATCCTATACCCTATACCCTATGCTCTATACACTATACCCTATAACCTATATCCTATACCCTATACCATATATCCTATACACTAAACCATATACCCTATAGGGTATAGGGTATAAGGTATAGGGTATACCCTATAGTGTATAGGATATAAGGTATAGGGCATAGGGCATACCCTATAGGGTATAGGGTATAGGGTATAAGGTATAGGGCATAGGGCTTAGGGCATATGGTATAGGGTATACCCTATAGGGTATAGGGTATACCCTATAGGATATAGGATATAAGGTATAGGACATAGGGCATAGGACAAATGGTATAGGATATACCCTATAGGGTATAGGGTATATCCTATAGGATATAGGGTATAGGGTATAGGGCATAGGGTATACCCTATACTATAGGATATACCTGAAATTACTCGAACCTTTCGCGCGCGGGGCGCGGAAAGGGCGGTTGTCTTTCGCAGGGGGTTGGTGTCTGAGACCTCGCTTCATGGGAAGGAAAATGAGGAGTCGCCACGCGATTTTTTGTATTTTGAGCCCAAACATTGAGAAACGGCTATTGTGAAAATGGTGTCGTTTTTATTGGTAGCAAAAACTTAGGAAAAGGCTTTGAAAACAGGGGATCATTTTTATTGGTAGCAAAAACGAGTAAAAAGCTTTGAGTACCAGAGATTGTTAGGTTCGGAGGTCACGTTACGTTTCGGGAAGAGTATTATGAGATCACCCGAAACGCCTCGTATGACGAGTCTTTCTACCTTTCTCGAAAACGTGTGTGTGTGTGTTTTGAAATGGGGGCTTGAATGACAAGCTTAATCTTGGTTTGAATGTCAAACGTTGATTAGGTGACTTTGTTTGAAAAGACGAGCGTTTGAATGACAAACGTCGGTTTTGAGTTTGAAATGAGAGTTTGCGTGGCAAACGTCGATTTTGATCTTTTGAAAGAGAGTTCGAAGGACGAACTCCGGTTTTGAACCGGGCGAGTCATTGTTAACGATTTTTACGGGAAAAACGTATTAAATGATTTTATGTGTCAAATGGCGGCTTTTAGTTTGAAGATGAGCGTTTGGATGCCAAACGTCATTTCGCGCGTTTTGAAAGAGAGTTCGAAGGACGAACTCCGGTTTTGAATCGGGCATTACATTGTTAACGATTTTTACGGGAAAAACGTGTATTAAATGACATGCAATCAACGAATCGGGTTGCGACTCGGACTTTGAAAAGTAAATACTATCACAATCCAAACGGGTCGGACTTTGTAAATGACAGTATTTAAAGCAGTATCAACGGAATCAAACGATCCGGAATTGTAAATGACGATCAACGAGCCAAAACGGCTCGAAATTGTAAATGACGATCAACGAGCCAAAACGGCTCGGAATTGTAAATGAAGATCAACGAGCCAAAACGGCTCGGAATTGTAAATGATAGAAAGTAAGTGACGATCGACGGATCGATCGATCCGGAATGGTAAATGACATAAAAAGTAAACGGAACGGGGTCGGAACGCCGTTTTAACCCGTGATTACTTCTCTTGCGGGAAGAGAAGAGGATCGAGGGGCTAAAACGTATCGGACCCCGTTAGACGGAGGGGTCTACATTTCAATAACGTTGTTGGAAACGGTTGTAGCGACTGGCGCGTAAACCGAGACGAAACGAGAGATTTAGAGAGAGGGAGTTATACCTATGGCTAGGGTCGACTCCTTTGGCTCAAGGGTGTGTACGGGACACGGAAAGTAGTTTGAAACGGTGTTTCGGAGTGGTGAGGGACGTATTTGATCGAAATACAGAAGTTTCACGCGAATCGAGACAAACGGGGGCTCGGGAGGGGGTGAAACTGCTTAGGGCCGAGGCTGTGGTGATTTTTTGGTGTCAAATCTTCCTCCTTTTGGCTTTGACAGCAACCTCTATTTATAGGTGAAAAATGCAGTAAGTGTCCGGACAGACTTAGACTGTTTTCCATGGTTTTGTGGTATTTTGGAATTTTGAGGGGCTTGCTGGCAATTTCAGAAAATTTGCACAGGAGTCCTAGGACTTTGACTGAAATCCAGGGGTATTTTGGCCTTTTCAGCTTGATTTGTGATTGAAGGGTGACGGGAGGGCTGTGGCATGGCTGCCACGTGTCCCATGACTCACTAAAGGTATGGGAGTTCGTTCCCCGGTCCCGGTTTTGTCCGTTTTTTAAAATAACAGTCCGGAAAATGTCCGAAACGCCCCCGGAAAGTGTCGGAAAGTGCGTTTTTCAGGGAAAGTCGTACTTTCATGTGCGATGACGTGTGTTCAGTATGTTTCGACGTCGGGAAGCACGGGACAGTTCCGGGACGTCTCGTTGGCTCGGCAACGGGGAGTTTAACGAGCTCCGGTTAACCTGGAGCGGGCCAGTTAACGGATTTCGGTTAACTTTCTGACAGATATTGACGAATCAGATTTGGGTACTTACAGTTAGCCCCTCAGCGACGTCTCCTCCGAAGGAGGTGGGGTCGTTGAAAAAGATAAGGATCCAAATCGGGATGCCTTATTTTGAAAGACCTGGGCGGTCAGCTGGCTGGACCCTTAGCGAAAGGATTCCTACGTATCCCGAGCGGGAATCAAGCCGATCGTAGTTCGTAGGTGCAAGGGCCGTGCGTGGGGACCTTGACCTGAGCGAGACTGTTTGGAGGCGTCTGAACCTGAATGAGACCATTGCGAGGTACCGGAACTGAATGGAGACTATTGTGAGGCGTCCGGACACAGGATCCATGAAACCTTCGAGGCGTGGCGCCGGACGGAGTGGCGCCTAAACCGAGGCGTGTGGCGCCTCAAACCGGAGTTCTTGTCTGACGAGGGCGTGTGGCGCCTCAAACCGGAGTTGCTGATACTGACGAGGGCGTGTGGCGCCTCAAACCGGAGTGAACGAGGGTACGCTTATCCTGGGACGAAGGCGTTCGTTCCTTGAGCACTGGGCTTACGATGACTGCCAGGTTTATCCTGCTGGGGATACGGTAACAATAATGGGAACGGTTGTGTTAAACTTGCGTTATTAACAACTCGAAAGGATCAACGTTTCTTCTTTAGAATCCTGCTGGGGATGAGCATTCGGGCTTACCTTGATGGCCGAAGAGGGATTGTTGTACGGGCTTACCTTGATGGCCGCTGCAGTGGGACGATCGGGCTTACGACTGGCGGCTGGGGAAGTGTACGATGGTGAAAACCACTAGAAATTTTAGTCAGAAGACGGAGGTGCAACTGGAATGTCCGGAGACATGATTGAGCGTTTGAATGTCAAACGTCCACTGGGGATAAGATTTAACGTCTGGAGACGGAAATGTAACTGGAATGTCCGGAGACATGATTGAGCGTTTGAATGTCAAACGTCAACTGGGAATTTAACGTCTGGAGACGGAAACGTAACTGGAATGTCCGGAGACATGATTGAGTGTTTGAATGTCAAACGTCAATTGGGAATTTAACGTCTGGAGACGGGCGTTAGTGAAAACTAACTGAGAATTTAACGTCTGGAGACGAGCGTTAGTGAAAACTAACTGGGAATTTAACGTCTGGAGACGGGCGTTAGTGAAAACTAACTGGGAATTTAACGTCTGGAGACGAGCGTTAGTGAAAACTAACTGGGAATTTAACGTCTGGAGACGGGCGTTAGTGAAAACTAACTGGGAATTTAACGTCTGGAGACGAGCGTTAGTGAAAACTAACTGGGAATTTATCCTCGGGGGATAGGGTGTTAGAAATGTCTAACTGGGGGGAAATTTTACACTTTTGGGGGCCAAAAGGAGTAAAATTGGAACTGCCAAAAATTGAGGGACTGAAATGGAAGGAATCTTTTTAAATTGTAGCAGGAGTCCGACCGGACTTGGACTGAATTTGACCAGGTTCAAATCAGCTCCAAGTCCGACGCAAACCATCCCTTTTCCCCCATTATTTCCGACGAGAGAGGAGAGAAAGGAGAGAAAATTTCCACCCCAAATTGCAAGATTTGCTCAAATTTGTGAAGGAAAATTGCTATGGAAGGTGATTGGGAACCGATGGCTCGCCATGGAAGGACCGATGACGAAAGAACGCAGTTGGTACGGACCATTCGAACCATTGTTCATCCATTGAATCCGACGGAGTTCTACCCGGCTAGGGACAAACACAACTCCAAAGGAGGGATCGAGAGACAAGTAAGCTTCCTTCAAATTCCATTAATTTTAAGAATGTGCATTCTTTAAATGTTAGAAATTTGATTAGGAATGAACTAGGGATTTTGGTGCCCGGATTGGGGCTTTTGACTTTGCTATGAACCTTTGTCGAAATTGATTAGGATGTAGTTCAATTGACACTATCGGTAGATGACATAAAAATTTTGGTTGCAAAATTCCATGTCTAGATGCATTTTCCAAAATTAAAGTAGTTTTAATTCGGGACGGAATAAATTTTCGAAATGTTCGAAAAGATTTGAAAGTTCCGGTTTCGACGGAGTTTTCGAAATGTTTTGAAAGTTTCGGATTCGACGGAGTTTTCGAAAGATTTTGAAAGTTCCGGATTCGACGGAGTTTTCGAAATGATTTGAAAGTTCCGGATTCGACGGAGTTTTCGAAAGATTTTGAAAGTTCCGAATTCGACGGAGTTTTCGAAGAATTTTGAAAGTTTGGACCGTCAATACTCCAACCGGGATGGAAATATTTTAGGAAAGGAATAAGAAATGCCATTGCATTGCATCATTCTGACATGCGTCGTGCATTCTGTTGATGTTACTATTGTCTTGTTCACCTGCAGGGGCGAGGGACGGTTGATACCCACAACCAGAAGAGTC
>JAFEMH010004998.1:75000-92500 GCA_022495995.1 Adenophora triphylla var. japonica | reverse complement strand
TGCTAATGAATTCAAACTTAATCGAACTTGAGAGGCTCATATCAATTGATGGAACATTTCTATTCCATTAATTTCAAAGCACTCAAGTCTAGATTAAGTAGAGAAGAAAGATGAAGGCGGAAGCGTATACCTGATGAATCCATCTTGTATCTTTATGTTGTTCTTTCAAGGAATGTAGAGAAGAAAAAGAAAATGAAGGAGGGAGATGTAGATCTTCTAGATGATTGATGCCTTTTCTTGTGCTCAGATTATGTAGAGAGTATAGAAAGAATATGTAGTGTGTTTTCTAGGCTGATGGTATGCCTATATTAGGAAAACAATGGCGTCTCATCTAGGGACTACACCCTTTCACTTAAGTGGTGTGAAATTACCATTCTGCCCATCATAAATAGGTAATTTCCACATAAGGAATTCTACACATTTAATTAATATTCTATACTTTACAATAACATTATATTTATGATTTATACATGTACGTCTACATGCCACATATATTTATTAAGTATACATATTTTGCAATCCATTTCTAATACCATAATGATCCTAAAAGCATTTTTAGAGGATACCGGAAAAAATGTTTCTTTATAATTAATGCCTTCCTTTTGAGTAAATCCCTTAGCGAATCTTTTCACATTACCTTGAGAATTCCTTTTGGTCTTAAAGACCCATTTACACCCAATGTGCTTCACATTTTTAGATAATGGGACAAGATCCCAAACGTCATTGTCTTTCATTGATTTTAACTCTTCATTTATGGCAACGATCCATTTATGAGAATTAGGACTATTAATGGCTTCATGGAAGGTTAGCGGCTCATCTCCCACTAAATCTAACGGCTACTCATTCTCGACAAGATACACATCATAATAATTCGGAATTACGCTCCTTCTTGCTCTATTAGATCTCCTTAAGGGCACCGGTTCATCTTGATTTTGAGGTTGTTGAATTTTCTCATCAACATTTTCATGTTATTCAACATTCACTACCAGAAAAAGGTCGTTTAGCGACGGAAATTTCCGTCGCTAAAATTCAATTTCCGTCGCTAAAAAAGCACCGACGGAAAAATTTCGTCGTGGTCCCGCTAATGGCCGTCGCAGGTGCTCGACGGTCAATTTCCGTCGGTATTTTTGATTTTACCGACGGAATTTAATTTTGCCGGTGAATTAATGATTCCAATGACGGAAATTTCCGCCGTTAAATCAATTTAATTTAATTAAATTTTCATTATATGAAATTTCCGTCGCTATAATAAAAATTAATTAAATTAAATTAATTTCTAATGGGCGGAAATTTCCGTCATTGTGTAATAAAATTAAATTAAAATTAATTAATTTCAAAAAAATTACGTCGAAATTATTTTAATTTAATTTAATTTTTATTACAACATGAAATTTCCGTCATTGAAATTAAAATTAAATTAAAATAAAATAATTTCGACGGTAATTTTAGCGGCTGAAATTAATTTATTTTAATTTAATTTTATTATACAGCGACGAAAATTTCCGCATTGAAATTATTTAATTTTAATTTAAATTTTTATTACGGCCGACGGGAAATTCCCTCCGCCCGCTGAAATTAAAAGATTAAATAAAAATTAAGCCGTGATTATATGCGGCAAGTGAAATTCCGTCAAATTAATTTATTTAATTAATTTTAATTTTGAACATTTCAATATCGATTTCGGATAAAATTCCGTCGCCGATTCTCGAAATAAATTTAAAAAAATAATTTAAAATATCAATAAACCAAAATTTTTGTACCCGATATAACATTTCAATTTATAAAACTAAACTATAAAAACTAAAATTCAAATATCGCCGTACCAAATAAAAACTAAATACCACCGTACCAATTCGGGAGGGGGAGGGGGAGAGGGGGGAGAGGAGGAGAGGGGGAGGGGAGGGGGAGAGGGAGGGGGGGAGAGAGAGAAAGGGGTGGCGCGGGGGAGAGGCGGGGAGGGCTCCCGCGGGTATCAAATGTCTCAAATGTTTACAAACAAGTATAAATTAATACAAAAATGTCTAAAAATGTCTAAAAATGTCAATGATCAACCCGGGAGGCGGAAATTACCACACAGGAGTCTCGGTCGAGATGAGCCATCATCGGCGCCAATTGTCTTGAAGTCTCTGCCATGTTGCTGAATCGACCTCGCATGACGTCGATCGTTCTCCTCCTAGCACCGCGTCTCGAACCGCCAAAGCATCCGCAAGCTTTGCCCGCTCGCGTTCTCCTCCTCCAACGCAGCCTCCAGTGTCGACCCTCGGATCATGAAACGTGGGCGTGGCTACATTTCGCCGACGGCCGGCCGACGCCGACGGGCATGCGCCCGTAATCCCCCATCCCTAACACTCGGGCTCCTCTCCTCGGATGTCCCTCGCAGGTGACCTCCTGCCAAACATCGTGCACGAAGGGGACGGGCTCGCGGGAGGCGTTCCTTCGGGAACAACGGCGGCTTGATATGCAAACTGAAAAATAAAACAAACAATTATAATCATATACACAATGTAAGGTACATAAATAAATTTACATATTCAAAATCAAGTCATTTAATGGTAGTTTTACTTACAAAGGCAAGAGTGCATCGATCGTCAACCCATTGCGGAGGTTGATCGGGCGCCGTAGAATTCCGAATATGGGTGCTAGCGTAAACATCCACAAAAGTGATATTCGGACCATACTCCACTTTCCTATAAATAAAATAAGCGAGATTATTACTTTGAAATTGTATATATAAATGCAACATTTAAACTGATTTAAAAGCATGCATACACTACATTTACACTAAAACTATGGATTTCATAGCATCAACATTGGCTCCCAACTAACATACGTACATAAACCTATTTAAAAGCATCCATACACTACTACATTTAAATTAACATACATACCATGCGGTCGTGATGCTCGGCGGCCGTGAGCGTCCCCGGTATGCAACGCCGCCGACCCCGAGGAGCTCGCTCTATTGGCCTTGGCCTCGTTCTGGATAGCCTTCGCCGCGACCCCCAGTATTCGCAAAATTGACCAAACACCTCATCGGTCATAAAAGTAGGACACAAGGGCTGTTGTCCCGCCGCGAGCCGAGCAGTATAATAATTTTTCTTCGTGGTACCTATAAAAAATATGAATATCTTGTAAACATATAATGATGACATTATAAAATTAAAAGAGTATAATCATTGTTAATTAAACTAATTAAGGATAGATAAATATGTTACAAATAAAATCCTTAAACGGCTTGTGAGCTCAAGCCAAAGAAAACAAATCTAGCCGTCGCCTCGGCGATGTACGGATCCCAATAATATTTAGCCTACAACATATAATGATAACATTACAAAACTAAAAGAGTATAATCATTATTAATTATAACATTTTAATAACAAACTAACATTTAAGTTTTAAATAAAAACCATTAACACATTACCTTAAACTCATCCCACGCATCCTCCTTACGCCTCTGTGGCAATTTTTTCCAGTTGGGCCAAAACTCGGTCATTTTCCGAGACCGCCGGTGTGCCCGATCTTAGTGCCAGTGGTGGGGTATCCACCTACAAACCTCGCCAAGTATATTTATACAATAACATTTTAACTTAAATAATGAATTATATATAAAGCAAAAAGGAACCAACTTATATCAAATTAATGAAGAGTTACTTACTTGGTCATAAAGTGATGAGATCCGCACATATATCCTCCCCTCGGAATCGACGGTAGTACGAGTACCGGCCCCGGAGGTGGAGCTAGTACTCTTGTGTGAGGGGTCAACACCATCGCTACCGGATCGGGACGGTTGCGTCCCGGTAATCAAAGTGTAAATGGGCTTGGTCCTCTTACCCTTGCCCTTTCTACTAGAACTCATACGTATTACGGTAAAAATATTAAAATATACAACTTTAACAATAGGAAACAATATATTCACAATACATCTAAAACTTTAAAGTTCTAATAATCTAAAGCATTCACAATACATATAAAACTTTAAACTATTAATAATATAAAGCATTCACAATACATATAAAACTTTAAAGTTCTAATAATCTAAAGCATTCACAATATATATAAAACGACGGATATTAAAAATAATCTAAAGCATTCACAATACATATGAAACTTTAAAGTTCTAATAATCTAAAGCATTCACAATACATATAAAACTTTAAAGTTCTAATAATCTAAAGCATTCACAATACAATTTTAAACTTTAAACTATTATTAATCTTCGTCCCCATCATCATCATTGGACTCTGAATTACTACAAAACTCGAGTTCTTCATCTTCGTCTTCGGACTCTGATGAATCAAACTGTGGTTCCTCTTCCTCTTCCTCTTCCTGTTCCTGTTCCTCTTCCTCTTCCTCTTCCTCTTCCTCTGATTCATCAATATCAATGTGCGCGAGATGACATGAACGAGGCGGGGGAGTTGGCAAATTCACTGGTAAGATATCCTCCTCGGGTTCATCAACATTTTGAGGAATATGAGTGACATCATCTAATGGATGATTAGCTGATGAAACGTTAGGTGGCACTGGCATTTCATCCTCTTGATAGGGTGTTTCTAATGACGACTACGTAGTTGTCGACGAGGGTAGGTTGTCAATCATGCTCCTAGCCTTGGTCATCCAAACGACCCACAATCCGTCGGGTCGCGGACGAGGGTAGGGAGTCATGTATACTGTTGTGCTTGAGATGCTAAGATGAAGACGTCGTCGCCATTATGTACTGGACGAGTCCTTTACATCGACGAGGTCAAATATGGGGTGCTTCTTAACACCTCGCACGGCATCCCGCCAATCACAATTGAACAAGACAACACTGTTTCTACCGAAATACTCCACCTCGACTACTTCTTTCGGGACGCCATAATAATCATTCCCTATAAGCTTCACACCGCTATTCCACGTCAATTTAGAGCCCCGTAAGCTTTGGTATGAAACACATAGCCATTCACGAAATAACCGTTGTATAAATGAACGTTCAAGTACGGAGATGATGCTAAATGTCTTAACCTCGCGGCTTTGGCATCACCGGATGTTCGGCTATCTATAAGACAATATTGTAACCAATTTAATACAATTTTAAGATTGAATGTTTAAAGAAGTGTATAGAATAAATTTGAATGAAACGAAATATTTACATATTTCCTTAGCCGGTTTGGAAATTCTCTTCTGTCCTAGTTGCGATGAGTTACGGAGATAAATCTGAGCTAAATCTTCAAACATTCTGCGGTAGGGTTAAACAAGGCATTTCATATGCGAGGTAATTAAACATGCATAATTTAATCGACGAGGCGTAAACATAACATCAATGACTTACTTGATATATTCCCGACCTCGTCGCGATTAAGAAGAACATACGTTTCGACCGCGGCAAACTCTTTAGCGGTTAACGTACGCGTACCAACCCGTTTGCCGAGCAACCGACCGGGGATGAAAATACGAGATGTTTCCCTTAGACGGAAAACCACCATCGTAATTGCGGCCAACCCTAGTCAATCTCGTATCAACATCGGGAGGAAAATATGTTCAAAGGCAACAATCTCATCTATGATAACGACCTACGAAATTGAGGCCTCGACCATGGCCCTATTGCTCATCTTCCTTTTCAATTGGCCTAGATACCTAAAAGTCATTCGTAGATTAAAACATAAATAATGTTAAAGAAGGTATATTGTTAACGCTCAAATTATTTAGAAATAGAATAAATTCAATTACCTCTCGAATGGATACATCCATACGTATTGGCTTGGACCACCGACTCTAGCTTCGTATGCCAAGTGGACCGGTAAATGCTCCATAGAATCAAAGAATGAAGGAGGAAATATCTTCTCAAGTTTGCACAAAGTCACTACGATGCTCTCCTCGAAGCTTTTTCATGTGATCAACACGCGGTGTGGTCGATGTTAACGCTCGGAAAAACTCACTTAACTCTGTTAACGCCACCCCGAGATATTGTCGGGCAATAGACCCACGAGAGCAATCGGAAGTAGCCTATCCGGCCAAACGTGGCAATCGTGACTCTTGAGCCACTGCACTTTCCCCTCCTCTACATTGACACGATTACCAATGTTAGACGCGTAACCATCAGGAAGCCTTAAATCCTTGAGCCATTTCGGGAGGAGGAGCTTCTTTTCCTTTGTAAGCACGTATTGAGCCATCGGTCTAAGCGGTTTACCATTGACGTATACCAAGTCTAAGGCCGGCCGCTTACGGATTTCCTTAAGGTCCTTTCGAGCTTTTCGTTGTCTTTAGTTGTTCTCTTGAAATCCATCAACGTGTTAAAAACATTATCGAATACATTCTTCTCAATGTGCATCACGTCAAGGTTATGTCGAATGAGATTTGTTTTCCGGTATGGCGGCTCCCAAAATATACTCCTCTTGATCCGGTTATGGGTAGTCCCCGAACCACTTGTATTTTGGTCTTCGAAAACTTTTTCCCCCACCGAGGATCGGGCAATCTAGATACCTCCTCATAGGCCGTGTCACCACTTAAACGAATCGGTGCCTCATCATGGTCAATCTTGTTCTTTTTAAACGCATTCTTAAGGTCTGAATGGGTGGTCCTCGAGGAAGAAATTGTCTATGGCAATCGAACCAACATGGTTTTCAGTGCGTGAGCGTGAAAGACTTTGTGTCACTCATACAATACGGACGAGGCCAACTTCCGTGGGTGCTCCAACCCGATAACATCCCATATGCGGGGAAGTCATTAGCTGTCCACATCAACGCGACCTTCATCTTTGAAATTCTCTCGCTTGAAAGCATCCGCGTTTCGACCCCATCCTCCCAATGCTTCAATTCGTCCATCAAAGGTCGGAGATAGACGTCAATGTTCCTCCCGAGTTTGTTTGGGCCGGGGATGAATAACGACAAGAACATGTAGGGATCACTCATACACAACCGGGGCGGAAGATTGTAGACGGTGGCTATAACCGGCCAACAAGAGTAAGATTTTGCCCCGGGACCAAACGGATTGAAACCATCGGAAGCGGATGCATGCTTAGTATATTTCTTGCTTGAGACGCAAAGTCGGGATAAGTCTCATCAAAGTGTTTCCATGCCTCCCCATCAGGGATGAATCAACACACCCTCTTCACGCAAACTTTCCTTATGCCAACGCATTGCCTCTGCGGTAGATTTAGACGCGTAGAGGCGTTGCGATCTTGGAATCAACGGCATGTAACGCTTGCTTATGTGGTCTGTTTTTCTTGTGTTTTGAACTCCCCTCCGATTTGGCTTATATCTACTTTGTCGCCGCAAATTGAACACTCTGTCTTACGTGAATCTTCCTTGTAGAATAGCATGCGATCATTCTTACACGCATCAATCTTTTCATAACATAGCCCAATCATGCCCAACCAACTTCTTTGTCTCATAAAAGTTTGTAACCATCTTATTCTCTTTCGGCAACATCCGCTTAATTGCTTTCATGATACGATTATAAGCGGAGCGGCTAATATTGCAATCGGCCTTTATGTTAAGGAGCTCGGCCACGACCTCCAACACAGTGATCTCGCAACTGGATAGACCTTCTCTTTTGCGAGTCCATAGCATCAATAAATTTCTTGGGCTGCGGGGTTGGTTCTTCTTGTTGGTTCTCGACCAATCGAAGGAAGGACCGGCTGCATCCCTAACCATATCTTCCATATTCAAAGGTGGTTCTTCATTGTCTGAATAATAGGTTCGGGTTCGGGAGGTACATGAATATTCTCGGGGGATTATTCGCAACATTTGTGCGCAATCTCGGCTCACCATGACGGGTCCACCGTTTGTACCCAACTTCAAACCCGTTACGCAAAAGATGTTTACGAGTCTCGATCAAGCTTAGATACTTGACATTACAACACTTGTCGCATGGACACCTAATCTTACCATCCTTATCCATGTGACCGGTTTTATTTAATTGAGCAAATTCAACAAACCCCTTGACCCTCTATAAAACTCGGGATTGATACCGCGTTGATTCGGCAACTTCCGCTTATACATCCAACTACGATCATCGTTAACGAGACATTACTCTGCATTGCAATCCATATATTATACGTACACTCAATTTAATCGACGGATGAAACAAAATCGGGATGTTAATAATTATTGGATTTCATAATATATTAACGATCTATATAGAAGTAATTAACGTATTATCATTCCCTAAATTTGAATTACAAACTTAAAAGCAACACGAGATCTTCTTAAAATAAATATAAAGCTTCTAACTCATATTTAACAATATATTAACGAGGTCTTCTTAAAGTGTCTAGGAACTCGTTCCCGCTCCCGAACTCGAATCTCTACTCTTCCTCCGCCTCGGTCCAGGAGGTCTTTGGTCTAGGTATGTTGAAAAAGTCGGTCGGACCTCGTCTGGCTCGGGTATCGTGTGGTGGTGGATATATCGATGCGGTAGCTCTCGATCTTGCTCTTTCTGCCTCGAGGCCTCCCTGCGAGCTATGACTTCGGGATCATTTCTCAAAGCGGCTCTCCGAATCTCCGTCTCTCATGTCTGCTGCAATGTCGCGGTGATTTCATCGGGGTTGCTCTTGGCCTCCATGCCTCTTAATGTCAGAATTTGGAAGAATAGTACGCCCCAAAACACTCTCGGCGTCGAGCCTCTATCATCGGTGTACGGGACCTTCTGCTCCTCGTACCATGTCGGATACTCGGTGGTCGAAATGTGCTACCTCTAGTCGACGGAGTAGTGGTCGTATCGGAAGAAAGCCCTCTAGAAATGCTACGCAAGAAATGTGTAGTACGAGGCTCGAGTCATAATCATCGGCATTGTATTAGTCGTCATTGCTCTCTCAAAGTCCGAGATGGTCTGCTGCGGGTATCCGTCTTGTCTGCTCACTAGAGATGGAATGCAAAGGATGATACATGTAGTCCGGAAGTCGGACAATAAGCGGCCCGATCTGAATATCTCTCATAGTCTGCAATCCCCATGCCGGAATCCAATAGTACGGGTTTGCGGTCTCATATCGGGCCAAGGCCAACCTCCTATGCCAACTCTCGGTGGCGGCATCCCTCGATATCTGCGCTGTCAGGTCACCCAAGGTAATGCCGATCTGCCCCTCTGGCAGTGGCGAGATCAAGCGAAATCTCTCATACGGCCACAATGATAGTAATGCAGGGTGCTGAACCATGTACTCGGATCCTCAGGCTAATCTATCAATGCCGTGGTATGTCTCCGCTAGCAACAGAGTGGAATGATGTCCATCGCTCCTGTCCAGATTGAATATGCCGGATGTCAACTCCTCGATCACCTCTCATTTGCTGATGATCTCTAACAGCGTAGCTGGACACACTCCGATGTAGCCGCGAAGTAGTGCGCGGACGGAATGAGCAACATGAATATATCTAAGGAAGTGGATAGATCAAACGGTCAGGGGCTGGTCCGACTCAATGCGGCTATATGAGTCAAGTCTATGAATCTATCGTCAACGACAATGCCCGATACCCGATCTGGCGATAATCCCAAGAATTCGAGATAGTTGCTCCGTGGCGATCGTCTGTCTCGAGAAATGCCACGAGTCCTCGGCTCGGCCACACCGATCGGTGCTCGAAAATCCTCCATCGTTGGCATCGGATCGTTGTACGATAGGGTGAACACATGTCGCTCCGAATCCCAAAAGCACGAAGCGGCTCGGAGCGGATCCCAATCAATCTTCCAATCTTTTAGAGACCGGATGCATGGCATGCTATACCTCCTGTCAATAAGTTTCCGGTGTTGTTTTTGGTGAAAGCGCGTGAGTTCAAGAATGTCTTGTTGAAATTGAAACTCGCGGAAACAATTTCTCCATTGTAATGCTCCATCTTTGCCTTAAATTGGAAATTTCTTGGGACTTTTTACCTATTAATATTGTGAATAATTGTATCAACAAATCTTGAGCTCTAGTTCAAACTAAACTAAAGGATAATGGTGTCCCTACCTAACCACCTACTCTGTCCTTTAAGTGCATGTTTGATAAACCTATCCCATCCCGAAATGCATGATTATATGAAATGCAAATATCACTTTGCCTACTTGCTTTATAATCGAAAATAAAGAAATTTCGGCTTTTGCATAGACCTAAATTATTACTATTGTGAATAATTTTAAATATTAATATTTAATTCTTTGTTGTAAAATATATAATTTTACAATGATGAATTAAATTAACATTTATAAACAAGATAAGAGTCGTTATCATCCTGACTATCAAAACCCTATCTCGGCTTAGACCAAGAAAGATAGAGCAAATAAGTTCTTGTCGGTTTGAGCAAAGGATTTTTACGTTTAATATAGGTTTTCCGGTTTCTTTGTCCTCCTCTCTAAGAATCTCAAACATCACGGCCATGTCTTGACGGTGCACTGTTTTACTCTTCACTTTGGTGATATACGGTCACAAGTAAAAACAAGATAACGGTAGTAACACCGGTGAAGAGAAAACGAAATTTCCTCCAATTTTTCAATCTCCACCTTCCATTTACCCAAGATCTGATTGCGAGAATCTTCCTCATGAGCACGAAAGGCTGGCGGTGTTGCCCTCAATCTCACGGTTGCACATGCCCTCAATCTCACGGTTGCACATGCGAAGCAACCGTGAGATTGAGGGCAACACCGGCTTTCAAGCTCATGAGGAAGATTGCAATCAGATCTCGAGTAAATGGAAGGTGAAGATTAAAAAATTGGAGGAAAGTTCATTTTCTCTTCACCGGTGTTATCTGTTACCTTGTTTTTACTTGTGACCGTATAACACCTGAAGAGAAAACAAGACACCGACAAGAACATGGCCGTGATGTTTGAGATCCTTAGAGAGAAGAGATGGAAACTGGAAAAACTCTTATTAAATGCAGAAAATCCTTTGCTCAAACCGACAAGAACTTATTTGCTCTATCTTTCTTGATCAAAGATGGACGGATTTTGATAGGCGTAGGTGAAAGGCTCTCATCTTATTTATATTTTAAGATGTTAACCACCAACCACAATACCCTAAGGTGCATCTAGGGTGCCGGGATTGATATCGGGCGCTCGAACGTAGGCGATATTACATCACCGTCCGCGATGCCGTCAATCGCCCCAAAATGGGATCTAGAACCACTAAGGTAGTGTGCGGTTGAATATGTTACATTATTGATACATTCACCCCCTTTCCTCCCCTTTGACTTTAAAAGACTTGAAAATTAGATATTTAGTAACTTATCTAATTGTTGCATATGTAATATGTTATGTTTACTAAATATGTAACATGTTATATTTACTAAATATAACATGTTACACCGATGGAAAATATCAAGTCTATTGCACAAGCATTTGGCCCAAAGATTGAAACTTTAAAAGTAGATTTACTATTATAATTAATCGGAAAACAAGAAAATCCCCAAGCTGCGGTTTTTGTATCTTCTACAAGGCGAAGTTGGGGATTTTCTTATTTTACGATTAATTGCTAAATCTACTTTCAAAGTTTCAATCTTTGGACCTAATCTTGTGCAAAACTTGAGATTTTCCACTCGGCCATAACCCGTGGTAGTGGTTGTACGTGATAGTAGTGGGGTGGAAAATATCAAGTTTGCACAAGCATTTGGCCCAAAGATTGAAACTTTGAAAGTAGATTTATTATTATAATAATTAATCAAAGTTTCAATCTTTGGGCCTACTGCTGTGCAAAAACGAGATTTTCCACTCCAAGATAACCCCATGGTAGTGGTTGTACGTGATAGTAGTGGGGTTGGCTTCTATCCCATCCCGAAATACACGCATGAATTGCAAATATCACTTTGTCTACTTGCTTTATAATCGAAAATCAAGAAATTTTGACAAAGATAACCCCATGGTCTCCAAGTGCACGACGTAGACTAGGTCAATCAAACACTATCGATTATAATCGACAGTGTAATCAACCATATATGTCTAGTATACACTCAGAGAACAATAGGATTAATGCAACCGAAATATTTCAACTATCGACAATTCAAGCAATTTTAATAGACAATAATGATATTTATATATATACATATATGTATATTTTTATTTTTATTTTTATTAAATATAACATGTTACATATTTGATTATGAGTACGGTTATTTATCGTTTTCTTTATAGTGGCATATGTTTTCTTCTATTCGTTAATATTACTAACATATGTTTTCTTCTATTCGTTAATATTACTAAATATGTAACAAACTAGGATACGTAAACCGTATCCTAATTTGTTTCATATAAGGTGCATCTAGGGTACCAGGATTGATATCAGGCGCTCAAACGTAGGCGACATAATCACCGTCCGCGATGCCGTCAATCGCCCCAAAATGAGATCTAGAACTAGATGTTCCTAAACTATTTCATCCACAGTTTTCTTACTTATTTGTTTGTAATTGAGATCAATTAAAGTCTCAACTCATGATCATTCGTGCTTACTTTTATTAGTTTAATATATTTGTTTTATTAGTTTAATATATTTGTTGGGTTATCAAAATTGTTATTATTCTTCCTAATTCTTTTAAATGGATATTTAATGTGATTTGTACCAAGCAAAATGAGTTCGTGTGAAATCTATAGTATAAATTAAACCCCTCCGTGAACAGTTATATGAACAGTTCCGGAGGGGTTTTTCCCTATTTTGCTCTCACTATTTAGTCTGTTTCCCATTTTGCCCTTAAAACGTAAATGGGCTTTGGATTTGGGCTAAGACTTTGGGTTTGGGCTAAGAGTGGGCTTTAGGAGGGTTTACTTAAATTAATTAAGTAAGCGATATTTTTATTTTTTTTAAATTAAAAAAAAATTAATATGAAAAAAAAAAAAAAAAAAATACACCCGTGAACTGTAAAAAGCTGCATTTTGATTAACAACAACATCATCTGCCCCCCCCTACACAAACCAGCCTCCAGACAACAAAAAAAGTCAAAACTGTGCTATGAAACTTACTCATGAAGGATATATGAGCCACATTCTTGACACGCGGTAACAGTAATATGTTTATTTAAAACAAACAGTAATGTTGTTTCAACAAAAAAGGCTCATGAATATCTTAAAAAGACATCATAGTATAATAAGAATAGATGAAACAAAGCAGAATGATCAATTCATAAGCAGGTTGGCTAGCTGAGCCAAGCCTCTGAGTATGATTGTCATGTTTACTTGACAAATGGCTTTAAATCCAAACATATAAAATTTCCTCCATCACTAATGACTAAACAACTCAGGACAACAAAAAAAAAAAACCCAATCCAGCTTAAATCAACAACCAATTTCTTGAAATTTCTTGAAATCGATAAATAAATAAATCATAAAAATCGATGAAGAGGGGGAATCGAAATACCTGGTTGATGAATACAGAGAAGAGAGAGAAATTGACCGTGGAAGGAGGCGGACGGACCAACGGAGACGACGGCGTGAGACGGTGGAGAGGTGGACGGAACCCTAGATTGGCAAAAATACAGAACCCTAGATTGGCTAAAACCGCATCGGCAATATAATTGATTAAAAAGAATACAATCGAATGTAGTTTAACAAGGGGAAATCACGTACCTTGAAGAAGAGAGAGCTAGGATTGAGAAATTGGATCGCTTCGAGAGGGAGAGAGAGACGCAGATGGTGAAGACGGTGGAGATGGTGGACGGCGAAGGTTCGTCACGGCGGAGACGGTGGAGAGGTGGACGACGGCGGCGATTCTTCTTCTAGGTCGCAGAGAGAGCGGGAAGAGAGAGAAAGCGGGAAGAGAGAGAGAGGGAAATTGATACGTAATTGATATCTGAGGGATTAAATGAGTTTTTATAATTTCCCCCAGCGACGGAATATTCCGCCGCTAAATATTAATTATAGCGGCGGAAATTAAATTCGACGCTATAATTAATATTTAGCGGCGGAATATTCCGTCGTCAGTAAATCCGACAGCTAAACTATACGTACGCTCACCTGGATCGATGACATGGCACTCTCACCGACGGAAATTTCCGCCGCTGATTTTAAATTCAGCGACGGAAATTTCCGCCGCTATTATTAATAAATATAATTGTTTTCATTATATTTTTGAAAAAATAAATAAATCATTAATATTTATTAATTTTAATTTAATAAATATCATTATTTTTATTTATATAAAAATAAATAAATCATAAATATTTATGATATTTTTGAAAAAATAAATAAATCATAAATATTAATTAATTTTAATTTTATAATGGCATTATTTTTATTTATATAAAATATGAAAGTTATTTTAAATTACTCTCAAAAAAATAAATATGAGTCAATAAATATTATTTTTGAAAAAATTTTAATTTAATAAATATCATTATTTTTATTTATATAAAAATAAATAAATCATAAATATTTATGATATTTTTGAAAAAATAAATAAATCATAAATATTAATTAATTTTAATTTTATAATGGCATTATTTTTATTTATATAAAATGTGAAAGTTATTTTAAATTACTCTCAAAAAAATAAATATGAGTCAATAAATATTATTTTTGAAAAATTTTTAATTTAATAAATATCATTATTTTTATTTATATAAAAATAAATAAATCATAAATATTTATGATATTTTTGAAAAAATAAATAAATCATAAATATTAATTAATTTTTAATTTTATAATGCCATTATTTTTATTTATATAAAATATGAAAGTTATTTTAAATTACTCTCAAAAAAATAAATATGAGTCAATAAATATTATTTTTGAAAATTTTTTAATTTAATAAATATCATTATTTTTATTTATATAAAAATAAATAAATCATAAATATTTATGATATTTTTGAAAAAATAAATAAATCATAAATATTAATTAATTTTAATTTTATAATGCCATTATTTTTATTTATATAAAATATGAAAGTTATTTTAAATTACTCTCAAAAAAATAAATATGAGTCAATAAATATTATTTTTGAAAAATTTTTAATTTAATAAATATCATTATTTTTATTTATATAAAAATAAATAAATCATAAATATTTATGATATTTTTGAAAAAATAAATAAATCATAAATATTAATTAATTTTAATTTTATAATGCCATTATTTTTATTTATATAAAATATGAAAGTTATTTTAAATTACTCTCAAAAAAATAAATATGAGTCAATAAATATTATTTTTGAAATTTTTTTAATTTAATAAATATCATTATTTTTATTTATATAAAAATAAATAAATCATAAATATTTATGATATTTTTGAAAAAATAAATAAATCATAAATATTAATTAATTTTAATTTTATAATGCCATTATTTTTATACCCTATACCCTATACCCCTATACCCTATACCCTATACACTATATCCTATACCCTATACACTATACCCTATACACTATACCTTATACCCTATACCCTATACCCTATACCCTATACCCTATACCCAATACCCTATACCCTATACCCTTATGCCTATACTGCCACATACCCTATACTCCCTATGCCTTATACTCTATATCTCTATACCCTATACCCTATACCCTATACATGCCTATACCCTATACCCCTATACCCTTATACCCTATATCCTATACCTTATACTCTATGCCCTATGCCCTATACCCTATACCCTATACACTATACCCTATGCCCTATACCCCTATACCCTATACCACTATGCCCTATACCCTATACCCTATACCCTATACCCCTATACATACCCTATACCCTTATACCCTATACCCTATACCCTATACCCTATACACTATACCCCTATACCCTATATGCTATACCCTATATCCTATACCCTATATGGTTTATGGTTTGGTTTGTGGTTAGTGGCTTGTGGTTGTGGCTTTAGGTTTGGGGTTAGTGGCTTAGTGGGTTAGTGGTTTAGGGTTTAGGGTTTGTGGTTTAGGGTTTAGTGGTTTGTGGTTTAGGGTTTAGGTTTCAGTGGCTTCAGGTTTAGGGCTTCAGTGGTTTAGTGGTTGTGTGGTTTGGGTTTAGGGTTTAGGGTTTAGTGGTTCAGGGTTAGGGGTTTAGGGTTTAGGGCTTAGTGGCTCAGTTTAGGGTTTCAGGGTTTAGGAGGTTTAGTGGTTTAGTGGTTTAGTGTGAGGTTTAGTGGTTTGGGGTTAGTGGCTTCAGGGTTTAGGTTTAGTGGTTTAGTGGTTTGGGGTTTAGTTTAGGTTTAGGGTTTGTGTGGTTTAGGGTTTAGGGCTTAGTGGTTAGTGGTTAGGGTTTAGGGTTTAGTGGTTTGGGGTTAGGGGTTAGTGGTTTAGGGTTTGGTGGTTTAGGGTTTAGGGTTTAGGGTTTAGGGTTTAGGGAAGAGAGCGGGAAGAGAGCGGGAAGAGAGAGAAAGCGGAAGAGAGAGAGAGGGAAATTGATACGTAATTGATATCCGAGGGATTAAATGAGTTTTTATAATTTCCCCGGCGACGGAATATTTCGCCGCTAAATATTAATTATAGCGGCGGAAATTAAATTCGACGCTATAATTAATATTTAGCGGCGGAATATTCCGTCGACGTAAATCCGACGCTAAACTATACGTACGCTCACCCGGATCGATGACATGGCACTCTCACCGACGGAAATTTCCGCCGTGATTTTAAATTCGACGAAAATTTCCGCCGCTATTATTAATAACTATAATTGTTTTCATTATATTTTTGAAAAAATAAATAAATCATTAATATTTATTAATTTTAATTTAATAAATATCATTTTTTTTATTTATATAAAAATAAATAAATCATAAATATTTATGATATTTTTGAAAAAATAAATAAATCATAAATATTAATTAATTTTAATTTTATAATGGCATTATTTTTATTTATATAAAATATGAAAGTTATTTTAAATTACTCTCAAAAAAATAAATATGAGTCAATAAATATTATTTTTGAAAAATTTTTAATTTAATAAATATCATTATTTTTATTTATATAAAAATAAATAAATCATAAATATTTATGATATTTTTGAAAAAATAAATAAATCATAAATATTAATTAATTTTAATTTTATAATGGCATTATTTTTATTTATATAAAATATGAAAGTTATTTTAAATTACTCTCAAAAAAATAAATATGAGTCAATAAATATTATTTTTGAAAAATTTTTAATTTAATAAATATCATTATTTTTATTTATATAAAAATAAATAAATCATAAATATTTATGATATTTTTGAAAAAATAAATAAATCATAAATATTAATTAATTTTTAATTTTATAATGCCATTATTTTTATTTATATAAAATATGAAAGTTATTTTAAATTACTCTCAAAAAAATAAATATGAGTCAATAAATATTATTTTTGAAAAATTTTTAATTTAATAAATATCATTATTTTTATTTATATAAAAATAAATAAATCATAAATATTTATGATATTTTTGAAAAAATAAATAAATCATAAATATTAATTAATTTTAATTTTATAATGGCATTATTTTTATTTATATAAAATATGAAAGTTATTTTAAATTACTCTCAAAAAAATAAATATGAGTCAATAAATATTATTTTTGAAAAAATTTTAATTTAATAAATATCATTATTTTTATTTATATAAAAATAAATAAATCATAAA
>JAFEMH010004998.1:0-67500 GCA_022495995.1 Adenophora triphylla var. japonica | reverse complement strand
CATCCCTACAAGCCAACCTCTCATTTTTAGAGGTTCAGTCAGCAAAAGGCCCAGCCGACCTCTCACTTTAAGAGGTCATAACTTCCAAAATTACCCGATGGCCGATCGAAGCCCGGAAACCCAACTGCAATTCCTATCGAATAGCAATTTCATCATAATATCTTTAAAATCTAAATCAAATTAACGCTTCATTGCTTGCTTAAATTGGAATCTAATCCATCTTGGTTCAAAATCATCAATCAAAGATTGTGCAAATTCAAATCTGATGTGAGCATAATTCATTTCTACTCCACAAACACTTGCCGTGGATGTCCCACTGGGGCTTCGCATTCGTGTCTTTCATGGACACTCTAAGGGGATATGTTATTCAATCCTCCAAATCCTCAAAATCCCCAAAGGTCCTCAGATCCTCGAATTTCAATATTCGTTCTCTTTTCATTCGGGATAAGCCCGAACTACGGCGACCTGAGCTCTTCATAATGAAGGGAACGTAGGCAACCAGAAATGGTCCGGTCGAAATCACAAACAAATTTCAAAAAAAAATCCGTTCTCATCAAGGATTGTCCCTATACACTTTCCGTCCTTCCGAGCTTGATTCTCGATATCAGTTGGTTTTCTCCTTGTGATTAATCAAAATATTTGTTCATATCAGATTTAGGAGTTGAATAAACCGAACATTAACAAAGGGTTTTAAGCAGCCTTGTGATCATCATGAATAAGACAAGTTTTCAAGTGTCTCAACAAGTCTTCTCTTCCTACATCATAGGAAAATAAAGCCAAACACTGTCTTTCTGTCTGCAGGGGCTTCCATACACTTTTCCACACCTTGTGATGCTTATACTCTCTCAAAAGAGTCAAACCTAAAGCGAGTGTGTATACACAAAATTGGGATTCAATTCCCACTTTTCGAAAGATGTGCCCCTGCACGTAAACATTTCTGAGTCCTGTCCAGTGACTGGTTGACTAAGATTTGAAAAGATGGGTACCCCCTCGGCCACATAATGACTCTGTCTGCAATAAGACTGCTCTGAATTTCTTCACGCTGGGGCTTGCTAAGCGGTTCTCCTGTGTTCTCTGTATCGGCCTCTTCAAGCTGGGGCTTCTATAGTCATCTTTGGGTCCACATTGGGTTCTTCACTACGAGATAGATTCGCCAAGTCACTTTTTCAAAATCTGGACTTTGCCTACTTAGGATCCGGGGGCTTTGTCAAGCTGGTCCTTTGGACCTGAATTTTATCAAGTCACGAGAAAGGTCTAGTCACATCAACAACCAGACTTTCAACTTCAGAACATGGTACACAGCAGCCTCCCATCACATCGGAATTTAAGATCGGGGTTTCTCCCGGCGTTAGCAACTTCATCAAATCATTCCCCGAGCAAGGTTTCGGCCGAAGTCACAGCTCACCCAAATGAAAGAAGCTTCACTCATATCAACGTGCCCTAGAGCCTGTCAGCATCAGCTTCAAATGACCAAGATTGAGAGGGAAAATTCCCATCAAGACCCGGGATCCGAATCCAATCTCATCAAGGTTAAGGTCCATGTGATACTGTTAACAAAACCTCATCAACAACCACTGTTTAAATCGCGATCGAGGGTTCTCACCTCCCCCACTTGCTCAAAATCTGTTCCAAACAGTCTCCAGACACATACATCCCAATGCATCCCCTCTCATCACCATGTCTCCCCACAAAAATCTCCCAAGGGCTCATGTAGCATGCACAAAACTTGAATCAGTAGGAAAAATCCTAAGTGATTGAAGACCATAAATCATAATTTCCCTGCCAAAAGCTTAGGCTAAGTGCATCTTCGAAAGCAAGTAAATGCATCATCTCGCGAACATATGCAGTGATACTATCATAATCATTTTGATTCTATGCGTGCATGTCATATATGCATCTTCCTCTCTACTAACCAATGCAGGAATTCAAACGTGAAAGATCGTTTTCCTTCGCTATTGAGATTTACCCTCAACAAGGAAGATATTTACCAAAGCTCAAAATCAATGGTTTCACCAAATTGCAAGAAATCAAATCCCCCTTTTCGACAAGAGATGATTCCGGGCAAAACATGTGCAGACCACCTCCAGTGTCTACAAATCGATCAAGGACGCCAAGTTCTCAAGTACAGTTCGGTCAGGGACGCCAAGTTCTCAAATACAGTTCGGTCAGAGACGCCAAGTTCTCAAATACAGTACGTTCAGGGACGCCAAGTTCTCAAATACAGTACGGACAGAGACGCCAAGTTCTCAAATGAAAATCGGTCAGAGACACCAAGTTCTCAAAAGCAAGAAGTCCCAATGTGAAGACAAGCTCAACAACTTCTACAAGGTTGACGATCACTAGCAAGATGCAGACTCAACCAAACTCCCCCCTTCAGGTCAAAATACCTCCAAAGACAGCAAATCGTCAGCAGAAACCGCAACCCAACAACTCTTCATCAACATCAGCCGTAGCCTCAGTCCTTTCGGCAGCTACAAGTAAGCACAGCACAGGTATGAAAGCATATCTTAGTCAACTACTTTTCTAAAAGAAAATTATCATCAAATCTTAGGGTGACTTCCCAAAAATAGTCAAGTCTTAGGCGACTTCCCAAAAATAGTCAAATCTTAGGGCGACTTCCCAAAAAACAGTCAAACCTCGGGTGACTCCCAAATACCGTCAAACCATCAAAGACCATCCCCAGCAGTTTCCGAACTACGTCCAGGCTTGATTCCCACTCGGGATACGTAGGTAGCCTACCTTAGGTCCAGCCACTTGACCAACACGGTCACCCTTTTTCCCAATGATCATAGTAAGCTCTAATCTTCCCCTGCGAGAACGCTCTCAAACAGTCTCCCTCAGGTACAAAACCTCGACCTAGAATTATACTCCTGAACTAAGTCCCCATTTAGGTTCATACTCCTGAACAAAACCTCGACTTAAAATCATACTCTTGAACTAAGTCCCCATTTAGGTTCATACTCCTGAACTAAACCTCGACTTAGAATCATACTCCTGAACTAAGTCCCCATTTAGGTTCATACTCCTGAACAAAACCTCGACTTAGAATCATACTCCTGAACTAAGTCCCCATTTAGGTTCATACTCCTGAACAAAACCTCGACTTAGAATCATACTCTTGAACTAAGTCCCCATTTAGGTTCATACTCCTGAACTAAACCTCGACTTAGAATCATACCCCTGAACTAAGTCCTCATTTAGGTTTATACTCCTGAACTAAACTCCAACAAAGGCTAACAAAATCCCCAGCGAAGTTAACGGGATCCCGTTTCTTTTCCCATTATCATCCATTTCCTCGGCAGCAAACATAAGACCGATCCCTTCAAATGAAGTCTACCAATAGACCATTTAACCCAAACCATCAAAGGGAAATCATTTCAAATCAAGGTTCAAGGCACCTAAGATGCCATCTCCAAGGTTCGAGGTACCTAAGACGCCATCATGAAGGTTCGAGGCACCTAAGACGCCATCATTAAGGTTTGAGGCACCTAAAACGCTATCACACACAACACGAGGAAAGTGATAAATCGCAATCATCCCCTAATTCGACAAACCGAAGTCATTAACAGGGCGACTTTCCCAAAATAGTCAAACCATAGGGTGACTTCCCAAAAATAGTCAGATCATAGGATGACTTCCCCAAAATAGTCAAACCGTAGGGCGACTTCCCCAAAATAGTCAAACCATAGGGTGACTTCAAAAAAATAGTCAGATCATAGGGTGACTTCCCCAAAATAGTCAAACCATAGGGTGACTTCCCCAAAATAGTCAAACCACAGGGCGACTTCCCCAAAATAGTCAAACCATAGGGTGACTTCCCAAAAATAGTCAGATCTTAGGGTGACTTCCCAAAAATAGTCAGACCATAGGGTGACTTCCCAAAATAGTCAAACCACAGGGCGAATTCCCCAAAATAGTCAAACCACAGGGCGACTTCCCCAAAATAGTCAAACCATAGGGTGACTTCCCAAAAATAGTCAGATCATAGGGTGACTTCCCCAAAATAGTCAAACCATAGGGTGACTTCCCCAAAATAGTCAAACCACAGGGCGACTTCCCCAAAAATAGTCAGATCTTAGGGTGACTTCCCAAAAATAGTCAGATCTTAGGGCGACTCCCCAAAAATAGTTAGATCTTAGGGTGACTTCCCAAAATAGTCAGATCATAGGGCGACTTCCCAAAAATAGTCAAATCATAGGGCGACTTCCCAAAAATAGTCAAATCATAGGGCGACTTTCCAAAAATAGTCAAATCATAGGGCGACTTCCCAAAAGTAGTCAAATCTTAGGTTGACACCCTAAAATAGTCATTCCAGGGTCGAAAGACCCGAACTACGACCGGCTTGATTCCCACTAAGGATACGTAGGTAGCCTATTAAATAGGTTCAGCCACTCGATCACTTGATCATCCTGCCAAATTTGGAGCCTTATTCTTATCGACGACCCCGCTTCCTTCGAAAGCGCCGTCGCCGATGGGCTACTGTAAGTACTCCAATTTGAGTTGTTAGCATTTTCGTTAGAAAATTAACGGAAGTTTTAACATTCCTAACATTTCTAACATTTCTAACATTTCTAACCAACCAAGGGTAGATTAGGGTTTGCCATTTAAAGATAAACCAAGGAAAGAATCTCAAAAAGCAAAAGAAATTGGAAAAATCCGAATTGGGCAAGTTGAAAAACATAAACTGCTGGATTTTTGAATTTTATTCTTCCTGTCCAAAGCCTGGAGCTGCATTTAATGAACAGTGCACGTTTACAATACCCTCCGCACGGATCCTATTGACATTTCCAGAGGCCTATAAATTGAACCCTCCTCTCTCAGTTTACACAACACAATTGGCTCATAGAAGCTGTATTCTGGCGAAAAATAGGGAGAAAACAGTGGGAATTCACTAGAATTGCCACCATTTTCTCTTCAATCTTTCCCAAACCCCACTCACTCAAAATACTTTCAAAACACTCTCATACATACTCTCATACATACACCAATCCAAGCTCAAATCACCCCTTAGGAGGAGGATTAGAGAGAAAATATAGAGGACTTAAGTGTTATCTACTTGTTTTCTCTTTGACCAACTCTATCATCAAACCCTAAACACATTCAAGCCTTGAATCCACCCAAACACAAATCCAAACACCAAATCTTGATACTCCTCAAGTCAAACACCAAATCTTGATACTCCTCAAGTCAAATTCCAAGCCTAGGAAGATAGGGTGTCACCATTGGTAAAGCCCTCCTTCTCTAAACCCTAAAACTCCCTTTTAACTTCTTGTTCATCTTGTTCTTCTTACTTTGATTTACTTTATGTCTAGTTTAACTTAAATCTTGACCTAAGATGGTCATCTTGAAGTTCATCTTCATGAATGACCATCTCAAATGGTCCACATTTTAAATCTCTAGTTGATTTTTCTCTTTAATTTCATCTCTACAAAATTCCCCTTCCCAAGCAAATGACATGCTTAAGTCCTAATGTACCCCAAGGATGGTTTGATATAGTAGATCACCACTAAAATGTCTAGTGACTACTAATCAAAACCTAGGGAAATGGGGACAAGCATGGATGCAAAACCCCCTTTTAAATCACATTTCCTTCTTGAGAATGTTGCTGTCCAGTAGCATTTCTCTAAGACCTCTGTCCATGGTCTAATTTTTTGGACACAGATAAACTTGGAATTTGGTGTTGACTACAAAATACTTTTTGTAGCCAACATCCAGAGCTTTCTAGACATATTTTTACTTTATTTTTTACGTGAGTAAAATTCCCTTTTTCAAATTTTCCTTTAAAGGTCAGTTCATCAGTCTCTGGGAGTCCAGATCTCATATCTGAGATTTCCAGAAGGTTTTGGGTCCTCAAATCTTCTCCAAAATGAAAAATTATTTCACAGAAATCTTATTTGAGGTGTCTGGAACAACTTTCATTCTCTGAGTTTTCTCAGATTATGAAGTTTTAAAGCCCTTAAATCCATTTCAAAATCAAGTGTCCACTGCCTTTTTTATTCTGGCAGAAGTGGTTTCCAACTTCCAAAAATCTTTTGAGTACCAAAACTCAACCCAAAAATCACACCAAAAATCATGGGATCTTTCCAAAGTCTAATAAAGAATTCCCAATTTTTACTTCCCTCAGTTTTAACTTATTTTGGCCAAAGTAACACACACACACACACACACACACACACACACACACAAACAAATGGTTTTTAGCTTGGAAGACTCATTTTACGAGGCATTCCGGGTGCACACTAACGTCCTTCCCGGCGTGTAACGTGACCTCCGAACCCAAATTTCTAATCTCGGGCATTTTTCAAAGTTTTGGCCCTTAAAACAAAAATGGCGTGGCGACTTCGTTTGATTTCAAAAATCGGGTACATCACACACATGCAGCATCCTCGGGAGATGCCGATGGAGGAGTTAGGGAGGTATAGACAGGGCGTGTTCTATACCGAGTATATCATAGCGGGGGCCGCCTATGATACTTTCTTGAGGATGAGGCTGAGGAGCCCACAGGTGCAGCATAGGGAGGGCGATGGCCCTGGATATCCCCGAGATCTCCCGCTCCCACGCGCTAGGCTGGCGTACGAGGGGCTGGACGGTTCGCGCAGGCGACTTGTGATCCCGCTCCCGAATGAGCCGAGACCACGATACAGGGTTGACCCCAATGCTTCGGTGAGCACTTTTTGATTTTCTGCATTTGATAGTAGTATTCTGCAAATGTTGCATCTGTACTTTCTGTTCGTCTTCTGATGACCTTCCTGGTTCGCAGGTGTCTGGCCGTACGTACAACGACGCTATGAGGCTGGTGGACGGGTGGTCCGCCTATGCTAGGAGGCTCGTGGCGTTCATGCGGTGCAGTTCCCGGAGGAGCGTGGATGTCCGTGAGCCGAGGCCGTCTAGGCCGAGAGGTTCGCCTGCTCCCACGGCTGGTGGGGAGGACTTTGCACAGGGATTTGGCCAGTTCGCGGGCGGAACGGCTGGATTTGGAGCTCATTCTTCTTCGCACTCGGGGCGCGAGAGGGGAGAGTCCTCGAGTTCGCATACGCCGAGGAGGCCTTTTGCATATTCCCGCCTGGAGGAATTTGGCGAGTTCCTGTTTGCGACGGATCCGGCAGCTGCGGAGCAGTGCGTCGAGTGCTCGGATGACGAGCAGGACTCGGAGTAGTCCTTTTTTTACTGCTTTCTTTCCCCTTTTTTTGTATCGTCCGGAACGATTTGATTTGAACTGTATTTGAAAAGGCGCCCGTGGGGCGGAACCTGTACTTCGCACATTTATTCTGTGATCACCTTCTGTTATTTTTGGCAAATAAGGAAGTAGGTTAATCAAAAATAAATAAAATGAAACATGCATTAAAAATTGAACGGGTCAAAAGTTAAGCCTATATGCACTGATTATTAATTATTTGCACTGTTGCACGAGCCTGGGGTGGAAGGGATATTGACATTGGTTGAATGAAACTAGGGGCAGCACGCAGGTTTTATAAAGGCATGAATAGGGAGTTGTTTGGAATTGTTTCCAATTCAGGAGCAGCTGGCTGCAGAGTTGACCAAGTCAACTGCAGAGGGAGTCCGGCCGGACTAGAAGTGAATTTCCAGATTCTTTAAATTGCAATTTCAGCTTTGCAATTGGTAAGAAACTGCGCATTGCTTTTGATCAGTTTAGCTGAATTCTCTCAAATTTCTTAGGCTTCCTTCACTTTCTGTCATGGCTCCCTTTTCTAAGCTATCGTCTCGGATGCAAGAGCGATACTTGAACAATTTTCAGTCGTGGGTGCGGAACCACACGAGGCATAACAAGGGGTTTTTCGAAGGCTGTTACGGGATTAAATCTGTTTGGGCTTTGAAGGAGCTCATGCCAGATTGGGATCTTTTGAGAGCCGCGTCTCGCTTCTGGGATGTACGGAGGAATGTGTATAACTTTTCGTACAACGAAGTCACTCCTACGTTCGAAGATTTTCGGACCATTCTGGGAGGACCTGAGACGAAACAGCTAGTTCTTCCATATGCTGGTGACATGGCCACCGTTGAGAAGCTAGTGTCTTTGCTTGGTATCTCGGCTGGAGAAGCATACGGGATGCTGATACTGGATACTGATTATGTTGACATTTCGGGACTGCCCGAAAGATTTGCCGAAGCTGAGGGGAGCGTCTTTGCGTGGGACGCATTTGCTCTGTGCGCGATCGCTACTCTGTTCACGTTCACTTATTTGGGCATGTGCGATCACAGTGTACTGGACTTGGTGAGGCAGTGCCGGAGCGGGGGAGACATCGTGCCGTTGGTGTGAATACCCCGTCCCGATGCAACGCGCATTCGGAAGTTTGAAATAATTAATTATATAATGTCAGATCGAAATGGGATATTCATTTAGTGACACTCGCTTTAAACCATATTAAAATATTAGTTTAATTTTGAGAGTCGCCACGCCACTTTGATATAGCCCAAAGCTTTGAAAAAAGGCTAAACAGTTAATTGGGTTCGGGGGTCAAGTTACAACAGAAGAAGAAACGTTATCACTCCTATTGCCCGACGAATCGGTCTTTCTAGCATGTGGGGTGTTGGTTGTGTGCGGTGTTTACGGGAATAGATAGAAGAAGCGGGATCATGCATAAGGAGGAGGGGAGAGAAAGAATTAATTGATGATCACACCCTAGAACCTTTGAGTTAGGCCCTCGGAAGGTGCACTAATCAACTTTCATCCTTGGGGGATTGTTGATCATGGGACAATTATTACTAAGGTGGAAGGAAAGAAATAGTTCCTAGATCCATTGGGTTTCTTTGGGCGAAACCTTAGATCATCCTCGGCTATAGCATATTTAAATATATTAAAACAGCCCTAAATCTAGCATATATGACATAAGCAAGAAATAAAGTAATTAAAATATACTAAGCATGCAAACAATAAATAATAATAAAGACAATAATAATAAAGACAGAAAAAATAAACAGAAGACTTACCTAATGATGGCAAGGCTTTCGGATCGAATCTATGAAGATTCGAAGAACGTTCTTGATAAAATATTTAGACTTAGAAAACTCGAGTTTAGTCTCAAGTTTTCTATGGAGGAAACCTCAAGTTTTGTCTTGAGTTTTCCGTAGAATAATTCTGTGTTTAAAGTGTGAGGCGGAGTGGGGTTTATATAGTGAAAAGAATTGGGGAGGAAGAGATACGGAACTGATGTGGGAAAAGGGAGAAGGCCGATCGGCCAATTGTTTCCTGGCCCAAACTTGGCCCAAATGGCCTAGAAAGCTCCTGGCCGGCCATTGCACTTCTAGTGGCCCCAAATTGCCTTGAAGCTCTCGGCCAAACACCAAGAAAGCACCAAGAAATGGCCTAGTTTTGTATTTAATAATTATTCGTTTCGTTCCCGTTATTTCCAAGTCCATTTTGACCGCTTTAATGACTTCTTTTGCAATTCGCTCTTTAGGATTTTATCTTTCATTTAATCCCAGGAATTTTTATATATCAAATTCGTCCCAAATTTCCATATTTCCTGTTTAGTCCTTAAATTTCCAATAAATTCCAATTTGGTCCAAAAGCTTCCAAATGCCAGTTTAGTCCCAAATTTTCCCGAATGCACTTCAGTTCCTTTTTTTCGGACCGGGTACTAACAGTAGCCCCTCGGCGACGCTTCTTGTAAGACAAGTGGGGTCGACGATAGAAAAATAGGATCCGTCCTGAAAAAAAAGATTTCAGGAGGAAGACAATGATCTTGCGGATGAGAGGTTTGACTCGAGCTGAGTCGCAAAAAGATGACCAGGTAGGTCGAGCGGCTGGACCCACGTCGGGCTACCTACGTATCCCAAGAGGAATCAAGCCAAATCGTAGTTCGTAAAAGTGGGCGTTTAGTACCCAAGAGTGGCGGACGTGCAGCGTCTCAAGCCAAAGATGCGATTCAAGGCTTTGAGGATCGAATCTAGGGGCGATTCGAATAATATTGAGAGATGTACGGAAAGGAGAATCAAGTATAGTCTTGCCTTCTCCGGAGGGAATATATGTTGTGTGTGGAAAGGAAATTCAAGTATAGTCTTGATTTTCTCTTTGAAAATTGTGTGTGATGGAACAAATCAAGTGTAGTCTCGATTTGTGAGATAATGTGTGGAAAGGAAATTCAAGAAGTGTAGTCTTGATTTTTCCGTGTGAGAATATGTGGAAAGGAAATTTAAGAAGTGTAGTCTTGATTTTTCCTTTGAAAATATGTGGGAAGGAAATTCAAGAAGTGTAGTCTTGATTTTTCCGTTGAAAATATGTGGGAAGGAAATTCAAGAAGTGTAGTCTTGATTTTTCCGTGTGAGAATATGTGGGAAGGAAATTCAAGAAGTGTAGTCTTGATTTTTCCGTGTGAGAATATGTGGAAAGGAAATTCAAGAAGTGTAGTCTTGATTTTTCCTTTGAAAATATGTGGGAAGGAAATTCAAGAAGTGTAGTCTTGATTTTTCCGTTGAAAATATGTGGGAAGGAAATTCAAGAAGTGTAGTCTTGATTTTTCCGTTGAAAATATGTGGGAAGGAAATTCAAGAAGTGTAGTCTTGACTCTTCCTTTGAAAATTGTATGTGATGGAACAAATCAAGTGTAGTCTTGATTTTTCCGTGTGTTGTGCAAAATAAACCAAGTTTAGTCTTGATTCGCGTACTGAGAGAAAGTGTATGGGGCAATGTGGGAAAAAACTGTGTGGGAATCAAAAGCCAAATATTTGACTGTCAGGAGTCACCCAAAGATTTGATCAGACGGGAGTCACCCAAAGATTTGACTGTCCGGGAGTCACCCAAAGATTTGATGCGGGGAGTCACCCAAAGATTTGACTGTCCGGGAGTCACCCAAAGATTTGATCGTACGAGTCACCCAAAGATTTGATAATTTTGACTTCTGAAATGCGGGACGGACCCTTTGAAGGTGCGGGACGGACCCTTTGAAGATGCGGGACGGACCCTTTGAAAGTACGGGACGGACCCTTTGAAGATGCGGGACGGACCCTTTGAAATGGAGGATAGACCTCTGAAATGCGGGACGGACCCTTTGAAGATGCGGGACGGACCCTTTGAAATGGAGGATAGACCTCTGAAATGGAGGATAGACCTCTGAAATGCGGGACGGACCCTTTGAAATGGAGGATAGACCTCTAAAATGCGGGAAACTGTAGCTGCCAAAGGACTTAGGCTACTGTTTACTGATGAAGAATAGTTGTGTGAATTGATTAGGATTATTATGGCTTCCCGAGCCGAAGAACCAAGCGATTAAAAGATCGGGATAATCATTGCTAAGGCTTAGAGAGGAGTCTTGCCTCCTAGGCTTAAGGCTAGGGTTTTAGAGAGGCATTTGTCATCTAGGCTTGGAGCTAGGATTTAGAAGGGTATTTGTCACCTAGGTTTGAGGCTAGGAGTTAGAAAGATTTTTGTTACCTAGACTTAAGGCTAGGGTTTAGCAGGATTTTTGTTACCTAGGCTTGAGGCTAGGGTTTAGAAGGGTATTTGTCACCTAGGCTTGAGGCTAGGGTTTAGAGAGGTATTTGTTACCTAGGCTTAAGGCTAGGGTTTAGAAAGATTTTTGTTACCTAGACTTAAGGCTAGGGTTTAGCAGGATTTTTGTTACCTAGGCTTGAGGCTAGGGTTTAGAAGGGTATTTGTCACCTAGGCTTGAGGCTAGGGTTTAGAGAGGTATTTGTCATCTAGGCTTAAGGCTAGGGTTTTACATTTGCGGTATGTCTAAACAAGGCAGTTTGAGCGGAAAGGTTATTGGTTTAAACTAGGCGAGGCCGAGTAAGTGTCGATGATAGAAGGTGGGATTAGGTAAGTTTGATGTCCAGAGATAAGGGCCGAGTCATCTTGAGAGTCACAGAGATACGTTTTTGATAGATTTGAAGAGTTTGAAAATTCGTGGAGACCAAAGAGTGATTTTTGTAAACAAGGTACCAAGGAGGACAGTATTTTGAAAGCATGTTTATTTGATAAAGAGGCCTTATGATTAATTATATTTCTAACTAACTCAAAGAGTTTGCCACATGCTGATCTTGGTGACAAGGGATGCCCTTCATGCTAGATATGATTTCATTGGAGCTCCGATTTTTGTTAGAGCACTTTGGCCTTTTCTGAAGAACCACATAGTCGACCCATTTTTGTTGAGGGGAGCCCCAATGTTTGATGAAGTGACCTTGGCGAAGTCCCAGTTGATGATGAATGGCGAAGCCCCAGTTGATGATACAAAGCAAACCCGAAGGGAATGGCGAAGCCCCAGTTGATGATGCAGAGCAAACCTGAAGAGAGCCTGAGAGAACAGCTTAACAAAAGCCCCAGCTTGGAGAGATTCAATGCATCCCTATTTGCAGACAGAGTCATCTTGTGGCCACGGGGGCGACCCTTCGTTTCGAACAATGGTCAATCGATCATTTGGACAAGACTCGGAAATGTATATGTGCAGGGGCGCATTTTTTTCGAAGGTGGGAATGGATCCCGAGTTCGTGTATGACACTTTCGCTTTTGGGTTTGACTCTTTTGGGAGAGTATAAGCATCACAAGGTGTGGAAAAGTGTATGGAAGCCTCTGCAGACAGAAAGACAGTGTTTGGCTCTATTTTCCTATGATGTAGAAAAAGAAGACTTGTCGAGACATTTGAAGATTTATTTTATTGAATTATATCTTGATTGCTCGTGAATGGACCTCTTGATTGGTTTATCAAATTCCAATTATATAGGTAAACAAATGAATGTTTTGATTTGAAGGTGAAATCGGCTTGTCTTTAGAAGGAGAAGGATGTTCCGTTGTTGCTTCTTTGCTCTGTTCGGTGGTAATTGTGGTGCGGGCTGCCGTTGCATTGATCTCCTTCATGGGAAAGAATGAAAAATAGAAAAAGATTGGGGTGGAAGAAAAGGTGGGAATTGGTGATTATAACCCAAAGATTTTTTCATTCCTTCAAGTGAAGATTCTTTGTTCCTTTGTTCTCGCAAGCCAGGGGAGTAGTCACAGCGCGTGTCTCCTTGCTTTTACCGGAGTGCCGGCGAGAGGCACGGATGCGAAGCCAGTGAGACTTTTGCGAACGGTGTTTGAGAGTCGAATGAGCGAATTTCAAGAATAGGACGAGTTCCCAAACTTTTGAGAGAATATGTAATATGCTCACGTAGGATAACAAGTGACTCAAAAATCTGAATATGCATTTCTTTTAAATAATCTTTTGAGAATGCCATCCGGTAGCGGTTGTAGCTGGGCTTTGGATTGCGATCGATCATTAGGTGATGATTAACATGACCTCTTAAAGTGAGAGGTCAGTTGGGCCTTTTCCGAGTGTTTGGGATTTCTAAGGTGAAGGGATTTTCTTGTTGTTGCCTCTTCGGGACCTCTAAGAGTGAGGTTAACTTTGATTTTGGCAAGGTCGAGGGTGGTGATGGAATCCTCTAAAAGTGAGAGGATGGACTTTGGAATGGGTTTATGGGATTTGTCCAAGAGGGAATCTTTGTTGCTTCTTCTCGCGAGTTTGTTGTGATTTCAGCGAGGTAACTTGATCATGATAGGATCTTCACTCGATGTCTCATTTTCACAACCTTTGAGATGGGAGGTTCACTTCGGGGTGATGAAGTTTTTTTTTTTTTTTTTTTTTTTTTTTTTTTTAACACCCTCTTATCGAGAAAAGCCTTCGGATTTGTTTGCTCGCGATAGCCCCTAGTGTATGCCTTAGGATGGTTTTACCTTTTCCCTCTTGGGCTTGGAGGTGGTCCCTTCGAGGAGCCCCTTGTATGAGTTTCTTTTGCATTCCGCCTTTCTTGAGCTTGGAGGTGATTACTTCCTTTGTGAGTCGAGGAGCCCCTAGTATGGGCTTCTTCCTTAGGGTCTCAAAACTTGTCGATCTTGAAATGAAAGGGTATTATTTAGTGAGGATAAGGTTATGGCTTCCTATGGTGAGAGGTTTAAGCTTCAATCGCTCTTGGATAGCATTCTCAAAAGAGTATTTAAAATAAATGCAAACTTCATTTAACCGACTTATTAAGTAAGGCAAAATATATTCGGACCATAAGAAAGATATGTGAGCATATTCAATGAAAGCTTATCGATCAAATGGAAAATCGAGAGGAGACGCGAGATTGGGGGTTGGTGAGCCCCAAGTTGATATTCATGTAGCACTTGCGAAGGATAAGAACAACTCCTTGCATCTTCTTTAAATTGCGGTGGCGTGAGCGGCTATTTTTCGATGATGAGCAACAACGGTCTTTGTGCTTGTCTTGACCATATGGAAGGAGGTCAAATGGGGGTTTAAAATAAATGATCATATGAAAAGGATGTTTAAGTGGGGAGAGTGTATTTGGGGAAGTGTATGCTCGAGGGAGCATAGAGGGTGTGTACAAGGAGTGTATGAAAAGTATATGGTGGAGTATGGAGAGAGTGTATGAGAGAAGGGTGCATAGGGATGGTGTATATGAAGAAGGAACGGTGAGTTGTTTACTCCAATCAAAGCATTCATTCATTGTTTACTTTATTAGCCGGTGAGTTTATCAGTGAGATTAGCAACCAAGTGATAATTATAAATAGAACAATTCTTCTTGAAAGTAATGCGAGATTATGTCTCAAGTCTAGAGAGAAAAGAGAGAAAGACTTTTTATTATTGAAGTAACTAATCTAAAGTGGACATTACATACCAATGCCCAAAGTGGAAGTAAGAAAGACACACTAGAACCTACAAGACTGAATGAATCTAAATCCTTCCTTGAAGTACGAGGGTTTCTTCATTAATGAGGCCTTGGGTCTTCCCTTGGTTGATCAATCTTTGAATTGAGCGTTTCAGTTGCACACATTTGTCAGTGGTATGCCCAGCGTACTTGTGGTATCTGCAAAACTTGGATGTATCCAAGTTAAATCTCGGGTTAATAGGCTTGTAATTCTCGAGCGGCTTGATCAAACTCTTTTCCACCAAAATGTCGAAGAACTCACCCACAGGCATTCTAAGTCATCAAAATGTTCCTTGTTGATCTCCTTCTTGGGTATTGGTGCCTTTAGTTGGTTGGTGGCCACAGCAAGCATCCTGAATGAGAAATTCGATGTGTTGGACCATAAGTGGGACCATAAGCATGTGGATGATAGGGACTCGGAATTGCACGGGAGGAGGATCTCTTCTCAAGCATTCGTGAATGTAAGACAAATGGTATTGCTCAATTTCATGCATGTCTTTGAGGAGGTTGATCACTCCCAACCTCATGTTTGAGACTTCTTTAAGGGCTTCAATGCTTTTCTCCATAGACATGATGCGGAGTGCAGCAGAACATACGGCGAGTCAAACCAATGAGTTGAATTAGATTCACAATTAATCTTAAGGCATCCTTGAGAAAATAGTTGATCTCCACAATTTGAGAGTTTGGCCGGGCTGAAGTTGCCTACGTAACCCTTACCATTTAAGGTATGAGTCTCGAGTCACCGTAGTTCGAGGGCCCCGATTGATGATACAACCGGGGTTAAGTTTAGAGGAAAGAGAGAGGATGAATGTAAAAGAGTCCGTTTGGAGAAAAAAGGAGAGGAAGATGACTCGATCCTTGGTCAAATATAAGTGAGGGTGATCTAGACGAGCTAATCGGACTTGGTAAGTTGGCTTAGGTAGGCCACTAGATGGTGGTTTGATCTATATGGGTCGAGAGAGGTTTGATCTAGGTGGGTCTTTGGGTGAAGGGTGCTAGAGATAAAGGATCTAAACTATGGATGGTTTTAAGGCTAAGGGAGCAAGCTGCGGATGGTTCAAGAGATAAGAGGTAGAACTTTGAAGGGTCCTAACTTGAAGGATGTAGACCGTGGGTGGTCAAAGGTAGAGGAATGGACCATGGATGGTCCAAGAGACGAGGGGTGGACCTCGAAGAGTCTCGAGGTGGAAAGGTGGACCTTTAATGGTCCTAGATAGAGAGAGTGGACCTCGAAGGGTCCTAAATTGAAAGTGGACCTTGAAGGGTCCAAGAGAAGAAGAGCGGACCTTGAACGGTCCAAGATATGAGGAGTGTGGACCTTGAAGGGTCCAAGAGATGAGGAGTGGACCTTAAAGGGTCCAAGAGAAGAGGAGTGGACCTTAAAGGGTCCAAGAGAAGGAAGCCGGACCTTGAAGGGTCCAAGAGAAGAGGAACGGACCTCAACGGTCCCAAGATATGAGAAGTGACCTTGAAGGGTCCAAGAGAAGAAGAGCGGACCTTGAATGGTCCAAGATTGGGAGAGTGGACATAGTATAGGAAGAGCACCACGAAGGGTCAAAGAGTGGACCTTGAACGGTCCAAGATAGAGAGACTGATCCTAGAGCGGTCCGCAGTAGAGGGTGTGGACCTTGAAGGGTCCAAGAAGTAAAGAGCGGACCTCGGAGGGTCCTAGAAATGGAGAGTGGACCTCGGAGGGTCCTAGAAATGAGGAGTGGACCTCGGAGGGTCCTAGAAATAAGGAGTGGACCTCGGAGGGTCCTAGAAATGAGGAGCGGACCTCGAAGGGTCCTAGAAATGAGGAGCGGACCTCGGAGGGTCCTAGAAATGAAGAGCGGACCTCAGAGGGTCCTAGAAATGAGGAGCGGACCTCGGAGGGTCCTAGAAATGAGGAGCGGACCTCGGAGGGTCCTAGAAATGAAGAGCGGACCTCGGAGGGTCCTAGAAATGAGGAGCGGACCTCGGAGGGTCCTAGAAATAAGGAGCGGACCTCGGAGGGTCCTAGAAATGAGGAGCGGACCTCGGAGGGTCCTAGAAATGAAGAGCGGACCTCGGAGGGTCCTAGAAATGAAGAGCGGACCTCGGAGGGTCCTAGAAATGAGGGATAGTTAAGCACTTTATTTACAAAAAAGCCCTCTATTTTATAGAACCTACTCTTGGTTGGAAGGGATACCCTTTTTTCGCAACTAACTAAATGTCCTAAAGTGGTGGATCCTAACGACTAACCGTCTCATATAGACATTTAATATGATGTTTATGTGAAGTACTACAGACCCATGATAGGACAAGATCAAGCATTTTACATGGTACGTCCTCTAAAAGAAAATCAATTTTTTTTGTGCTCTTAATCTCTCGATAGATCTTGACTTATCATTGATTCGCAGTGACTTAACATAAAGATCTTATTAATTGTCTACATGAAAAAGCTAGTCAAACCAACCGGTCACAAGGAGTGTATTCTTAGCAAAGTGGGTGACACAAGGGTTAGATTTCAGGCTCCCATCGTGCAGCCGAAGCGCACTGATGAGTGGATGGCCAAGTGAGACTCGGAAGGGAGGCGACATGATCACCACACTTCCCGCACTTTGGCTTCTCCGAAGGGTTAAGGGTGTCTGTGCGGTGTGACACGGACTCTAGTGGTAGTGTGAGGTAAAAAGTCTAATTCTTTTTTAAGAGAAAGATTTTTTTTTATGAGATGCATGCATGCAATGCAACAGTTAAGAATAGGAGAAAAAGAAAAAGGAAGTAAAAATACAACACCATACAAGAAAACGAAAGTCTGACCCACTTAGTTTGAAAAGATTTCAAAACAGTCCCCAGCAGAGTCGCCACTGTGAATACCCCGTCCCGATGCAACGCGCATTCGGAGGTTTGAAATAATTAATCATATAAAGTCGAATCGAAATGGGATATTCATTTAGTGACACTCAATTTAAACCATATTAAAAATATTAATTTAAATTTTGAGAGTCGCCACGCCACTTTGATATAGCCCAAAGCTTTGAAAAAAGGCTAAACAGTTAATTGGGTTCGGGGGTCAAGTTACAACAGAAGAAGAAACGCTATCACTCCTATTGCCCGACGGATCGGTCTTTCTAGCATGTGGGGTGTTGGTTGTGTGCGGTGTTTACAGGAATAGATAGAAGAAACGGGATCATGCATAAGGAGGAGGGGAGAGAAAGAATTAATTGATGATCACACCCTAGAACCTTTGAGTTAGGCCCTCGGAAGGTGCACTAATCAACGTTCATCCTTGGGGGATTGTTGATCATGGGATAATTATAACTAAGGTGGAAGGAAAGAAATAGTTCTTAGATCCATTGGGTTCCTTGGGCGAAACCTTAGATCATCCTCGGCTATTGCATATTTAAATATATTAAAACAGTCCTAAATCTAGCATAAAGGAACAATTAAAATATAATAAGCATGCAAATATAATAAGACAATAATAATAAAGAACAAAAATATTAAAAAGAGTCTTACCAATTGTAGCAAGACTTTGGGGTCGAATCTAGGGCGATTCGAAGAGAATAAAAAGAAGCGTGGGTAAAACAAGAGTAGTCTCGTTTCTCCGTGTGAATTGTGTGTCAATATGGGGAGCGGGCACACTTATTTATAGTGCTTCGGTATACATTTGGGCCAAGCGAAGGGTCGATCGGCACTAGGGTTAAAGGGTCGATCGGCACTATAAAAAGGGTCGATCGGCCATACCATCGGAGTAAAGGAGCCGATCGGCACTTCGATGCGCGTACCTTCCACGCCAACAATGACGGCGCAGGTACGGATGAAGGGATTGAGGGATTATTAGGGTTTCTCATTAATTAAACCGGGCCAGACATTAAAAATGCTTTTTTTCGGGCCGGGTACTAACAGGTGATAGGGGCGATCAGGCTGAGCTGGAGCTCTGGATGGCCAGACTTTGCACGCATCATTTGCGATGGTGGGTTCCCCATTGGAAATTACAGACTTGCAGGACCACTCAGGAGGGTGCATTGATCATCGGAGTGTCGGGGCTGTCTCGGACGTCTTTCTATATTCCATCATTGGTTACGCGGCGATGCAGGTGGGCGGATGCCAGCTTGCGGTTTGAGTTATCTTTGCTACCTTTGAGGTGGGATCTTTGCGGATGGAAGATCCTTCGACGCTATTGTTGATCACCCGGTGGTGGCAATACGCGTCCTTTCTGCCCGGGGTTCTCTTTCACTTAGGAGAGAGGGCATTGTTACGTCGATGCGATATACGAAGGCCCAGTACGAAGAGTGTATAGGGGAGACACGAGATGGCTATCTTGTGGAGACGGAGTGAGCTGGTGAGTGCGTCACACTGGACGGCTCGACCTTGAGGAGGACGAAAGCAAGGGCTAACCACAGAATCGTGCTGGCGATGCCGTAGGGCGATTATGTGGCAAGTCTTGATCGGGAGGCCAATCAAAGCCTTTGCGATGATGGCTCGGCGAGGTGGCTCGAGACGAGCTAGAGAAAGAGGCTGCGTTGACGGCCGCGAGGCTTGACGGAGCGTCGGGAAAGAGTCCACTGAGCTAGGTAGAAGGCCTACCGGAATATTTCTGCGAAGGTGAAGAACACTCGCCGGGGAAAAGGGAAGGGGAAGAAGGATGAAGGACCTAGTACGGGAAACTAGGTTGACCTTCTTTGTCCAGTATCCGCCCATTGTCATTGCAGACACATTAATTGATTAATGTTTTATTGTAGTTTTGCTAGCGTGTAGAGAGTCAAGAGTTGACCGTGCTTGAACTCATCAAAGAATGTTTTAACCGTTATGAATTTGTAGGTTATATGAAAAGAGTTTTTCGAAACACAAGCAATGGATGCTTATTGTATTTTTTGTTTTTTTAGACCGAGACGATGATGGGCGCCTACGTTCCCACTTTTACGGTTGGACTAAGGGGCTCGGGTCACCGTAGTTCGACACTTTTAGGTGAATTTGAGAAAACAAAGACAAAAGAAGTGCGACCTTGTTTTACTGGAGCATTAGCGGGAATGTATCCAGTTGGGTATTACTCTTTTAGAACTTTAAATTTACTGAGGGGTGGTGTATGGGGAAGGAGAGTTGACTCGTGCTCTTCCTCAAACGAAGTATCTGCGGAGCTTGCTTCCGTTCACGGGGTTAACGAAAGGGTTTCCATCCAAGTCTGCTAGCTTTATGGCTCCTCCGGAGAAGATTCTTTGTACCACGAACGGTCTATCCGGGTAGGCTCCCACTTTCAGGGGATTGGTACTGCGTAGGAGGCTTTTCCTTTAGCACCAAGTCGCCTTCTCGATGTCTCGGATCTTGACTTTCTTGTCGAATGCTCGTGCCATTACGCTGCATGGTAGGCTCGAGTGTGTTCCGTAGCTTTCAATCTGCGCTCATCGAGTAGAGCAAGTTCGTCGTGACGGCTGCGCCCAGCCATTCGACTTCATTGATCCCATTTTCCAAGAGGACTCGGAGGGATGGAATTTCCAATTCCACGGGCAACATCGCTTCCATTCCGTAGGTAAGTGCGAACGGAGTCTCCCACTGTGGCGGTTCGGCGATGTTCGGTATCCCCGAGAGGGCTAGATGTAGCTTTTCGGGCCGGTCCAGGCCTGCGAGTGGTCATCTTTCGATTATCATGGCGAGAGTCTTGTTGGCGCCTCTCTTGCACCATTGGTTTGTGGTACGTAAGGAGAAGACTGTGACGTGTGACTACGGGTCGGTCGGTATTAGTTGGTCACAATCTCCTTCAAAGTGGGTCCCATTGTCGGAGATGATCTCGTTGGGCACTCGTTATCGGCACATGATGTTCTCTCGGATGAACTCGGCCACGCTTCTTAGAATTCGGTACCTTGTACGATGCTGGCTTCTACCCATTTGGTGAAGTAGTCGGCTGCGACTAAAATGAACTCGTGACCATTGCTCGGGAGGAGTGATCTTGCCCGATGACGTCGATTCCCCATGTGGCGAAGGCCGTAGGCGTGAGTCATGCGATAGAGTTCATGAGGAGGGATGTGATTGAGGTTGGAGAACCGTTGACATTTGTCGCGGCTTCGGACGGCGGATGCGGTTGTCTCCATTGATATCAATAGTATCCCATACGGAGAATGATGCGTGTCAATGCTCGGGCGTTCATATGCGGACCGCGGGTTCCGTTGTGAACTTCGTTCATTAGCTCGGCAGCTTTTTCTTTGTTTACACACTTGGAAGGAGTGGCCCTTGGTGGCGCTTCTTGTATAACATACCCCCCGAATGACGAAATGGGATGCCGGGCATTTTAATGCCATCGTGTTTTGGCTTTGATCCCTTCTTTGTATTTTCCATCTTCACTTGTGAAGGAACCTTCTCCGCTTTGGAGAATGCTTGGTAAATACGATTGTACCGGGGTTCGTCGATCGTTTCTTTTTCTTTTCGATCTCACGGCAATAGGCGGGTGTTTCCGTGTGCCGCCTGTTACGAGGGTTTCTTGCTTTCCCTTCGGGAATTTCGGCAGAGAGGCGAGGTTTCCGGGGCATGCGCGAAGCGGTTTCTGTCTCTTGGCAAATAATGAAAAGAAATGTCCTTGGGCGAGCAATGAGCTCCTCCATGTATACGCGTGGTACTTCGAAGGCGAGAATCTACCGTCTTCCATTTATTGGATACTTGATTGATGATCAATCTTTGTCTCCATATACATCCGGCTACGAGATGTTGCGCTCGAGGCGGCTTCCAAACTCTTTGCACGAGCTTCGTATTCTTTGCATTGTTGGTTTTGCTTCGAAATTGACTTGATGGCTATGGGAGTATGCTGCGTCCTTGGGATCGACAGGAGCATTCCAATACCATTCCCCTTCTTGTTGGGTTGCCCCATCGAAGAAGAGTTGCCGGCGGTTTGCGGCTGTCCAGTGAAAAGATTCCGTCGTCCGGAAATTGCGGATCGGGACCCTTAGGTTCATTGCTTGGGAAGTCGGCCGGGCGATGCGCCATTACTACTGCCCTTTGTTGATTTTCGACCATGTACTTGATGTCGAACTTCGGCCGGGAAGAATGACCGCTTGGCTAGCCGCATTGACGGAGATGGCTTGTCAAAGAGATATCGGACGGGGTCCACTTTGGAGACCGGGAGCAGAATGCGGCTTGCATGTAGTGTTTCAATTTCCCGACTACCCATACCAAGGCGGTACAAGTTTTCTCGATCTTGAGTAAGTGAGTTCACTTCCTTGAAGCTTGGGCTACAGTAGATTGCATGCTCAACCTTGGAATCTTTACGTTCTTGTGCCGGCATTGCTTTCGATTGACGTGTACATTAGCATCGAGATACGGGAGTAGTGGCTTGTCTTCATGTGGTGGGCACGGAGGTTTGGGGGATTAACCAAGTAGGTCTTGATTTTCTCAAAAATTTGTTTGGCACTCGGAGTCCCATTTGATGTCGGCATTCTTTTTCATCGGTTTGAACATGGGCTCGCGAGAGAAGATGTCAAGCGGTTGATAAACGGCTTGATGTCTTGAAGTCTTCCCATGAAGCTCTTCACTTACATCGGGGTTTGAGGCGGCTTCATGTCGATGATGGCCTTGATTTTCACAGGATCGGCTTCGATACCTCTTTACGTAACCATGTACCCCGAGTACCTTGCCGCGCTTGACGCCGAAGGTGCACTTTGTCGGAGTTTAGCCTCATGGAGTGTTTTCTGAGTACGTTGAAGAACTTCCTCGGATCTGTCATGTCTTTGCATGTCGATCCCTTGGAGTGGATGATACGTATAGGTCGACATATACTTCAATTTCTTTGTGAATCATGTCATGGAAGAGGGTACATTGCGGCCATTGGTAAGTAACCCCGACGTTCTTTAGGCCGAACGGCATGACCGTGTAGCAGTATGTCCCCCATGGAGTGGTGAAGCGATCTTGGCACGATCCTCCTTGAACATTTTGATACGGTTGTATCCGGCGAACCCGTCCACGAAGGACATTACTTCGAAATTTGCCGTGGTGTCGACCGGCATGTCGATGTTAGGCGATGGGAAATCATCTTTAGGGCTGGCCTTGTTGAGATCCCGGAAATCCACACGGCATCGGCCTTTCCGTTGGCCTTGGTGATCGTCGCGATGTTGGAGAGCCAAGTCGGGTACTCAATCACTACACGATGAAACCAACTCGGAGCATTTTCTCAATTTCTTCTTTAACTTGCAAGGACCACTCGGCTTGATCTTGCGCGGCTTACATTTGACGAGGCTTGGATTCGGGATCGGGGAATGTGCTCCACGATTGAGGATCGAGTCTGGCATGTCACTGGTAGGACCGGCGAACACGTCAACATACTCCCGGGAGGAGGCTTATCGGGGCTTCTTTTTCTACATCGGCGAAGAAAGCGCCCACTTGTGTCTCTTTAGGCTCTTGCGCGACCCCGGGTTCACTTTGGTCATAACCTCTTCGGCGGCTTGGGCCGGTTGTCCTCTTGGTCAACTACACGCTCGAGAACTTCTTTAATGTATTATTCGTTTAATGTGTACGCTTCTTTATCAATTGAATTATTAACGTCTTTTAAGTTGTTTGTTAACTTATCGGTTGTTAAAGTGGCAATGAGAGGATACTCAGAAGGTCGAGACTTTTCATTAGACAAGAACGGAAATACATGATTGGCTACAACATTATAGTCCTCGGCGTAAGGCCGTTGGATGACTCGAGAGGCCGGACTCGACAAGGGCCGGCTCAAAGGGTTTGAGACCGGGTTTAGGGAGATGTGGGTGCGGGCCCGGCTTGTCTTCCAGTGCACTGGCTTGCCCTTGGTCGGTGAAAGTTACCCAATTCTTCGGTGGCATTGTTGGATGCTTGATGAGGGTTCGGGGATCGAGAGGCTTGGCCTGCTTTGTCCCTATCATGGCGATCATGCTTTGTTGTCGGAGCCCCGATCGATCAAGTTGGGCGGCTCCATGACTTCTTCAAAGCATACTACGTAGAGTGGTCACGAGAGCGTCTTACATGAATTCTGGTTCCTTCTTCTTTGGACTTACTTGTCTCGAATGTGGCCTCGGCGGGTGATCCGAACAATCTGCTTCCCATGGAGAGTACCTTGAGTTGCTCCTCCAAGTGCAGGATTCCCTTGAATGTGTACTCATCTTTGGGTGTGGTGGCGGTTGGTCAGGTAGAGGCTGTGATGTCGAGGAACGCTCCCCTTATCGGATTAGCTTTGAGTCCTACGAAACGCTTGAGGTCTGTGCTAGGCTGTTCCATTCTTCTGTAGTCTTGGTGCGACTATCCACTGCTTCTTTCTCATCTTCATCGGTTCGTTGTCGGTCCCCTCGGTTCTCTGTCGGTTCCCATCGGTCCCCTCGGTCTGCTGTCGGTTCCCTGTCGGTCCCCTCGGTTACGCTGTCGGTTCCTTTGGTGAAGTAATGGCGAGTCAAAGGCTGTAAGGCGGAGGTTGGGTGTGCCGTCGGAGGTTCCCCTTTTGCGGGTGCTTGCCTTGGTGCGGGCGAGCCTTTTGTCTTCCTTGATGTCGGCCGGTGTTGGCACGTAGCCAAGCCCACTGGACCGTGGTGGTCCTTGACTTCAATAACTTGGTGTTGGCCTTGTAGCCTTTTGTCGAGCCCAGTCACAGGATGAAGTTCATGAGTTTCATCATCTTCATGGCGGGAGGAATCGATCGTGAGACAGTGGAAGGTCCACGTTGCATATTTGGATCTTGGAGGTCTCGAGTGAATTTAGTTAATGGCATGTCATCATTATGCTTGATTTCCAACACTGGAATGTCGTTGGTCTTTGGTCCCCTTGGTGACGTTGTCGCCGTAGACTGTGGTTAGCTCGTTGCCTTGCATGAACTTAAGGCATTGATGAAGGGTGGATGCCACGCCATTGATTTGATGCAGCCAGGGACGCCCCAGATGGCTGTGAAAGTGATTGGAATGTCCAACACTTGGAATTCGGTGGGGATCACCGTTTGCCGAACCGGATGTTAAGAGTAGCAACCCCGAGAACTGTACGGGAAGTAGAGTCATAGGCCTCGACAAAGGTGGATGAAGGCTTAAGATCTCGTGGGCTTGATGTCAAGGGGTCCATCATCTTGGCGGGCAAGACATTCATTCCGAATCTCCGTCTACCAACACGCGGAAGGCAACGCTCGTCAGTGGGCTGTGATGTAGAGCGGCTCGTTGTGATCAGCCCCAAATTTTGGAAGGTCCAAATCGTGAAGGTGATTATGTTGCCATAGTGGATGTTGCCAATCATCCGAATGACTTCATGCGGGGTTGCGTCACGGGGACCATGGTACGGGCCGAGGCTTTCCTCTAGCTTGAGCTTGTGAGGATAAGAGGAGGTGAGCAGAGACCAGGGAAATGTTCGCTGAGTCCGCTTGAGCCGAGTGAGGATCGGGTCCTCTTTCAAGGAATTTGCGTCTTCGGGCCGGCCGGATTGCAATTACGGCTCCGTCGGCTTTTGGTGGCCTTAGGTGGTAATGCATGGATTTGACCCGATCGGGTTAGAACTTGTGACATCGAGTTTGGTTTCTTACGAACAGCCGCTCCGAGTTGAGCCATAGTTAGAGGAGGATTCCTCGTAGCATAGGGCCATATGTCTTCCTCAACTCATTGATTGTGGATGAATTCCTGGGAGCTTCGGCGGCTTGACGGATTCTGTCCCAGGATACCGGCTTGGATGCCTCTGCGGGAGGTAGCCTAGCGCTTGACGCAGCTTGTTCGAATGTCGGTGCACAACAATGGTTGCTCGAACCGAATTGCGTGTTGCTAACCCTCCGGGAGGTTGGAGAGTTCTCGGCTTAGCGAACGGTCTCCTTGATCTCTTCACGGTATATCGCGTTCCTTTCCTTCTTCTTGAGCATACTCGGGGCATTCAGGAGTTGGGTGCGGCAATACTCGTGATTTGCTAGTTTTCCTCCGCTGCGGGGCCCAGATCAACCTTCTTGCGGCGGAACTGCGTCGAGAGTTAATGCTGCGTTTCTTCCCATGTGAGAATAGCCGGTGCTTCTTTGAAGCTGCGTGCGGCGGTCTAGGTAAACCTCCATCGGGGAGAGTTTTCTCCTCGCTTTATCCGAGTGGCGGGTATGTCGGAAGGTGAGTACACGGCTTCTCGAACATCTCGCCCATGTGACCGGTTCTTTGCCCCGGTTGATCGTCTGTAAACGAATGCCGTAGATCGTGGAATTTCCCTGAGTAGTTGCTCGAGACGAATTTCCATCCTCCTCTTGTTTTTAAATAGACCTTCCTCCTCGAGTTGGCCTTTCAATTTAAGTGCGGAAATGATCCGTTCCCATCCTCCCAGGACCCTTGGGAGTCCGGTTTTGTTGACTTCATGCCCGGCTTGGAAGAGAATGGTTTCATCGTCTTTATCGTCGCTTTCACAGAGAAATTTGCTTTCCCCGGGAAGGTAAGCGCCGGGATTCGTTTCTGTGTGTCGTTCCATCTCCTAGGTCATCGGGACCGTTGACCACCCTTGCACAGCGAGAGGGTTGGATGAGAACAGACGGTAGTCGGGGAAGTTGCCATGAGCAAAACTCTTGAGGTCGAACCGGTCTAGAGTGGCCTCTAGCTTTACGTACGAAGCCGCCCGTGACACTTTAAGGGCTTGGTCCCCGTAGGTCTTTCGAGCTTGATCTTCGTCCCAAAGACGACTTTCTTGAGCGGCTAGTTCCATGAGGGCTTTCCTTGCGAGAGCTAGCGATCTCCGTAGGTGCGCATCATCCGGCTAGTGTCCGTAACCGTGATTACATTCAAATCGCCGAATGGCGAAACACTTGGATTACGTTGACGAAGAAAATCGGATCGGGACATTCCATGCGGCCTTCCTTGATCTCGATTACCAAGAAATTCGCCCATATCTCGCTTGATTGACCCCACGGGGGTATTGAATTACGCAATGTTGACGGTCTCGTGATCTCGCTCGATCGCCAAGTCTATCAAAGCTAGCAATGACCGGCGGGATGTACGAATCCGGGCCGTGACGGCTGGGAGTAGAATCAAACCGGAGCATGTTGATGCCGAGGTGGTCATTTCCCATGTCGGAAGCCGACTACGCCTTGCGGGAAGACTTTCACGGAGATGTTTTCGGGGTGGCCGCCTAAGCGTTCCCGAGGTTGATCCGACTTGTAGCGGGGTGAGGAGCTTGGTCTCCTTCGCTGTTGCCCTCGTCCTCGCGGCGCTTGAGGGTATAAGCTTGGCTCGAGCGGCACGGGCCGATTGCCACCGGGCCGGTACTCGGAAGTAATGATGAGCTCGAGCTCGCTTGCCAAGGCCTCGTTTACCATGAGCGACGATCGTCGAGGGTGACCTTGGTATTGCGTAATCCGACGATAAGGACCGGATCCCTTGGTATCATCGGGATATACGGAATAGATGATGTTGACGAAGTCGTCGTCGATCACTTGATCGAAGGATTCTTCGTCGTGTCAACCAAGAACTTCCAATTGTCGGATAGGCATGCATGCTTGGACGTTGAGCTTGACAATTTCCATGGTATTGGAACCTTGGTCGTAGGTGACACGATCGGAAGGAGTTCCGTCCTCAAAACTCGAGCATGTGAATGCAGAGGTCCGCTTGCGGGTGCGCGTCCTCGACTCGGAGAGTCCAGATTCATCGTCATCCGATCGCTCAATCCAGTGTGTAGGGACGTATTGCGTCGGTTGCGTTCCGGAGCAAATTTAGGAAAACATCATGCTCTTCGTTGGAGAAGAGGGGTGCGGCGAGGTAGTTCCTCGTGGAGGACATCCCATACGACTTCCATGCATTCATCACGAGAATGGCGGTGCTTGTTGACCTTTATCACAAAAATCTCTTCGCTGGCGGGAGCCGAGAGAATGGGTTTGGAGAATGCGACGAATCTCCGATTGGAGGCGGGGGTTTATGTGCCCGTATCATGGCAATATTCGGCGTTTCCTTCCAATCTACCTCCAAATGTTGGAAACGACAGTTGAACTTGATGTATCGGTTGCCCGTGGTGCCCGCTCGAGTACGTTTACATAGTTAGCATCTCCGGACTACGAGGATTACGATGAGATTTGCCCCGGTAGTCCCTTGGTTGATTCGAAGGAGGTAACCCGGTGCACGAGTGCGGACACGCAGCTCTGTCTCGGCTTCGTTTCCTATTAGGAAACTATCCCTCGGATGAGTTCAAGATCTCCCTGCCGGTTAATGAATTTAACACACCGATGGAGAGTGGAAGCTATGGCTTTCATGTGGTGTAGCCAAGGGCATCCCAAAAGAGCCGTGAACTCGGATGGAATGTCCATCACGTGGAATTTTCTTGGCACCATTTGGGTTTCGAACCGAGTTCCAGAGTCACCGTCCCTGTGATGGGACGAGACGAGTTGTCGTAGGCCTTGATAGTCCGAGCCGATGGAATCGGATGGCTTTCATGGATGCGGAGAGCTCGCATCATGATGAGAGGGAGGACATTAACGGCTGACCCGTTATCTACCAATACTCCGGAGAGTGATATGGTGTTGAGTTTGAGAGTGATGTCTGAGCTTCGTTGTGCCCCGAGGCATCTCTCGGTAGGTCTTCGTCACGTAACGTGATCATACCGCCATACAAACGGGAGTCGTAGATCTCGTCTCTATCCGTAGAAGGAGAGTCATCCGGCCATCCGTTTCTGTCTTCCTCTTGCGAGGTAAAGCCTTTCTTTGGAACCTCGTGAGTGTGTTGAGGCCGCCCTTTGTGGCGGTTGCCGCCCTTGGTTAGCACATTGATCGAGTGCGATTGCCAAGCCGACCTTGATCTTCCTTTGCCGGTTCGAGCTTGGAAGCCGGACAAATTGAATCTTGGTCGATCCCGCGGGGGTTAGGCTTCGACCGGGGCAAGATTACCAAGATCCGAGGTATTCCGGTGTCCTGTGGTCTCGACTCGGTTTCGCGGGACTTTTCGGCTTTCCCACTCGTCCGCTCTAAAGCCGCATGGCCCGGAGGCAAAGAGGACCGGGCCGGAGTACAAGACGTAGTAGTCGAACCTCCCGGAGGGTTCTCCAAGTGTTCCTACACCGGTATCCCCAGCTTCGTATCTTTCTCTCGATTGCTTTGTTGAGAGGATTTCTTCTTTTGTTTTCTCGGAGGATTGCTCGGACAGCTTTCGGGACTCGTACTCCGAGCGGCGGAGCGATCGCAAACATCGTAGGCGATGTGGACATTAGAGGAGGATCCAGTGAAAGAGACGGAGAAACCGGTTCGTGGCACTCTTCTTGGGCACCCACTCAATGGAATTCACGCTGTTATTGTTCGGAAAAGGGTTTCCGATCGTATTGGGCCCACGGGGCGCTCCAACTTGCCTTCTTCTATCAAGTTCCGGATTTCGTATCGTAACCCCAAACAATTGTCGGTGGTATGGCCGTGATACGATGGAAGTCGCAAGATTTGCTCTTGTCCGCATTGGCTACGGGAATTTTGGGTTTGTAATTGGCAACGGGCTTAAGGAGACCCTCCTTGATTAACCCTTCCAAAGATCTTGCTCGGTGGCATGTCCAACTTGTCGAAGTGTACGGCAGTGCCGCTTCGAGTAGAATTGTTGCTTTGCGGGACTTGGGTTTCGTTACCCGACCGTTGTCCCCGATGGACGTAGTTGACAGACGTATCTTTCCCTTGACGGGGCCGGTGCGGGATTGAATGCAACCGCGAGCGGTATCTCGTATGGATGTGCGGTAGCCAACTTTTCCTTGAGATCCTTCTCGAACCGTGAGCCGGCATTGACCATGGCCCGTAGATCCGGGAAGAAATTGTGACTGATGAGAGTTCGATGGATGGTCTTAAGCGAGGACTTAAAGATCCGCATCTGTTCATCTTTGGAGAGTGGCTCCATGATCTCGGAGAGTTTCCACTCCACCTCTTGTAGAATTCCCCGACACTTTCATCCGCTTTACGCTCGGTGGTGATTAAGTCCTCACGACTTGTTTCCCACTCTAAGTTGGATCTGTACCGTTCCAGGAAGATGTTACTAACTGTTCCCAGTGTGGGCGATCCGTAGGCTTGACCCTCGAAACCATCGTAACGCCGAACTTTTAAGCGTATGCCGGAAGTGGTCGGCCATTTCTTGGAGGGTTGCTCCTTTTGCTCTCATGCCGAGAGCGTAGGTGTCGACGTGCGTTTGAGGACATTCGGTTCCGTCGAATCGGTCCATCTCCGACATTCTGAACTTGGCAGGGAGAGGCGTGACCATTTCGGATCCGTGGATTTGAGCGTTTCCCGCTTTGAGCCGCTCATGGTGGCTTTCGTGTCTTTCATTTGCTCGACCATCCAGGGCTAAGGTTGGGTCCAGGTGGTGGGCTGTGAGGCTCGGCGTCGGTGCTACCACGTGAGCGGTAGTGATTGGAGGTGGAAGGCTTGGTATATGAGAATATACGGGGCCTTTTCTCGAACCGTATCGGGGTTTGTCCCCGGTGTTTAGGGATTCGTGTATAGGCAACGGGACGAACCCGGGAGGGTATTGAGGATATTGGCATCTCGAGATGGTCGGCGGTGCGCCGAGTGGTATTGAGTGATAGGAGTAGCACCGGGCCGACCAAAAATGGCAGGGTTGCCCCGAGAGGTGGCAACATGGAGCCTAGGTCGGCTGTTTCCTTGGTTGGAAGGCATCCCGTAAGTTGGCGGGGAGGAACCCGATTGAAGGTTTGGTGAACTGGTTTCGGGGAATCGTCATCCTCGACCAGGACAAAAGTACCGTCTCGATTGGGGGATAGCCGCTATACCACGCTCATTCGTAAGCCGTACCACGAAATTCTCGCTCGATCTTCTTCGCCTCTTGTGAACCTCACAAGCCCGGATGGATTCTTCCAATTCATATCTGTTACCGGTGGCGGGGGTCCTTCCCCTTCACGATTTCTCGGTGAGCTAGACATGTCGGAAATTCTGGCCGAGGGAATTGAGGGAACCGAAGAACTGTCTCGACGCCGTCGTTATCCGTGATCTGGCAAGGCGCCGACCCGGAAATACGAACCACTTTCTCGCTCGCCGCAGTGGAACGAAAGGAAGGGTTTAGGCTTCGGAAAAGGGTATTTGGCTCAAGGTTTTCGGGGTTGTGCAATGTGCGCTTACCGATTAATGTTTACTTAAAGCGCGTTTTCTCGTAGTCCTAATCGGTTGGAAAAGAGCGAGTCTTCTTTTCGCAACTAATCCTAGAGCTCTAATCGGTGGATCTCGTCACTACGCTTATAAGCCCCTCGTTTCCATTGTAGATCATCTTTCTCAGATGGACTATCCCGAGCGAGGTCTGATAAGGCAAGCGAGTTCCACCGACAAAGGAAAAAGTGAACTTAAGGCTAGCTGATCACGCAAACTTTCAACGTGTGTGACGTACGGGCCACGGTCGAAGTCAACGTTCTTAAGTTAAGGCGGGGATCGTGCCAAAATTTGGGCATGACCTCTCCTGACTCGCTTGTGCGAGAGACCTTAGCTTTTTAGCGTTGGCCAAGTTGTGGCTGGCACGATACATACGGCGAGGTTTGGTGACACGGCGTCACATTGAACCTTCGGGTATATTTTTCGGCAGAGCTCCGCGTCAAAGTCAAGGCTGAAAAGCTCAAGACTTCGGGTCGGGAACGACCTTCGGTCTCAAACTCTCGAGCTTGACTCGGAGCGGGGCCCGGCGTGAAAAACATACACTTAGGCTTTATGACACGAGCTAAGCCAAAAACCAACCGGGGTCTTGGACAAAGTGTGACACAAAGAGTGCATGGCTTACACGGGCTAGGATGGGATGTTTGGGACGACCCCGTGCGCCCTCGAAAGGTGTACGCGGACCAATCGGAGTGCAACTGATAAGGCCATCCCGGGTTAGGGTTGTAGTGTGCAGTGTACCGAGGCAGCAAGTGCACGTGAAGTGCGGTGTTCCGAGGCAGCAAGTGCGCGTAGTGTGCGGTCACTAAAATTCTTTTTTTCTGAGTAAAACAGAGATTTTTTTTTCAGAATGTGTCTTAAAGATTTTATGATGCACAGTTGAAAAGACAGCAATGAAAATCAAGCATGAATGGGGATGCACAAACATGGTAAGATTTTGAAAAGTTGACAATGTAATGCCTTTCGAAACAAAAACCGTTCGAGGTTTAAAGTAACACACGCACACGAAAACGAGGAAGGGTAAACGAAAGTTTGACCCACGGAAGGCTTTTTAGAAAACATCGGCAGTTTTGAAAAAAGTATCTTTTCCCCAGCGGAGTCGCCAACTGAAATTACCCGGGATTTCGCGCGGGCGCGAAACGCGGTTGTCTTTCGCGGAGGGGTTGGTGTCTGAGACCTCGCTTCATGGGAAGGAAAAATGAGGAGTCGCCACGCGGTTTTTGTATTTTGAGCCCAAACGTTGAGAAACGGTTTTAGAAAATGGTGTCGTTTTTATTGGTAGCAAAAACTTAGGAAAAGGCTTTGAAAAAGGGGATCATTTTTATTGGTAGCAAAAACGAGTAAAAAGCTTTTAGTACCAGAGATTGTTAGGTTTGGAGGTCAAGTTACGTTTCGGGTAGAGTATTACGAGATCGCCCGAAACGCCTCGCATGACGAGTCTTTCTACCTTTCTCGAAAACGTGTGTGTGTGTGTGTGTCTTTTGAAATGGGGGCTTGAATGACAAGCTTAATCTTGGTTTGAATGTCAAACGTTGATTAGGTGACTTTGTTTGAAAAGACGAGCGTTTGAATGACAAACGTCGGTTTTGAGTTTGAAAAGAGCGTTTGCGTGGCAAACGTCGACTTTGAGACGGAAAAGAGCGTTTGCGTGGCAAACGTCGATTTTGATTTTGAAAAGGAGTTCGAAGGTCGAACTCCGGTTTTTTGAACCGAGAATGTCATTGTTAACGATTTTTACGGGAAAAATGCGTATTAAATGATTTTAAGTGTCAAATGGCGGCTTTTAGTTTGAAGATGAGCATTCGGAGGCCGAACGTCATTTCGCGTGTTTTGAAAGAGAGTTCGATGGACGAACTCCGGTTTTGAACCGGGCATTACATTGTTAACGATTTTTTACGGGAAAAATGTGTATTAAATGATATGCGATCAACGAATCGGGTTGCGACTCGGACTTTGACAAGTAAATACTATCACGATCCAAATGGGTCGGACTTGTAAATGACAGTATTTAAAGCAGTGCAACGGAATCAAACGATCCGGAATCGTAAATGACGATCGACGAGGCCAATCGGCTCGGAATTGTAAATGACGATCAACGAGGCCAAACGGCTCGGATTTGTAAATGACAAAAATTAAGTAACGATCAACGGATCGATCGATCCGGAATTGGTAAATGACAATAAAAGTAAACGGAACGGGGTCGGAACGCCGTTTTAACCCGTGATTACTTCTCTTACGGAAAGAGAAGAGGATCGAGGGGCTAAAACGTATCGGACCCCGTTAGACGGAGGCGTCTACATTTCGATAACGACGTTCGAAATGGTTGTAGCGACTGGCGCGTAAACCGAGATGGAACGAGAGATTTAGAGAGAGGGAGTTATACCTATGGCTAAGGTCGACTCCTTTGGCTTGGGAGGTGTGTACGGGACACGAAAAGTGATTCGAAAGGTTGTTTCGAAGTAGTAGGGTGCGTATTTGATCGAAATACGAAGGTTTCACGTGAATCGAGACAGAACGAAAGCTCGGAAGGGGTGAAAATCAGTTGGGCCGAGGGGGTGGTGAATTTTTGGAGTGATTTTTTTGGTCCCTCTTGCCTTTGACAGCAACTTCTATTTATAGGGTGAAAATTGCAGTAGGAGTCCGGACGGACTTGGACTGAATCCAGGGGGTTTTTGGGTATTTTGGAAATCTGGGGGACTTGCTGGCAATTTCAGGAAAAGTGCACAGGGAGTCCGGCCGGACTAGGCTTGCAAATCAGGGGTATTTTGGTCTTTTCCCTTTGAATTTGATTGAAGGGTGACTAGAGGGAGGTGGCATGCGTGCCAAGTGCCCTCTGAGTCACCAGCTGAGGTGGAAGTTCGTTCCCCGGTCCCGGTTTTGTCCGTTTTTTAAAATAACAGTCCGGAAAATGTCCGAAACGCCCCCGGAAAGTGCCGGAAAATGCGTTTTTCAGGGAAAGCCATACTTTTACGTGAGATGACACGTGTTAAGTACGGTTCGACGTCGGGATGCACGGGGCAGTCCCGGGACGTCTCGTTGGCACGGCAACGGGGAGTTTAACGAGTTCCGGTTAACCTGGAGCGGGCCAGTTAACGGATTTCGGTTAACTTTCTGACGGATTTGGACGATCCGGATTTGGGTACTTACACACTTCTTAATCAAAAATTTGATAAGTTGGCCATGAGTTGTACTTCTAATGTTGCATCTAATACGTCATATGTTGGTAATGTAATGCATGATGGTTGTGTAACTTGTGGTTCTAACACTCATTCTTATGAAGTTTGCCCCACCACTAGTCCCCATTTATATGATCATGAGCAGGTGCAGGCGATGCAGTCATATATGCAAAGGTTCCCACCAAGCAACAATCAGTACGGGAATGCATACAATCTAGGAGGGCAAGCAGGGCCGAGACATCCCAACCTGTCATGGGGTGGAAATCAATCGAATAAAACTCTCCATCCCCAACCACCACAGGGGCCCTTTGAGAGGAACAGAGAGCCTTGGGAAGAGCCCATGATGCAGTTAAAGATGGAGCAACAACAGTACAAGATGGAACAACAACAAGCCTTCAGAAATCATGAGGTTTGTCATGCGAGGTTCTGAGACCCAAATTGGACAGTTGGTGGAAACGGTACAAAGCCAAAGACAAGAAAATTTTCAAAACCCACCAGAGCAAGCCAAGTCTATTGTGACTATTTGGGATGAAAGTGATGAGATTGAGGAGGTATTTCTCTCTTCTCTATGTGATGTTGATAGTGATAATTATGCTTGTGAGGAAGAGAGAAGTTTGGGGGTAATTCATGATGTCTTTTCTGCTAGTAATCGTGAATCCACTTGTCTTGATGTTGAAAAAACCATACCCTCTGGTGGTGTGGATGTGGTGAATAAAGAAAAAGAAAGAAAAGACCCTGGATGTTTTACTATTCTGATTACTTTAGGGGGTCAAAATTTTAATGGTTTAATGGATCTAGGAGCTAGTGTCAACGTAATGCCGTACCATATTTTCAGGGATTTGGGATTACAAAATTTGCAACCTCCTACAAGGAATTTGCAATTGGCTGATCAGTCGGTTAAACGACCAATAGGATTTGTAGAGGGTGTGTTGGTTAAAGTAGATAAATTTGTAATTCCAGTTGAGTTTATGGTGGTAAGTATGGAAAATCATGAGGGTGATGAATTTGGGGCTCCCATATTACTTGAAAGACCTTTTCTGTTTGACACCAAATCAGTGATAGATGTGCCACATGGTAATATTGCATTGACTGTGATGAGGGAGGAGATTAGGTTCTCCATGTTTGAAAATTGTAAAGAACCTCCATCTAAGAAGGAATTTGTAGGGTACATTATGGATTTTGAGATTAAGAATTATTGTGTGGATGACGGTGAGAAAATTAGGGATAATGTGGACGTTTGTCACATGGCTAGCAACATTAAGGCCGATCAACACTCGAGGAGTGACGGACCATATCACCCCCTAAATCACTCCCAAAAGGAGTTGAGGTCATCACACAACCTTCTTGTCCCCTTAAAATCACAGGTGCCTAGAGAGGAGAGTTATTTGCTTGATTTATCTGAGACTATTTTTGCTAATATTTTTGTTCAAGATAACCTCTTTGATCTTGTTGAGGAAGATGTTCTGCAGGTGAAGGAACAAACTAAGTTTGGGAGCAAGAGCCCCAACAAAAATAAAAGAAAAAGGGTGAAGCATAAAGCGCCCAAAGTTTCGTGGGCTCCACCTGAATTAATTAAGAAAGGGACCTACGCATGGAAGGAAGTGGGCGTTGTGCCCGAGAAAATCAAAGGTGGTCAAAGGGCCGAAAAGCAAAGGCCAAATCCATTGAGGCCAATCTCAACCCCAAGTAAATGGGGCAACGGTCGGGCTAACGACCTTAACCAAAGCGCTGATTGGGAGGCAACCCAACGTAGGTATGTTTTATTGCTTTATTTATTTGCTTTGTTGTGTCATATCGTCCTTTGAATCTGAGACATGTTTTTGTTCTCTTTGCTATGAGGACATAGCATGTTTTGAGTTTGGGGGTAGATATCTCTCCGAGTTTGTGGGTTTATAGGGGAGTGTATATAGTGTCACCCTCCAAAAAAATAGAAAATTTTAAAAATTTTTGTTCTTTTCATATTTTGGGAAGTTGGCTAGAGTCCATGATGATTTGAGTGTGCTTTAATTTTAAAATCTTGAGTATTATTGTCAATATGGGGATATAATTGCATTAATACATGTAAAGTATGATTTCTCCACCTTTCACTTCCATATTATTCTTCTTGACCATTGTTACCAACTTAGGAGACCTTTATAGGATCACTTTGGCATTCTCGGGATCCCTAGAACATGTTTGCATGACTGTCAATAACACATCAATTAGGCTATTCGGGAAGTGATATGTGGCTATTTTCTTTGAACCCTATTTGTGAGCCTTTAACTTTCTCGTCACTTATATAAAAATTTCCGCTAGAACCTCTTTTGAGCTTGAAAAAAAAAAGAATGGAATCTCTCACAAAGTGGGAGGTTATCTTAGACCACCATTCGCCTTCATTTGTACCCTCATTGTCCTACCCTTTTAACTTATACACTATTTTTCCCACCTTTTCAAGAAAGTGAAACTAGGGAATGAATTGGGAATTGTGGGTGAAGTTTGAAAAATCAAAGGGTTGAGTGGAAAGTGGTCATGAAAAGAAAGTAAAGGGTTATGAAGTGTATTGAAAGAAAAGAAGGGCTTGAGCAAAAAGTATTGAATGCACATTCTCCGTGATATATTTGTGCAAAGAAAAAAAAATGAAAAAAAAAAGAAAGGGATTGAAAAGCCTTGCCCTCTCTAATGTTGAAGAGGAAAGTGATCAAAAAGAAAGAAAGGTGATCAAGCTCAAGTTTGAAAGTATACAAAATAATAAGTTTGTGGGTTAAATCAATGGGTTGGCTTGGAGCGGAGTGATAATTTCAATGTGAGGATGTATGATGAAGACTTTTTAGTTTCACTTGCTTGACTTCGTATGTCCTTATCTTCATTTGTAACCGTGAACCCAGCCCACATTTATCGCGATATATTACAAACCATAAAGCCATATTTAATCCCTAAAGAGTAGCCGGGTTGACAGTTTTGTTTAAACATGCATATGAGTGTCCTTGTGAAATTTCATCGTATTATTAGTGATTTAGAGCATGTGATTAGTGACCCTATAAAATATCTTACTTTGGTGACAATGATCTCCCATATTTCATTCATCTTTCATTATGTGGTGGAGAATTATAAGTTAGATGCATCCATGTAATTATAGTCCCATGTTCATGATAATGCTTGTAGATTATGTGTGTTGTGAGATCTGAGACTTGTTGTACCAACGGCCTATGATATGAATTGAACAAATCCCAAAAATATTTTCTTTTGTTTTAATTTAGTTAGTTAGTTTTTATTTTGCTTTAATTTTGTTTTACTCGAGGACGAGCAAAAGATAAGTTTGGAGGTATTTGATGGATGTGGTTTTACCCATCCAAAAGATATGTTCCTAAGCTTATTTTCTGTTCGAAACCTTGAAAATTTAATGTATTTTGTTAGTGTTTTGATAGTTCAGGGACTGAAGTGCAACAATGCTGAAAACGGAGGATTTGTACCCACTTTGGAAGTTCAAGGGCCAAGTTGTAATTTATTGGAAATTCAGGGACTAAACTGGAAATATGGAAATTTTGGAGGAAATTTGATTTATAAAAATTCGTGGGTTAAAGTTAAAAATAAAATTTCAAAGAGCGAAGTGCAACAGAATTCATTATAGTGGTCAAAGTGCGACGGCAAAATTGCGGAACGAAACGAGTACTAAAGCATAATCATGGCAAGGATTCAAGGCTGTTGTTTGCTGAAAGTGGCTGAGACATTGCATAGGCCAAGGAATGAGGTGGCCGTCCAAGTGGAACATGGTTTGGCCGAGGAATGCATTGGCCGAGGGATGCAGCTGAAATGAAGTGCAATAAATCAGAATGAGTTGGCAAAAGTGGAACGACTCATTTTCACGAGTCGGGGGTTTCTAAGCGGTTTGGGCCGGAAACTGGGCCTGAATTGGGTTGGCCTTTAGGCTATTTCTTTTCCAATTCCTTTTAAACCTAGGCATTTATATATATTTAGGAGTAATTGTTCTTTTAGGGAGGACAGCCGTGGTATAGGAGAAAAAGAAAGAGAGAAAAACATAATTACTTCCTCCGTCCCGTCCCGTTTCGATTCAGGTTTTATGTTTTATTTTATTTCTATAATTTTTATTATGAGTAGCTAAGTTCCTATTTCATGGATTGGATGTAGTAATTGTGGAACTTCTATGCTAATTTAAGTTTTAATTCTTTCAAACTTTCTCGTTCATATTTGATGAAATTTTTATCATTTTGGTTTAGATTGTTGCACTAGCGTGGACAGTTTATTTAAAGCTCACTATTTCATTAATTAGGTTTGCTTGTTGACCTAGCGGAATTCAAGAAAATCTAGATTCGTTTATTTCTAAAGTGCTTAATGAATTTCTTGAGTATTTGTTTTGACCTAGCGGAATTTACAATACGATAGAAGTATTAGGGTTGCAATCCGCACACCAAACGTCCCAACCCTTACTCACGTGAAAGAATCTTTGAATGAGATTGTTATTTTTGTTATCAAAATCATAGCATAGAGGGGATACAATTATGAAATCCAATCCGTGAATTCCTTTGATCTGATTAAATCCTTGTTTATTGCTTTCTTGTTTTCTTTAATTAAATAGTTTAAATTCTCGCTTTAGTAAAGTAGTTATTAAACCAAAACAAAAACCCATTTTTGTTACTTTCTGCACCATTTGAATCAATTTGTTAAACACACGAGTCTCTGTGGTTCGACCCTTACTATTGTACATTGCTACTTCGGTGACTTGTACACTTGCAAGGTTTTATTACACAGTGGAATTTTATCCATCAGTGGCAATTGGTCCAGGTAGAGCAGTGATGTTGAGGAATGTTCCCCTTATCGGATTAGCTTTGAGTCCTCTGAAATGCTTGATGTCCCGTGCTAGCTTTCCCATCATTTCTGTAGTCTCTGTACTGACTTTTCTTGTTCCTTTCTCATCTTCATCAGTTCCACTGTCGGTTCCTTCAGTTCTGTTGTCGGTTCCCTCAGTTCTACTGTCGGTTCCGCTGTCGATTCCCTCAGTTCTATTGTCGGTTCCCTTGACGAAGTAGCGTGCAAGGCTTAAACTGTAAGGTCGGAGGTTGGGTGTGCCTTTGTAGGTTCCCCTTTTGTGGGCTGCTCCTTTGGTGCTGGCGAGCCTCTTGTTTTCCCTGATGTCAGCTGGTGTTGGTACATAATCGAGCCCCTGGACTGTAATGTGGTCCTTGACTTCGGTGACTTGGTTTTGGCCTTGTGACCTTTTTCCGAGCCCCAGTCCTGGGATGAAGTTCATGAGTTTCATCATCTTCATGGCGGGAGGGATTTTGTCCTAGAATAGTGGAAGGTCCACGCTGCATATTTGGATCTTGGAAGTCTCCAAGGTGAATCCAGTTAATGCCATATCGTCGTCTTGCTTGATCTCTAACACTAGAATGTCGTTGGTGCAGGTCCCTTTGGTGGTGACGCTGTCGCCGTAGACTGTTGTTAGCTCGTTGCCTTGCATAAACTTGATACATTGGTGAAGGGTGGATGCCACGCCATTCATTTGATGCAGCCAGGGTCGTCCCAGAATGGCTGTGAAAGTGATAGGAATGTCCAACACTTGAAATTCGGTAGGGATCATCCACTTTCCGAACCAAATGTTTAAAGTAGCAACCCCGAGAACTGTGCAGGAAGTAGAGTCATAAGCCTTAACAGTGTGGACTGAAGGCTTTAAATCTGTGGGCTTGATGTTAAGCATGTCCATCATCTTGGCAGGCAAGACATTCATTCTGAAACCTCCGTCTACCAGTACGCGGGGAAGGCGACGTTCATCCAGCTGAACAGTGATGTAGAGCGGCTCATTGTGATTAGCCCCAAATTTTGGCAGGTCCAAATCTGTGAAGGTGATGATGTTTTCATAGTGGATGTTGCCGATCATCTGAATTACTTCTTCTGGATTTGCGTCCACGGGGACCATGGCACGGGCCAAACTTTCCTCTAGCTTGAGCTTATGAGGGTATGAAGATGTGAGCAGGGACCACATGGAAATGTTCGCCTGGGTCTGCTTGAGTTGAGTGAGGATCGGGTCCTCCTTTCCGAAACTTGTTTCTTCGGGCAAACCGGTTTGCGGTTCTGGCTCTGTTGGCTTTTTGGTGACCTTGGGCGGTAGCACATGGATTTGACCCGATCGGGTTAGAACGCTGACGTCAGGCTTGGTCCCCTTTGAACAGGTAGATTTGAGTTGAGCCATAGTTAGAGGAGGATTTTTCGAAGCAAAAGGCCATATGTCCTCTCTCAATTCGTTGACTGTTGATGTTTTTCCGGGGGCTTCGGCAGCTTTCCGGATTCTGCCCCAGGATACTGGTTTAGGTGGCCTCTGTAGGGAGGGATCCTATGGTTTGCCGCAGTTGTTCGAACGTCAGTGCGCAACAGTGGTTGCCAGGACTGAACTGTGTATTGCTGACCCTCTGGGGGAGGCTAGAGAGTTCTTGGTTCATGCGAACTGTCTCTCTGATCTCTTGACGGTATAATGCGTTTCTCTCCTTCTTGCTGAGCAGGCTCATGGTATTTTGGAGTTGGGATAAGCAGTAGTCATGATTTGCTAACTTTTCTCCGCTTTTAGTCCAGATCAGCTCTCTTGCAGTGGAGCTTTCGTCGAGAGCTAGTGCTTGCGTTTCTTCCCATGTGAGAATAGCCAGTGCTTCTTTGAACCGTATGCGGCAGTCTAGATAAACTTCCATCGGGGAGAGCTTTCTTTGCTGCTTTAAATGAGTGGCGGGTATGTCGAAAGGTGAGTACAAGGCTTCCCGGACGTCTGCCCATGTGACTGGCTTTTGTCCCAGTTGATCGTTTCTGTAAACGAATGTTGTAGTCTGTTGAATCTCCCTTAGCAGTTGTTGGAGATGTATTTCCATCTTTCTCTTCTTTTTGAATAGACCTTCCTCTTTCAGTTGGCCTTTTAACTTGAGAACGGAAATGATCCACTCCCATCCTCCCAGGACCCTTGGGATTCCGATTTTGTTGACTTCATGATTGGCTTGGAAGAGAATAGTTTCATTGTCTTCGTCGTCGCTTTCACAAAGGGCTTGCTTCTCTCGGGGATATAAGCACTTGTATTCCTCATGCTACTGGGCTAGGTATTCCTTGTGCTGTGCCATTCCATCTCCTAGGTCATTTGGACTGTTGACCGCCCTCCCTTGCCAGAGGGGTTTTTTTTATGGTGGTCCAGGGAGTTGCCGTGGGCAAAACCTTTGAGGTCGAATTGGTCTAGAGTGGCCCTAGTTGTCTATCCGAAGCTGCTTGTGACACTTTAAGAGCTTGGTCCCTGTGAGTCTTCTGAGCTTTGTTTTCGTCCCAGAGGTGATTGTCTTGTGCAGCTAGCTCCAGGAGGGCTTTTCTTGCGAGAGCTAAGCAGTCTCCGTAGGTGCGTGCTGTCTGACTGGTGTCTAGAACTCTCATCACATCCAAATCTCCGAATGGCGAAAATACTTGGATTATATTGACGAAGCAAGTCGTGCTTGGACATTACATGCGGCCTTCTTTGATCTCGGTCACCAAGAAGTTTGCCCATATCTGCTTGATCAAACCAACGAGGGTGTTTGAATTCTGCGATGCTGATGGTATCGTGATCTCGTTCGAGAGCCAAGTCTATCAGAGCTAGCAACTTGCTGGCGGGATGTCTGAACGTGATGGCTGGGAACAGGGTTGAACTTGAGCATGTTGATGCTGAGGTGATCGTTCCTTTCTTCGAAAGCTTGATCTATCTCGCTGGGAGGACTTTCGCAGATGTTCTCAGGGTGGCTGCCGAAGGCGTTCCCGAGGTTGATATGACTTGTAACAAGGTGAGGAGCTCTGTCTCCTTTGGCGATGCCTTCGGCCCTGGCCGCGCTCTTGGCTGTGAGTTTGACTGACGGCACGGGCCGATTGCCACTGGGGCTGATAACTGGAAATGATGATGAGCCTTGAGCTCTCTTGGCAAGGACCTCGTTTACCATGATTAGGCAATCGTCGAGGGTAACTTTTGCATCGCAGAATCTGACAATAAGGACTGGATCCTTAGTCTCGTCGGGATATCTGGAGAAGATGATGCTGACGAAGTAGTCGTCGGTTACATGGTCATAAGGATTCTTTGTCATGTCAATCATTTGTTTCCACTCGCCGGATAACTGTCTGTACTGGACATTAAGTTTGACGATTTCCATGGTAATTGAACCTTCATCGTGGGTGACCTCGTCAGAACTGGTGTCATCCCCGAATCTGAGCATGTGTATGTAAGGATCTTCCTGCGGATCTGCCGCGTCTTCTACTCCGGAGAGTTCTGATTCGTTGCCGTCTAACGGTTCAACCCAGACCAAAGGACGTCTCGGGCCCTATTGCGAGGCTGGTGCTGCTATAAAAACTTCATGTCCTCTGCTTGAGCAGAGGGGCTCGGTGGGAAATTTTGTGTGTAAGACATCCTAAACAACTGCCATACATTCTTCACGAGTGTGTTGGTGCCTGATGACCTTTATTGTGAAAATTTCTTCGTCTGGTGTGGCCAGAGAGTTTGCTCGAAGGATGCTGACGAACCTTCGACCAGAGATTGTCCCTGTATCATTGCGGTGCCCAAGGTTTCTTTCCATTCTGGGTCCATCAGAAATGGCAATTGAACTTGATGAATCTGACTGCTTCAGGATCTTCCTGCTAGAGGGCGTTGACATAGTTAGCACCTCCGGACTCTGAGGGATTCTAATGAGATTTGCCCCGATTGTCCTTTTGTCGGTTTGCATGAGGCAGCACAGGTACATGGCTGTGGGCCCGATTAGTTGTCATTTTGGTTTCGTTGCCTATGAGGAAACTGTCTCCTCTGATGACCTCGAGATCTCCTTGCCGGTTTATGAACTTGACACACTGATGTGGTGTAGTCATGTCCATCACGTGGAACTTTACTGGCACCATTTGGGTTCGAACCAGAGCTCCAGAGTCACCGTTCCCAGGATGGGACGAGACGTGATGTCGTATGCTTTGATAGTTCAGGCAGATGAGATCATATGGCCTTCATCTATGCGTAAGGCCGCATCATGCTGAGGGGAAGGATGTTGACTGCTGATCTGTTGTCTACCAAGACTCCAGGGAGGGAGATAGTGTTGAGCGAACAGTGATGTGCAGAGCTTCATTGTGTCCCGAGGCCCCTTTTCGTAGGTCTTCGTCACAGAAGGTGAGCATGCTGCCGTACAGTCTGGAATCGTAGATCTGATCTCTTTCTGGAGAGGGAGAATCATCGAGCCATCCATTTCCTATCTTCCTCTTGAGAGGCAAAGTTTTTGGTGGTGCCTCGGGATTGTGTCGAGGCTGCTTGTGACGGTGGCCGCCCTTGCTCAGCACGTTGATTGAGTGCGAGTGTCAAGTTGACTTTGACTTTCCTTTGTCGGCTCGTGCTCTGAAGTTGGGCAAGTTGAACCTTGGTTGATCCTGCGGGGGATTAGGCTTCTGGCTGGCAGTAAGGTTGCCGAGATTTGAGATATTCTGGTGTCCTGAGGCCTGAGCTTTGGTGTCAGCAGGATATTTCGGCTTTCCCACCCCTATCTGTTCTGAAGCTGTGCTGCTTGAAGGAAGGGAGGACTTGCTGGAGTAGAGTACATAGTAGTCGAACTTCCTGGATGGCTCTTCGAGTGTACCCACGTTGGTGTCTCCGGCTTCATATCTTTCTTTCAATTTCTGCTGAGAAGACTGTTTCTTCTGCTTTCTGGGAGAATCGCCCCTGATCATGTCCTGGAACTCGTATTCAAGGCATTCGGAGCAGTCACATACATCGTACCAGATGTGGACGTCTGATGAGGACTTGGCTGGAAGAGGCGGAGGAACTGGCTCTGCGGCAATCTTCTTTGGCACCCACTCGATGGAGTTTACACTGTTGTTGTTCGGAAAAGGGTTTTCGACTGTATTAGGTCCACGGGGACGCTCCAACTTTCCTTCTTCTATCAGATTCTGGATCTCATACCGTAACCCCAGGCAGTTGTCAGTTGTGTGCCCATGGTATTGGTGGAAGGTGCAGTACTTGCTTTTGTCGGCATTGACTGTAGGATTCTTCGGTTTGTAGTTTTCAACAGGCTTGAGGAGGCCTTCTTTGATTAGTCCTTCCAGCATTTTACTCAGAGTCATATCCAGCTTGTCAAAGCGTATGAAAGGCTGCTTCTTGGGGGAGTCGTTGCTTTGCAGGGCTGGGTTTCTGCTGCTTGACTGTTGTCCCTGATGGATGTAGTTGACAGAAGTATCTTTCCCTTTACCGGGGGCCGGTGCAGGATTGAATGTAGTTGTTGATCTGTATCTGTAAGACGGCATTGTAGCCAGCTTTTCTTTGAGATCCTTCTCGAACTGTGAGTCGACATTGACCATGGCTCGGAGACCCGGGAAGAAGTGATGGCTGATAAGTGTTCTGATGGACGACCTCAAGCAAGACTTGAAGATCCGCATTTGCTCGTCTTTGGAGAGTGACTCCATGATTTCAGAGAGTTTCCAACTCCACCTTTTGTAGAATTCTCTAACGCTTTTGTCTGCTTTCTGCTCGGTGGTGATTAAGTCTTCACGACTTGTCTCACACTCTAGGTTGGATCGGTACCGCTCCAGAAAGATGTTGCTGATCTGATCCCAGGTATGGCGATCTGCGGGCTTGACCCTTAGGAACCACCATAATGCTGAACTCTTGAGAGTGTGCTGGAAATGGTCGGCCACTTACTGGAGGGTTGCTCATTTTGCTCTCATGCCGAGAACGTAGGTGTCAACATGCGTGTGTGGGCATTCAGTCCCGTCAAACCGATCCATTTTTGGCATTCTAAACTTGGCAGGGAGAGGTGTGACCATCCCCGGATCTGTGGATCTGATCATTTCTTGCTTTGAGCTGCCCATGCTGGCTTTCAGGTCTTTCATTTGTTCGACCATCCATGCTAGAGCTGGGTCCAGTAGTAGATTCTGAGGCTCAGGGCCGGGAGCTGCTATATGAGAGGCGGTAATTGGAGGTGGGAGGCTTGATATATGTGGATATATGGGGTCCTTTTCTAGATTGTATCGGGGTTTGTCCCCGGAATTTTGAGGTTCGTGTATAGGCAATGTTTTGGTAGAAAAAACAATAAAGTAGAATCTTAACTAGGTTTAGTGTGTGGATTGAATAATAAGGAGGGAACTATGGAATTCGATTATATGGAACAAAAGAATGAAAAAGAGATAACGACAACACGATTTGTTAACGAGGAAAACCTTGGAGGTGATAACCTCTTTGGAAAAAACCCCGGGAGTTAGGTCTCTAACCTTAAAGGTTTCACTAAAATAATCACGATTACAACTTTGGAAGATAATGGAGAGGATTACAAGAACTTGTGTGTAGAGTGTGTGCGTATGAGCATGAATGTGTTTTTCCGTCTCCATTTCCCCTTAAATACAAGTAGATATGAAAGAGTCAATATGGTTCCTATAATCTCGGCATTTTGGTTTATCACTTCAACCTCCGTGAGACCAAGTCGCCCTAGCCGTTTGAAGGTCTGTTGAACGTGCTTGGAGATTGTTCCGCATTCCTCTCTTAATTACTGAAAAATAAGAATAAGAATATTAGGAAATATTGAACAAGTAAATATTAAAACAATACTTACAGTGTAATGACATCTCGATATGCAGGATCAATTGAAGATGTCGCCATGTTGAAAAATGCCCACAACAATTTGTCCCCAAAAACATTTGACTATGTTGGCAACTGAAGAGGCAAAATGTTTTTCTCTTGATTAACCGTTCATCTTCTAACTGGCTTCAATGCGACGGTTAGGGATACGAGGCGATTAAAAAGGAAGAGTTTTGATAACCGCAATTCTGGATAACTATTGTGATTATCCAATCTTCTCCAAATCCTTTATCCAAATCAGACGTCTCCTACTATATTACGGGGAGAGTAATCTTCCCAAGCATACAGTTTTTATCTTTCCTCTATAATTACGACGCTCTTAAGTAAGTCAGAATCAACGTATCACTTGGCTATTTTATTGAATCCTGCTAACATCTATTCTTATATGCAGTGACTTTCTCCGGCTTGACAACAAGTGATATTGTGGCCAAATATAAAGGTAAGATGAAGGCGGAAGGGAACATACCAGAGATAGATAAGATTACTCCGAAGAGAAAAAGGGTGGAACAAATCTCCGGTGTAGAGAAACAAATTTGGAATGAAGAAGTGTTGGAAAATCAGGTAAAAGTTGCTTTTGAATCGTGGACACCTTGATCCTCTTTTATTTTTTAGTAAAATACCTCTTCTTGTTGATGATAGATTGTCTCGATGACTAAATTAATGTCCAAAGAAATTAGGACATTGAGGGAAAAATGCGATACCTACGACATGAGTAAGGTTGAATATGAGAAGGACTTGAAGGAAGCTGCAAACATAATAAGGGAAAGGGGATTGGAGATCAGGGACAAGAATGAAGAAATATTAAAATGGCGGTCCAGGCTCGCAAGCGTTGACATCAGTCATGAAAGGGAGATGGAAGCATTTCGGGATGACTTGGTGCATGAGACTGCAAAAGCAGTCTTTGAAACTAGAATCCAAATGATTGAGGAATATCAGGAAGGGAAGCATGTGAGTTGGAACCTGAATGAAGAGAAAATGGCTTTGCAGCGAATTCACGAGGAAAAAGCAATCGATGATTTCAAGGATCTGGAACAGGCTGGTGAGGACACCGACCTGGGGTGATTTTTAGAAACCCGGTGAAGTTAGTCCAGAGCAATACCTCCGACAGATGCCACCTGAAAAAGGTAAAATAAACTTTCTCTTGATGTTACTGGGGTGGAATCCCTTAAGACAATTTTTATTTTTGTTTGGTTTGTAATGGGTCCATAAGGACTAAAGACAATCTTTTTTATGTGTTGGGTTGGTCCAACACTTGTGCACGTTTACTGTTGGTAGTTCGGATACTTTATGGTTTCTTTAGTTTAGTTATGGTTTAATAGTTTTCAAGCACGTCAAGGCTTGTTTCTTTTGGATAATTTTTTGTATGGCGACATGATAGTATGTCGAAATGATAGATACTTAGGATGACATTTATACGTCATAAACCGTAGATACTTAGATGACACGTATATGCCATAAACCGTAGATACTTAGATGACACGAATATGCCATAACCATAAGAATAATACTTAAGATCAATCATCTAACTGAGTGGGAATGGGTAAGCTATATGAGTTTACCCATATAGGCCCACCCCACACCTCAATTAGTGAGATAACTTGCGCTCCAGGCGAAGGTGTGGTAACCTAACTTCTTAAGAAAGAGGTAATTAACTCTTTAAACCTTAGAAGGGATTGTGTACCTTTACTTGAGAAGAGATGGCCAGTCTCTAACGGAGGAGAAATCGTTGTTCCTTGCGTGCATTCGATATGTCCCCATGTAAATGTGTCAATACCTCATAATATAGAAACACGTTAAAAACGGACGCCAACTAAAGTTGACGTCTCTCCACAAAGTGTATTAGCGACATCTTAACTTGTAAATAATAAAAAAGATGCATAGGAGAAAAGAAAGGTTGTAAAGAATTAAAAGACGATTCATACCTGGAAAGATGAGTTCATGGGAAATCATATTTAAATGTAATACCTTTTGAGATGAATGGCGTTCCAACTTCGCGGTATCATTTGGCCATCCAAGGTTGCAAGGCGATATGCTCCTTTTCCGGCTTGTGCATCTATTAAGTAGGGTCCCTCCCATTTTGGGGCGAGCTTGCTTGCATTGGGCTCCTTGGTATTTTGGAATGCCTTTCGTAGGACTAAGTCTCCTACTTGAAACCTTCTAACCCTTACGTTTTTATTGTAAGATCGGGCTACCCTTTGCTTGTCTGCTGCCATGCGAACTTTGGCCCATGTATCCACTAGCTCGTCCACGGTATCGAGTCATGTATCAAGATGTCTTTATTATGTTCAGATGTCGCAAGCCTGTATCTTGCCTTTGGTACGAGGACTTCGCCGGAATAACAGATCTCGGGCCCAAATACAAGGAATAGGGGGTTTGACCAAGTAGCATTCTTAGATGTCGTCTGTCACCCCATAGGACCACTGGTAACTCTTCCGCCCAACGTCCTTTCTTCCGGTTTAGTCTCTTTTTAAGTTGCCGATTATTATTTTGTTGCTAGACTCGCCCGTCCGTTGGCTTGAGGGTGAACAGCGAAGATGTCACCATCTTAACACCCCAAGATGTCAAGAAATCTTTGGTCCTCTTGCCGATGAATTGAGAGCCGTTGTCACAAATTATCTCTCGATGGAATTCCGAATCGGCTGAATATGTTCCTTTTGATAAAAGATATCACTTCTTTGTCACGAACTTGCACATATGCCTCGCCTCTACCCATTTAGAAAAGTAGTCCGTCATGGCCAAAAGAAATACTCGTCCCCCGGTGCTATGGGAAGTTTTCCTACTATGTCCATTCCCCAAACCATAAAAGGCCATGGTGACAGGATAGGATGTAGCACTTCACCGGCCGGTGCAGATGTCCCCATGTCGCTGACAGAATCACATTTCTTTGCGTAGTCAACGGCATCTTTTCTCATTGTAGGCGAGAAATAGCCCATTCTAAGAGCTTTAGTATGTAAACTTCGCCCCTGTATGATTTCCACAATCTCCTTCGTGCAGCTCCTTGAGAACCCGATGGGCTCTATCTCGCCTCTAGACATCTTAAGTAGTGACTGCATGAGAGATTTTCTAAACAAGAGATTATCAATAAGTACATATTTAGATACTCTTACCTGAAGGCTCTTGCATTTTTCTCCTCGACTGGGATCGTATCATCTAAGAGATATTTGATAATAGGAGGTCCAAGAGGTTGTCAAGTAGAGAGGCAAGTATGCTCAAGCATCCGTGGCGAACATCTCAAGATGGTCAATTTGCCGGGATGTCAACACGTATGATTGGTATACCTGGCTCGTGAGTAAGCTTTCAAGGCCGAACCCAAGTTTGCCAGAGACCGCTTGAGAATTTTCTTCCCGTGGGATTTGTTCCAAGGAAAATGTTTTGAATTTGGCCGAAATAATTTTTACAATTTCCAAATATGTTGTCATCTTAGCGTTTTCGCGACGTAGGACCCGTTTGTACCGATTAACAATTAGTAATGAATCCATGAACACCCGGATATGCTTGACATCTAAGTCTTGGGCTGCAGCTTAAACCCGCAATTAGAGCCTCATACTCGCTTCATTGTTGGTAGCCTTGAAACCGCAACCGATAGATTGCGGTATTATGTCCCCTTGTGGCAATTTTAGTACAACTCCAAGACCTCGTACCTCTCATGTTGGAAGCACCGTCCGTGTAGAGAGTCCAAATTTTTAGGATGTCATCATCTTGAAGTTGTCGTACTTCCAATTCCACCTCTTGTTGTAGGGTTGGATCGAAATCGCCCACAAAATCGCCCAGGGCTTGGGATTTTATTGCGCTTCCGGGCTCGTACTTGATGTCGTATGTGCTTAATTGTACAGACCATTTCGCCATTCGACCCGACATCTCTCGGTTTTCTCATGACATTCTTAATAGGATAGTTAGTGCGTACAATAATAGTATGTGTTTCAAAATAGTGCCTTAACTTAATAGAAGCAAGCTTATCAAAGCTAAAATTAATTTTTGTAAATGAGAATACTGGTCTCAAAGCATCTAAGAGTGTCTTACTTATATAGTAGATGGGTTGTCGATTACCATCTCGTTCTCGTCACCAAGATCGCACTTACAGCGCCTTCTGACACTGCTAGGTAGATGTAAAGATGTTCTTCCATCTGAGGTTTGGCCAATAAGGGAGGTGTCGACAGGTAAGTTTTGAGCTCCTGAAAAGCTTCTTCATGTTGTTCCTCCCATTGAAACTTCTTGTTCTTTCTTAAGATGTCGTAGAAAGGTTTGCATCGATCTGAGGATTTGGAAATGAATCTAGTGAGTGCGGCAATTTTTCCTGTCAATCTTTGGACGTCCTTGACAGATTGAGGTGATGACAGGTTGAGAATAGCGCGTATTTGTTCTGGGGCGGCTTCAATGCCTCTTTTAGTAACCATATAACCTTAAACTTGCCGGCCTTCATTCCGAAGTTGCATTTAGCTGGATTAAGTTTCATATTGAAACAATCCAAGATGTCAAAAGCTTGAGAGAGGTTGCTTATGTGATCCTCGGCCTTCTTGGATTTTACTACCATGTCATCGATGTATACCTCCATTGTGTCCCCAATCTGATCCTTAAACATCTTGTTGACGAGCCTTTGATACGTTGCACCTGCATTTTTAGTCCAAAAGGCATGGCAATATAACAATAAATACTGTGGGGTTATGAAGGCGTGTCCTCTTGGTCGATGGTTCCATCTCGAATTTGTTGAAATCCCGAGGACGCGTCCATGAAAGTGAGGAGTTCGTGACTCCGAAGTGGCATCAACTAATGAATCTATGTGCGGCAAAGGGAAAGGATCTTTTGGGTGCTTTATTTAAGCTCGGTGAAGTCGACGCAAACTCGCCATTTCCCGTTTCTCTTCTCTACCACAACCACATTCGCCAACCATCTTGGATAATCGACCTCCCGTATCATGTTGGCTTTGAGTAAGCGCTCTACCTCCTCCTTGATGATCTGATTTCGGTTTCGCAAACTTTCTACGTTTCGGTGCACCGGTTTAAAGCTAGGATCTATGTTAAGTTTGTGAGTGATGACATCTTTGCTAATGCCTCACATGCCATCATGTTTCCAAGCGAAACTCTTTATTCTCGCTTCTTAATAGGTTCACAAGCTTCTCTTCTATATCTCGACGGGATGTCGGTGCCAATAAGTACTTTGATGTCCGGGTTGGAAGGATCTAACAATACTTCTTTCACATCATCCTCCCTAGCTTCCAGGAGTTCACGTACTTTCCTGGGTAATTGCTATGCTTGTTTTGGAGATGTAGACGCCTTCAATGAAGTTTTGTAACATTCCTTGGCCACCTCGTTGATCACTGTAAATCTTAGCGACACCCCAAGGTGTTGGAAACTTCACACACCGATGGTAAGTGGAGGGTACGGCCTTCATTCCGTGAATCCACGGTCTTCCAAGAATGACATTGTAAGATGTTGCGCAATCAATTACGCAGAACCGCTCCTTGGTGTTGAGGCCCTTTGAGTATATTGGAAGCTTTATCTCCCCACCGTTTCTTTGACTTCACCACCGAAGCCTACCAAAGATCGAAGACTTTTTGACAATCTCCGATTCTGGGATGTTCATTTCCTTAAGGGTACCCAACATAATAAGATTGACTGAGCCGCCCTATCTACCGAATACGTCGTATTGTACAGGCTAGCGATCTCGCAAGGAAATAACCATGATGGGGTTCCAAAGCAAGTTATCACGATCACTTTCATCAAAGGTAATTGGATGCGGGCAAGGTGTCGACATCTTGGGCCGTCTCTCCGGCTTTTCCTCTTTTGACTCCTTAGCGTGTCGTTTGCGGCGTAATAGGATGTTCCACATATTTCGAGCCTCCACCGATGAAGTTGATCACCTTTGTTGATGCCGGGGGAGAACCGGCCTTTCACTTCATGAGGAGCTTCGCATTTTCAGCCTTCTTCTTTCTCGGATCCCAACAACTCCTTAAGATGTCCTTTCGTGAGTAAGTAACCGATCTCCTTTCTTAACGCGATGCGGTCTTCGTAACGTGTCCAAAGTCTTCATGGTAAGCGCACCATTTTGATTTGTCACGCCATCCCGTGGTTTTGTCCGTTTTCTTTGGCCATCCGGCTTTGTCTCCTAGGTTGCCCATTGCACAAAGTACACTGAAATGTCACCGTAAAAACAATAATCGAAATGTTAGGCACATTATCACTATCTTCATCCTCACCGTCTACCGAATTAATTTTGCTAGTGTCAATTCTCTGATAAGGATTGGGACGGTTGTTCTGCGATGGGACGATTCGGTCTTTGTCGGGATGGTCATATGTCGACGTCTTGGATGACGACTTCGATCTTCGCAGCCTCATCTTCCTCAGTCTTATGAACCTTAATGCCCCGCTTCCCGACTTCTTCTAGCCGCTTACAAGGAGTCATTACCAAATCTTGATAATATGTGAATCTTTCTTCAACCCCATTTTCAATGCTTACGTGGCCGTCGACATGTCAAGATTGGGAATTTCTAACACCTCCTTATTGAACCGATGGACATAATCCTTCAGTAGTCTCATTAGGTCAGCTGGGTCACATTGTAGAGATCACTTGTCAACTTTTCAAATTGTCGATCGCATGAGAATTGGTTATAGAACATGTTGATGAGCCGGGCGTATGAACCAATTGAACCTAGGGGTTGCCTAATCACCCATTTGAGAGCCGGTCCAGACAAGGTGGATCCAAATCCCCGCATAAGCAGCCTCCCGCATCAAGCGGGATATGGATTATGTCCATCTTTTCTTGATAGTGTGCAACAAGCTCCTCTCGGGTCCGTGGTGCCATCGTACAACTTCATAGATGGTACGCCGAAACGCTTCGGATATCGACATTTGCAATTGGCTGACAAACCGGGATTGATTGTAACAGCTTTGGGTCACCGGTTGAATTGGAGGAGTTACACTGCACGTTCATTATCGCCTCTCCGAGATCCCCGCATCTGTTTAGCTAGTGGGTTTCCTGCAAAAGGGTCACCATAGGAATACGATTGAAATTATTATTATTGAAAAGATTATTTAGCAAACCGTAATCGTCCGTAGTAGTCGTGACAAGCAGTGTTGTCTATAAATGGAATGAATGGGGTGAATCTGCGGAAGATGGCGTCACAATGGGGTGTCCCAGGTGTAAAGATGTCGACATCATTAAAGATGTCGGCGGATGAGTTTGAGGAGGACCGCCCATTGGAATGAATTCACTACGAAATGTAGATCCTCCGGTGTTGTCAAAGTTGAGGACCCTTGCACGCAGTGGTGATATGTTCTCAAGCCGAGATGCGATGAGCTGTTGGTCTTTCTGCATCTTAATCATGGAACTGGTCAACACCTTCAAATTGTTGTCTTGCTGGTCCAACCTTTGATTCAACCTGGTTAGGATACTCCGGATGTCAGCATCTGCATTGGAAGAGGTTGCCCCCTTTTGTGGAGTCTTCGTAGGTTGAGTCGGCTGAGACCCGGTCTGAGGAGGTGGTGGTAACAAGCTGGTTCTACCTCCTGATGTGGGAACAACGGCGGGACCTTTCCCGGCGGTGGACACATTGGAGGGTGCAGACATAGTGAATTTGGTTAGGAAATGTTTCAAATAACCGATAAACCACGAGGCCCCTCGGTGGGCGCCAAATTGTTTTGGTAGAAAAAAAACAATAAAGTAGAATCTTAACTAGGTTTAGTGTGTGGATTGAATAATAAGGAGGGAACTATGGAATTCGATTATATGGAACAAAAGAATGAAAAAGAGATAACGACAACACGATTTGTTAACGAGGAAAACCTTGGAGGTGATAACCTCTTTGGAAAAAACCCCGGGAGTTAGGTCTCCAACCTTAAAGGTTTCACTAAAATAATCACGATTACAACTTTGGAAGATAATGGAAAGGATTACAAGAGCTTGTGTGTAGAGTGTGTGCGTATGAGCATGAATGTGTTTTTCCGTCTCCATTTCCCCTTAAATACAAGTAGATATGAAAGAGTCAATATGGTTCCTATAATCTCGGCATTTTGGTTTATCACTTCAACCTCCGTGAGACCAAGTCGCCCTAGCCGTTTGAAGGTCTGTTGAACGTGCTTGGAGATTGTTCCGCATTCCTCTCTTAATTACTGAAAAATAAGAATAAGAATATTAAGAAATATTGAACAAGTAAATATTAAAACAATACTTACAGTGTAATGACATCTCGATATGCAGGATCAATTGAAGATGTCGCCATGTTGAAAAATGCCCACAACAGGCAACGGGTTGAACCCGGGAGGATACTGGAGGATATTGATATCTGCTTGAGATGGCCAAGCGCTGCGCTGGTTGTATTGAGTGATGGGAGTAGAACTGGTTTGGTCGTATATGATGGGGGTGCCTTGAGAGGTGGCAATATGAAGCCTCGGTCGGCTGTTTCCTTAGTTTGAAGGAATCCAGTAGTTTTGCGGGGGAGGAACCTGGCTGAAGGTTTGATGAGCTGATCGGGGAGGATCGTCGTCCTCGATTAGAATGAAAGTACCGTCTGATTGGGGGATAGCTGCTATACCCTGTTCATTCAGAAGCTGTACCACGAAACTCTGCTGATCTTCATTATGTCTCTCGTGAACCTCACAGGCCCGAATGGCTTCTTCCAGTGTCATATCTGTTACCGGTGGCGGGGTTCCATTCCCGTCACGATTTCTCGGTGAGTCTGACATGTCCTGAGAGTCCGTCGAAGGAACCGAGGAACCGAAGAACGTCTCGATGCAACAGAATCGTACTCGGCGAGGCGCTGACCCGGAATTCTGAACCACTTTCTGCTCGCTGCAGGAAATGAAAGGCAGGGCTTAGGTTTCGGAATGAGAATTTGGCTCAGGATTTCGGGCTTGTGCAACGTGCAGTTACCACTAAATGTTTACTTAAAACGTGTTTTCTCAGAGTCCTAATTGGTTGGAAAAGATTGCATCTTCTTTTTCGCAACTAACCTAGGGCTTGAATCAGTGGATCCCGACACTACGCTTATAAGCCCCTCATTTTTTACCTATAAATCGTCTTCTCGGGATGGACAATCCCGAGCGAGGGTCCTATAAGACAAGCGAGTTCTACCGACAAATGAAAAAGTGAACTTAAGGCTAGCTGGTCATGTAAACTTTCAACGTATGTGACATGTGGGTCACGATCGAAGTCAACGTCCTTAAGTTAAGGCAGAAATCGTGCCGAATTTTTGGTATGACCTCTTTTGACTCGCTTGCGCGAGGGGCCTTAGCTTTTGGCTTGGCCAAGTTGTGGCTGGCATGGTGCATACGTTGAGGGTTTGATGACACGGTGTCACATTGAACCTTCGGGTATGTTTTTAGCGTGACTCTGCGTCAAAGTCAAGGCTAAAAAGCTAAGACTTTGGGTCGAGAACGACCTTTGATCTCAACTTTTAAGTTTTGACTTGTGAGGGAGATCGGCATAAAAGCATACACTTAGGCTTTATGACACGAACTAGGTCAAAAAACCAATCATAAGTCTTGGACGAAGTGTGACACAAAGAGTGCATGGATTACACAGGCTAGGATGGGCTGTTTGGGATGACCCCGTGTGCACTCGAAAGGTGTATGGTAGACCAATCAAGCTGCAACTGAACGGTCACCCCGGGTTGAGGGTTGTAGTGTGCAGTGTACCGAGGCAGCAAGTGCACGTAGCGTGCGGTGTACCGAGGCAGCAGTGCAAGTAGTATGCGGTCACTAAATTCTTTTTCTGAGTAAAATAGAGGTTTTCAGAATGTGTTTTAAAGAATTTATGCGCAGTTCAGGATATAGCACAAAAATCAAATATGAACGGAAATGCACGAACATGTTATGATTCTGAACGAGATGAAAATGCAACATCTTTCTTTTGAAAACAGTCCGGTGTTTTGAAAACACACACGCAAACCAAAATGAGGAAGGGTAAACGAAAGTTTGACGAAGGAGTTTTGAAAAACATGTTTGATCCCTTGCGGAGTCGCCAACTGAAATTACCCGGATCGCGCGCGGAACGCGGCGAGCGGCTTTCGCAAAACTTGGGACCTCGCTGAAGAGAGAGGAGAGTCGCCACGCCGTTTTGTATTATGAGCCTAAACTTTGAAAATGACTGGTTTGAAAAGGAGGTCGTTTTAATTGGTAGCCAAAACTTGGAAAAGGCTTTGAAAAATGGGACGTTTTGATTGGTAGCCAAAACTTGGAAAAGGCTTTGAAAAGGGGGACGTTTTGATTGGTAGCTAAAACTTGAAAAAAGGCTTTTTTGGACTAGAGATTGTTAGGTTCGGAGGTCACGTTACGTTTTGGGAAGAGTATATTGAGATCACCCGAAATGCCTCGTATGACGAGTCTTTCTACCTTTCTCAAAATTTTGTGTGTGTGTGTTGCATTTTGAAAAAGGAGCTTGAATGACAAGCTTTAATCTTGGTTTGAATGACAAACGTTGATTTGTGGTAAAAACGAGCGTTTGAATGACAAACATCGGTTTTGAATTTGAAAAGGGGTTCGAATGACGAACTTAAATCTTTAGTTTGAATGACAAACGTTGATTTTTGGTAAAAGAGTGTTTGAATGTCAAACGTCGAGTTTTGAGTCGGAAATGAGCGTTTGAATGTCAAACGTCGATTTTGAGTTGTTTTGAAAAGGAGTTCGAATGACGAACTTAAATCTTTAGTTTGAATGAAAAACGTTGATTTTTGGTAAAAGAGCGTTTGAATGTCAAACATCGATTTTTTACGTTATTTTGAAAAGGAGTTCGAATGACAAACTTCGGTTTTGAACCGGGCATTACATTGTTACCAATTTTATGAAAAAAGGCAATAAATGATATGCGATCAACGAGTCATTTTGTGACTCGGACATTTGTAAGTAAATACTATCACAAACCAAACGGCTCGGATTTGTAAATGACAGTATTGAAAGTGCGGTATCGACGGATCAAATGATCCGGATAGTAAAGATACGACCGACGAGCCAAACGGCTCGAATTTGACGCGTAAATCGAGATGAAATGGAGTTTTAGAGAGAGAGAGTGTTACCTATGGCTAGGGATTGACTCTTTGGCTCGAAAAGGCGTATACGGGATACAATTTAGCGTTTGGGAGGTATTTCGAAAGTGTTTGGCTCGTGTTTGATAAAAAAACGGGATTTTCACTCAAATCGAGACGTTTTCGGGGCTTGGGAGGGGGTAAAGGCTATTAGAACCGTGGGGTTTTGGGGAGGGGTAATATTTTTATCTCATTTTTACAGAATGACAACCTCTGTATTTATAGGGGTAAATTTGTAAAACAGGCCGGACGGCCTATGCTTCAATTTGGGGTTTTTTTAGGTATTTTGGAAATTGCAGTGACTTGATGAGAATTTTGGTTTTTCATGTAAAACTGGCCAGACGGCCTATGTTTCAATTTCAGGGGTATTTTGGTCTTTTCATCCTTGAATTTGATTGATGGGGATGAGGGAGGCTGTGCATGTGTGCCACGTGTCCCTATGAGTCACCAAGTTAGGATTTTTTATCCCGTTAATCCCGGTTTTGACTGTTTTCTAAATAACTGTCTGAAAAATATCCGAAATGGCCTCGAAAAGTCCCGAAAATTGCGTTTGGTACTTTCACGTGTGATAACGTGCGTTGAGTACACTTTGATGTCGAGATGCACGGGGCAGTCCTGGAATGTCTCGTTGACTCGAAAATGGAGAGTTTAACGGGTTCCGGTTAACCTGAAAAGGGCCAGTTAACGGATTTCGATTAACTTTTAACGGATTTTAACGATTCGATTTGGGTACTTACACAGACGGCGACCGATTTCCAGCGTTCGGCGACTGACCACTGTTTTCAGCGAGTGGCAGCGGCGGGCGGTGGTGGGTAGCTGCGGACGGCCGACAATGGTGGTAGCATACAGCAGGATTAACGATGATGTATCATAATTTTTAATTAATTTATATTGCATTCATTATAATATATTAATAAATAAAAACTTGTGTGATATTTAATTTAATTAGAAATTTATGGAGAAATAATTTATCTCAAAAAAGAAACTTATGATTCAAATTCCCAATGAACAATTGAGATCAAAAGCAAAAATCGAAACATTTAAATGATTTAAAATAATTATGTTAATATAAGGCCTCCTTTATCGGTGACCTGATAGGTAGATCGGAGGAAAAAGACAAAGCTTTTGAAAAAAAAAAAAAAGAAATGCAAATTGTTGAGGTTTGGTGATCTGGATTGGAGAAGCAATCCAAGATTGTGAACCAATTTGGGACACATGTCCACAACCATTGGTTGGTGGATTTTTTAAAATATACTTTTTCATTTTTAAATTAAATTATTTTTAATTATATTAAAAATTTATTAAAATAAAAAATAAAAAATATCAAAATTTTTATTTTTTTATCCTCTATAAATAGAGATCAAGTTTATTGAATTTGAAGCACAATCTAAAATTCTCTCTTTTCTCTTGAAGCACAATTTAAAATTCTCTCTTTTCAATCTCTTTCCCTAATTTCTCATTGTTATTATGGATCCAAATTTTCCATTTGATTCAAACTCTCAAGAATATCTCAACTCTCAAGTATACCTCAACTCTCGAAATTATTCAAACCCTGAATATTATTCTCAAAATTTGACAAACACTCAAAATTTTGAAAGCTATTCACACTCTTAAGTTTCTCCAAATCTCACTCAATTTACTACTTCTATAAATGTCCAGCAGTCACAAAATATCTCTCGAAATTTATTTCAAGGCGATGAACAAACGGACACAAATCCTGAAAAGGGGGGGGGGAATGTGTTACTTGGCTTGTGAAAAAAGATGTGACACTGATGTCAAGTTGGATTTTCGTTAGTGAAGATAGTGTGCGTGGAAATAATCAGAAGAGTACTGTTATATGGGCACGAGTGGTGAAATTATTCGAAGAAGCTCGAGCGGAGAATCCAGAAGAAATACATAAAAGAAATGTGAATTCAATGAAAAGTCGTTATAAACGACTTAATGATAATGTGAACAAATGGATTGCTGCATACAAGGAAGCATATGGTCGGAGAAGGAATGGAATGAGCAAGAAGGATATTGAGACTGCAGATGGGGAGTATTCAATCCCTTCAAACCCACAAACTCCAGTTTGTGATTCTCCAACAATTTCTCGTCCAGAAGGTAGAAATGTTGCTAAAAGGAAAGGAAAAGGTAATGAATCACAAACTTCTTATATTTCTGATGAGTTTACTGCAGAAATTCGTACACTGAGGCTCACAAGAGACAATGAAATTGAACTGATGAAGAAACTGGGAAATGATAAAATTGAAATGGAGCGCATGAAGGAGGAAAGGGAGCGTAAAAAAGAAGAAAGAAAAGTTAAGAAAATGAATGTCATGATGTTGACTGCATTGTTAGGGAAAGACCACTTGTCTCCAGAAGAAGAAGAAATGAAACGTCGTCTAATGGAAATTGTAGTTGGGAATTGATTTAAATTTGGGTTCATATAATTTAAATTTGCGTAATGTACTTTTTTTTAATGTAATTTTAGTTTATGTTATTTTTATTATTGTAACTTTGGTTGTTTTAATCTAATTTGAATTAGTAACATGGATGTTTTAATTTTTGTCCTGGTGTTTATTATCATCTTTTATAGTGAGTTGTCAAAATCCATGTAATGAGTTGTTACATCAACTTTTTTCTTTTGTCAACTTTTTCTTTGTAGATGGTTCATAATCCATGTGATGTTTGTCAACTTTTTTCATCAGTATTCACATGTAAAATCCATGTGATGTTTGTCCTATTCTTTTATTGGAGTCGGAAAGTGATTTCACATGGATGTTTTAATTTTTGTCCTGGTGTTTATTATCATCTTTTATAGTGAGTTGTTAAAATCCATGTAATGAGTTGTTACATCAACTTTTTTCTTTTGTCAACTTTTTCTTTGTAGATGGTTCATAATCCATGTGATGTTTGTCAACTTTTTTCTTCAGTATTCACATGTAAAATTCATGTGATGTTTGTCCTATGCTTTAATTATCATTGTTTCTAAAGTTCTATAAATTGTTATTGAATCCATATCAAACTTATAATAAAATTTAATATTCATTTACAAATGTCTTCAAATGAAAACTCATCCCAAGAGTCAAACTCTAGTTCTGATTCATCCAATTCTGTCGAAATTGATGGATGGAATGCAAGAGTTGTTCAGCAAAATCGCCAAATTGATCGCATTCTTGAAGATGTGATCATTAACATTCCTACTTTATTTTCAGAATCTACAAGTTCCACTCAACGGTCAAGAAAACGATTTATTGAGAGGCAGTGTGAAGAAGGTGCAGATCGTTTGTTCAACGACTATTTATCTAACAATCCAACCTACCATGCATATATATTCCGTCGTAGTTTTCGCATGTGTAAGCATGTGTTCCTCCGTATAGTTAGAGAACTCACTATCAGTGATGAATACTTTCAACAAAGGCATGATGCTACTGGTAGACAAGGCCTTTCAACATTGCAAAAATGTCTTTGCGGCCCGTAGGGGTGTTGGCGTATGGGACATCAGCTGACGCGGTTGACGAATATCTACGAATAAGTGAAGCTGTAACAAGAAAATCTCTTATTCGATTCGTAGAAGGTGTAATTTCAAATTTTGGCAACCAATATCTCCGACGGCCTAATGAACAAGATTTGGCAAGATTACTTTATGCCGGAGAAAAACGGGGATTACCTGGCATGATGGGAAGTATTGATTGCATGCACTGGGAATGGAAGAATTGTCCTAAAGCTTGGGCTGGTCAATTTGCAGGAAGAAGTGGAAAGCCAACTCTCATTTTGGAAGCTGTTGCATCATATGACTTGTGGATATGGCATGCATTCTTTGGAACACCAGGTTCGTGCAATGATATCAATGTACTTCATAGGTCTCCTATTTTCAATGATATTTTGGAAGGACGAGCACCTGAAATTAGTTACGTCGTGAATGGTCAGGAGAATAATATGGGATATTATCTCACAGATGGCATTTATCCTAATTGAGCTGCATTTGTTAAATAAATTACTTCTCCTACAATTCAAAAGCACAAGTTGTTTGCTCAACATCAAGAAGCTGCTAGAAAAGATGTTGAACGGGCTTTTGGAGTTCTACAATCCCGGTTCACATTTATCAAACGCCCATGTCTTATTTGGGATCGCCATAGCATCGGAAGAATTATGATGGCTTGTATCATCATGCACAATATGAAAGTAGAGGATGAACGAGACACATATCAGACTTATTATGATCCTACAGAATTTCAAAATGATAAACCTACAAACTGTCAAAATGGAGTGGTGAAAGAAGATGACGATCAACCTTTTCAATATTGTACCGAACGAGTTGCAAATTTATTGACATATATGACTAACAGAGCACAACTCCGTAATAGAGAAGCCAACAAAGCTCTTAAAGATGACTTGATCGAGCACATATGACAAAAATTTGGTAATAATAACTAAATATGAAATTTCAATTTATGTATTTGTAATTTTATTTTTGTGATGTATTTATAAAAAGTGAATTTGAATTTCAAATGTAATTTCATTTTTATATTTTTTTATATATATCATATTTTTGTATAATAATTATATAAATTTAGAAATATAAAATATTTTATAAATTTATTACAAGACAAAAAATAAAAAAAATGAGGTTAATAATATACGAGTATGTAATTAAAAATAAAGAATAAATGATATTTGAGTTGGGTTGGTTGGTTGGATTGAATTGTGAATAAAGTCAAAAAATGAAGAAGATTGATTTGAATTGTAGATGATATATGTGAAAGAGAGAGAAATAATATGGAAAAATTCCCCTTAGGCCCCTCTGTCTAGATTTTTTCCTCTTAAAGAATTTTTTTTGATAAATCTCAAATAAGGAGTTATTCCCAAATTAAAATTCGTCAGACACCCCTAGGCTCTCCCTCCCCTCACGTCATTTTCTCTCTTCTTACCATTTTAATCTATTTACTCTCTCTCTCACACACACACACACACATTAAAAATTCTCTTTCTCCCAACCATCTCCGGCCGGCGATCTCCGGCGACGGCATTTCTCTTTTCTTCCCTTCATCTTTTCTCTAGATTTTCTCAGTCACCGTACTGCTAGATCTACAATATCTCCGGCCAGATCTACATTATTCCGGTTAGATCTACATTATTTTCGGTGAGCCCATTCAAAATTTTGATTTTTTTGTTATTATGAGAGTAATTCGTTGTTATTATGAGAGTAATTCGTGTTATTTAATTCTCAAAGTTTCAGTGACTAAAGTATAATTTTTAGTTTTCGAATTGGGCAACCACCCTTCACACACGTGCAAGAAAGTAAGGGTAATTATGTCTTTGTATTATCAAGGGGTGTCTGGAGAATTAAGTAAATGTTGTTTTCTAAATTGGGTTTAAATCTCGCCCAAGGGGCTCTAGAGAAAATCGGCCAAATAATATTATATTGTTGAATTGAATTGAATTGTTGATAAAGGAGGTATAAACATTGACCAAAATGTGACCCAAGTCGGACCACTACATATCCCCTAGACCCATTTCTTTATAGCGTTACTTCTATTATGAAAAAGTCCGATAAAAACCACCCAAAAATATCACGAATCTCGAAACAAACCCGAATCAGCCCATGATTGACGATCCCAAAGCCGTCCACGGGCCCACTGTTAAAATTAGGCGTGTTTATGCGCATGTTTGGACTCGTTGACTACGTTGTCATTCATAAAAAAAAAAAAAGAAAAAGCAAAGGGATTTTATACTCCATACCTGCTCCACATTCCGATTTGTCGCCCCAAATCGAGCCGGAGTTTACATCAAGAATCCTTCTCCCTTTTATGAAAAGAAAGCTGGCCGCTCACTGAATTCCGGCGCCGGCCATTATCCTCTTTACTCTCACACAGTCCGAGGGAGAGACTTGTAATTCAGATGAATAATCTGGATCACAATTGACAGTGAAAACATTGGCGATTTATATTGAGTGATTGTATAGGTTGATTAGCGAGAATAGTTGGGATGGATAAAGTATTCAGTAAGGTTAGGAATTTGGATGCGTACCCTAAAATCAATGAAGATTTCTACAGCCGTACACTTTCCGGCGGTGTCATCACCCTCGTTTCATCCATCGCCATGCTCCTTCTCTTCTTCTCCGAGCTCGGTAACCCCTCTATCTCTACTTATTTATGTATGATTTGATTTTCTAATTAATGGCTTTGATGAATTTTGGTTTCTAGGGACACCGTATTTCATTAATAAGCATGTTTCTTTGTTTATTCATTTCGTGATTCTCTTATGCCTCAAATATGTTGTAAGAAACAACAGTGGATGTTGTTTCGTTAAAAAAACATTTATGAATTTATATTTACTCTCAAATATTTTTAATTGAGAAGGTTCTTGGTCTGCTTGGTGACAGCAAACTAGTTATGGAATTACGGCTTTTGCTAGAATTTGTGAACTTTTGTTTGTGTAGGATGGAATATGAAGAATAAGTTGGGGATAAAATATGTTGTGTATTGTAATGATGGCTGAGGAAATGGGAAAGGTTGTAGCTTGAGAAGGTTTACGAAGGTGGTTGCTTGCTGAGAGCAATTTCTCTTGTAGTCAGAGCTGGTGTTCTTTCGTTACACATTTGCTCTGTGAAACTTGAATACTGATGTGAAAAAGCATCCATCAAGTCCATTAAGTTATATGAACTTGACTTAAGTGGTTCCCTTTTGGATTGATCTACAAGCGACTGATTTCTACTACCGTTAAGACTGTTCAATGAGAATGGTAATATGTTATAATTTCAACTTAATTCAAAGAGTTTGAATAATCCTAAGTTATAGTCTTTTCATGCTCAAATTCTTGTTTTATTTAGGTTTGAAGATTACAAGGTTAAATGTAAAATTATATGGAATCAGAGTGTTCAAAGTGAAGCAAGGAATGGCAGAACTATATATAACCTCAATAGTCAGGAAAGCCAAAGTCACCTTTGCTGATGCTATTACCGTATGTAGCAAGTGAAAGAACCTTAATACCATTGGGTACTGAGTCAGAATTAGCATAATTTGGCAAGGTGAAGTGGTAATAATGGCTAGTATAGTGAAGGGGTTGGCTTGCAGCAAATGGTAGTAACGATGTTTGCAGAGGTCGTCCTATTAAAGCAAAAGCATAAAACTGATAAAGAATGCCACGGGGGATTTTGTTACTCCAAGCGCTTGCCATGCATAAAGACCAGTAGACTGTACTCTTACTATCAAGGAGAGTGTCTGCTTGAGGTTGGGAATTTTGTTTCTCCAATCGCTTGCCATGCATAACGATGTTTGAGTTCTGTATCATATATCTTGCATCTTTTTTAGTAGCACATTGTGAGCTATCATGTGCTTGTATAGGGGTATTTTATGATAGTAGGTACTACTATCCTTTGCTTTGGAAGGTTATAACAGTCATGGAAACCTCTATTCCCTACATGCCCATGTTTTGTCGACATCTTATGTGTTGAGGGGCTGTGTTACCTGTGTAAGAATACTTTGGCATGACACTATATATCTGAAGCTCTTTTAGCTGTTGCCTCTTAACAACAAGGCATTTTTAACATTACACTTCTCTTAAGTGAAACGCCATTTATAACCAATCAATGCTGCAACCTTTTCCATTGTATTTAGTTACCTCAAATTTATCTGGTTGCACTGCAGTTAAGAACTTGTGTATTTTCGTTGGATGTAGTACGGATATTTTAGCAACTTCATTGATATTCTAGTTGTTAATTGCTGAGATTTCCCAGTGCTTAATGGTGATTTATTCATAATTTTCTGGTGCCTTTTCCTATGCAGGAATATACCTCCACACAGTTACTGAAACAAAGCTTGTAGTTGACACTTCAAGGGGTGCAAAGCTACATATCAACGTAAAGATTGATAATATTCTTTCACATATAGATTATCTTCTAATATGGGTCTCCGCTAAATAAGTGCCATTTGGCTATTTATTGCTTTTCTGTTCTCTAGCAGGTTTTGGGAGTTGTAACCTTGCAGAAAGTACTCTTTTTATTTTAGATAAAATTTGAATTTGTTTACCTTGTATGTTGTCCATGTTGTCTATGTAGATGTCGAGCTTATCATGAAATGGACTTCAAGCTTTCAATTCATCTAGCGTATATGATATTTCTCCGAAAATTAATAGCTCTGTTTTCTTCTTCATGCAGTTTGATATCACTTTTCCTGCTATTTCCTGCTCGTTACTCAGTGTTGATGCTATGGATATCAGTGGGGAGCAACATCTTGATATTGTATGGTCAGCTTGAGTGGCCGATGGCCAGTTTGTTATACTACTGTCATTTATGATTAGTTCTTTGCTTGTGGAGGCATGCGTATTACTTCTATTCTCTTCCTTGCTCCCAATATATGTTCATGCCTTCGCTGTTAATTTCTGTGCTTGTAGAGACATGATATAATCAAGAAAAGACTGGATTCTAATGGTAATGTGATTGAAGTCAGGCCTGATGGTATTGGTGCTCCAAAGGTTAGTTTAATTTGATTATGTGCTTATATATTAAGCTAATTGTCACACAAAGTTTGTTGGTCTGACCTACATGTAATGACTTACTGTCCCTGCTACACTATGATATTGGATTTTAGATTCAATGTGATATATAAACAGAAAATAATGTAATAAATATACATTTGGATTTTGCTGTACAATAGCCTGATGCATTCGGGTGCTGTACAGTCCAACTGTTTGAAGTATACTGTATATACACACACATATATACATATATGTATATATATACACATGTATATACACATGTGTATATACATATACATACACACATATATACATATACATATATATACACACACACACACACACATATATATTCTTTGTACTTTTTCCCTCAGATGATTTTGTTGTAGAACCCATTACTTCTCACATGGTGTCGGGTTCTGACTTGTATCTGACCTCTGATACACTCCACTATGCTGGGGTATACCCAGGACATTCCCCTGCGGGTGTTGACTTTATTAAAATCATTTTTGGTCATGAGCACACTTCCGCACTTAGGGTAAATGTGATGCGTGAGAATATGGCTTATGAAAAGTAGCTTAGCAGTAAATTGGAAGTATATATACTTGTCTTCTAGTTAAAAAGAGAAAAAAGAGGAAAAGAAGCTGATGGAGAACGAAAGCGAATTAACTACAGATTCTGATTATAGAACACAGATTCTGGTTATAGAACTCGAATTCTGGTTATAAAGTAGCGAGACAAAAGAAAAATAAAGTCTGGATTCACACCGAGGCAGCTGTAGGCGTCACACCTAGGTTTCTTGAGCGCACCCAAGTATTTGAATCACACAAATCCAACACAAAGTAGCTATTCGCTGCTCGGAAATTCTTTTTTATTAATTCTTTCCATAAATCTAAAAGTATTACAAGCTTTATAAGCTGAGTAATTCCTAAACCTCTAAGGAAACTAATTCTTGAAGCAAAAAAAAAAAAACTAATTCATTAATTAAAAGGAAACTAAATCCAGATTCAAACTAATATGGATCTGGACTCTACATTTAAATAAGACTCCTAAATAAATAACTAAACAAGACTCCCAATAGAGTAAATAAAACTTTTTTTCCGGCAATCGCTACAAAAGATCAGATTACCCTTATATAGAAAATACTAAAAAACCATCTTATGCTCCTTAAATTGCTTTTTCTTGAGCCCTTTGCGTCCCGCACATTAGAAAACATGTATGATGTTAACTTGAGAGTTTCTGCAACTTCATGACTTGCCTCTTTTAAGATAATTTCTGAGCCTTTTCCAGTATACCTCTGTAATTTGGATCCCTAAGAAGCATATGACTATTTGGATATTGAAACTGCACGACAACCTCTTCCAGTCTCCAGAAATTATGCACATTATAGGGACTGTTTGGCAACTCCCTTACTGCAATATCAGCAAACTCAAAAGCACCTTCTTTTGAATCATCTACACTTGTTTCTAATACATCAATATTTGCTTCTATTCTTTCTCGCATAGGTTGTAAATAATCTGCAGTATGGTGTATGGTCTGCCATTGACTGTCCCGACTCTGAAACAATAGCAACTTCTGAATCACTAACATTCTCCTTCTTTGTGCTTGTACTCACTAACTTCCCTTCACTATGAGTACTAACAACTAAGGTGTTACTCCTTTTAGGCATTGCAGACACTACAACCTCTGTAGTGGTTCTACTTGTTGGTTCTCTATGTTTATTGATCTCATTATCAGTCATGGGCTGCAACGTTATAACCTTCTCTTTGTGCAAAAAACTATTTGAAAATCTACAATGCTCAACTTTTCGATCATAAAGCCAAGGTCTTCCGAGCATGATATGTGCAACTTTCATAGGGATCACATCGCATAATACGGAATCTTGATAGTTCATGAATGAGAAAGAAACAAGACGACGGTGTGTTACCTGGATAGTTGAGTTATCAATCCAAGCCACCCTTTCAACCGAAAGATTATGACGTTCAATTGTAGATGCTCAAACCACATTCATGCAACTTCCACCATCAATGATAAGCTTCTTAGCATCAGCTCCATAACGAACCAACATCTGAAAAATAGAAGTACGTCGCCAATCTTCATGTTCATGAGGCTGCTTGGATACGCCTAATCACCGCATCAATAGAAGTATCAATCTCTGGCTCCTCCAAATCGTTAGTCGTATATGTCCCAAAATTGAAATTATCAACATCATTGTCATCCTCTAGTTGTTCATATTCTCCTTCAAGAACTTCATTCGCCCAATCAATCGGGGTTGGTTGTCCGACTTCCCGAACTCAAGCCGCTTTTATGAGTTGCCTTATAGGTTGAACAGATCGCTGCTGATCTGGTTGAATAGGTGGCTGATCTAGGTGAACCGACTGCTCTTCTTGTTGAACAGCTTGTTGATCAACCTCTCTTGAATTTGCAGAATGTGTCAAATGTGCAGATTTGCATAATTCTCAGAACTTGAGAATGTGCAAAATTTGCAAAAGGTGAAGAATTTGCAACAGCTGAAGAATTTCACGAGTAGTCATAATGAAGACTGTTCTGCGTCAATTGGTATCAAGAGCCTAAGTTGCATCATGAGTGCTCATTGTGAAAGACAATTCAGGCAAATATCTAATAACGAGCG
>JAFEMH010004997.1:0-182168 GCA_022495995.1 Adenophora triphylla var. japonica | reverse complement strand
TCACTTTGATATTTCCGGTCTCCACGATAGATTTGTTAGGGGCTTAGAAACTTTCTTGGACGATGCCTATTGGGATGCCTTTGCACTTTGCATGTTCGGGACCTTGTTCGCTGGTCTATTCTTTTGGGATTTGTCATCGGTCTCTGCTTGGATTATAGTCGTTCGCTATTGTCAGGCTTGAGGCGAGGGAGACGTTGTACCTTTGATCTTGGGGAGACTTTTCATGCTCTCGGCAGGCGCTGCAGGAGACGGTACTGCGCGGGGCAGCCCGTTCCCCTCTTGACTCTGTGGGCGATGGAGCGCTTGGGGATTCTTCGGGAAACTTCGTGTAGTCGAAGGCCTTGGACATTCGCCGGGGAGGGGTTTTGGTGGATTTTGATGATCGGGGCTCGTGGGAGGCGATGGATGGCTGCAGTCGCCGAACGAGGAAGATATCGAGATGGTTCGAGTGCCATGTTGGCGGGTGGAGGCTCGTAGGGTACTTCGGGACGGGTCCCGCGTGGTTAGTGTCTTAGGGGGCTTTCCTCGGTCCGGCTTCTATATTAGAGTCACTTGGTTCACAGAGACGGTTCGGCTTGGGCTTGAGTTCCTTTGGAGGACTTTGATGATATAGCCACCGGGGTGGTGGCTCCTGTTTCTATGGATGATCCTTCGGTGTTTTCCTTTCTTTCCCGAGCATGGAGGTATGGCGTCTTTCCTCCTCGGGTTATCCTCGGGCGTCCGAAGACCGGTGTTCTTGACCACTTGGTACTTGGATTTGTACGAGAGGCATTTTGGAGAGACTCGAGATGGCTATTTTGAGGGCGGCGTGAAGGCCATTGTGGGTGCGGAGGACTGAAAGTTTCGAGAAGGAGGAGGGCCGGCGAGGGCCAACCCTCATGACCCAGGGAGGCGGAGGCACGCTGTGCGACCGACTATGAGGCTTATGTCGAAAAGAAGACGACAGAGGAGAGAGGGAAGACTCCTATGCTACCCACGACTAGGCTACATGAGATGAGAGATGATGCTAGGGCTACGAAGGCCACGAGAGAGCTAGTTTGATAGATCTTGTTCCTATACCGAGCTTGAGTAGGAGGAGAGGCTGCGAGCATTTTCATGTTTAAGAAGAAGAGCTCGAGAAAGGGGGGAAGAAGAGGGGAGAGGCCGGTACGCAGTGGCATGGAGCCCAGACTCACGAGGTTTCGAGAGTATCCCTTTCTTGTCGCGGCGAGAACACATTAGTTTGATTATGTATCTTAGTTTCTTTTTAGCTTGAGGTTGCTTAGGTTGTAGGAATGAATCGGAGGCTTAGACTCATCAAAAAGTTTTTAACTTGTAATGAATATTTGAATTGCTTCGAGTTTTTCGAGAGCGCTTTCATGGTGCGATCAGGTTGTATTGATGTCGAGATTTTGACTTTTGTTTGTGCTTTAAAGCCAGGAACCGTTTCATTTGCCTACGTTCCCCTCATTTTTGAGGAGCTCGGAGTCTTCGTAGATTCAATTTCCCTGGTCGATTTTTATTTTTTTTTGTTGTTTTGTTGTTTTTTGTTTTGTTGTTGTTTTTTGTTTGTTTTTTTTTGTTTTTTTTGTTTTTTTGTTTTTTTGTGCAACCACTTGTTTTTACCTAGGCCGCCCCTTTTCGGGTTTTCAAACCTAGTTGGGTATTACTCTTTTAGCACTCTTTTTTTTGACTCGGTGTTTTACGCGTAGTATCTGCGCGGACTTGTCACCATTGGCACTGGGTGTACTGAAAGGGGATTTCCGTCGAGGTCTGCACCAAGTTGCATGGCTCCTCAGGAGAAGATCTTACGGGACGACGTATGGCCCGACCCGGAACAGGCTCCCATTTGCCAAGCGGGTTGACACGGGTAGGGGAGCTTCTCTTTCAAAACGAGATCACCTTCTGTAGGATTTCTCGATGCTTTACTTTCTTGTCGAAGAGCTCACGGCCCATTCTCACACTTGGTAGGCTCGGATGTGTTCCATTGCTTTCAATCGTCGCATCATCTAGTAAGGCCAATTCATCATGGCGACTTTGGAGCCATTCGGCCACCTCGTTGATGCGGCTTTCCAACGGCACAAATCGGAGTGAGGGGATTTCTAGCTCGATTGGGAGTACGGCTTCCATTCGCGTAGGTGAGGGCAAACGGTGTTTCCCGGTTGCCGGATTCGGACCCGATGTTACGTAGCCCCAGAGTGCCAGGGAGTGTAGCTTCTCGGGCCAATCTACGCCTCAGACAGCCATTTTCCGGATGATGTTTTCCAAAGTCTTGCTTTGCTTTGCCTCTGGCGAAACTCAGTTGGTTTTGGGGCACATGTAAGGGAGATGACTTGTGACGGGTTATTCTGAATTACGCGGCGGCCTTTCACATTCCCCTTCGAAGTTAAGGATCCATTATACGAGATGATTTCTGGCGGCAAACCGTATCGGCATATGATGTTCTCTTTTGATGAAGAGGGGCAACTTTCTTTGAGTTGAGGATTTTGTAGGACTTGGCTTCAACCCACTTGGTGAAATAATCCCACGACTACCGGGACAAATTCGGTAGGCTGTTCTTGCTGCACAGTGGCGTGATTTTGCCTATGACATCAATTCCCCAGTATTGACGCGAAGGGCCGGGGGGTTGTCATGCGGTATAGCTCGTGAGGAGGCAAATGATTAAGATTCGAGTATCGGCGGCATTTGTCGCGGCTTTTGCTGAAACTTGTATGCGGTCGGTTTCCATGGAGATCCAAAAAGTACCCCATTCTCGGTATGATTTGCATCGGAGGCTCGAGCATTCATGTGGGGGCCGCAGGTACCACCATGTATTTCTCTCATGTAGGTTCCCAGTGTAGCCTCTTGTTTGCAGATCGCATCGCGGGAGGGGGCCTTGATAACCGCTTCTTGTACGGACATGTTTCCCGAAAAGAACATAGTGGGAGCGGCGAGTCGCTTCGGGTCGAGAGACTTTTCGCTTTGATTCCTTCTTTATATTCCCACATCTTCATTTTTTGAAGGAAGCTTCCTCCGTTTTTCAAGTGCTTGATAGATGCGAGTGTACCCGGGGATCAGCTGGCCGGTTAAAACGGCTTACGCCCCGATTTCAAAGCAATAAGCGGGATTTTTCTCTTCTCCCAGACTACGAATTGTTTGACGGACTTCCTTCGGGTATTTCGACGAGGGATGCTAGTGTTGCCGGTGCGATCTACTTGAAATGCATTTGCGATCTGCTGGGCAAGTAATGGAAGCTGATTTCCTTGAATTGAGTTACTAGCTCTTCCATGTAAGTGTGATATTCTACAGAGACCCGGGTCTACAGTCTTCCATTTGTTAGAGACTGATTGATGATGAGGAGCGAGGGTCACCATTACACCTCAATTCCTTGATATTTCTTTCAGGCGGCGGCTTCCCGACTACGGCTATGCAAGCTTCATATTGACGGCCGGCGTTGTTGGTGACCTCGAAATTCAATCTTGCTTGCTATGGGGGTGTGTTCGTCGGTGGGATTCGACAAGGGAAGCATTCCTATTCCGATTCCCCCTTTTGTTTGACGCCCCGTCGAAGAAGAGTTGCCCGGCCGATTTTCTCCTTCTAAAGAGCAAAGATTCCATAATCGGGAAATTGAGGTTCGAGGTCCTCGGGATTCATCACTTACAGGAAATCGGCCAAAATGTTACGCCGTATGCGTCCTTTTACGGATTTCCTTGAAACATAAGTGATGTCGTTATTCGGCCAAAAGAATGACCATTTTGCCAGCCTCATGGAGATGGAAGGCTTGTCGAACGAGATATTTGATGGGGTCTATCCTTGAGACGAGATGTATTGGGTGAGGCTTGCATGTGAGTGTTTCAACTTTCACCAGCTTACCCAGAGACGAAACCTGCGCCAAGTCTTTTCACAAGCGGAAGTAATTGAGTTCGAAACTTCCCGAAGCTTTCGACGCTCCACGAAATAAATAGGCGTTTTCGACCTTAGGAATCTTTCTTCTTTTGAGCTAGCATAGCCCCGATTCTTTGTATACTGTGACAGGTTAGATATAGCGATAGTGGCTTTGCGTGTGGTGGGCAAAGAATCGGGATTCACGAGGTATGCCTTGATACGTTCAAAAGCGAGCCGACATTCGAGTCCATTACGTGTAAGCATTTTCTTCATCAGCGAAGATCGGCTCGCGGATCGAGGTCAGTGATTCTAGCGGCTTATGTATTGCAGTCTTCCCATGAAGGATTTCACTTACGGTAGTGTCGGGTGGCTTCATTTCGACTATGGCCTTGATTTTAAAGGGGGTCTACTTCAATTCCCCGTTCGTCACCATATATCCTAGCACCTTGCCTCGTCTTACACAGAAGGTACATTTGGCCGGATTCGGTCTCATGCCTTTGTGGTCTCGGAGGCGGCCGAAGAATTTTCTCAAATCAACAAAGTGTTGGCCATCCGATCCTCTCGGAGTGTATTATCATGTCGTCCACATAGACCTCAATTTCTTTGTGGATCATATCATGGAACAGAAGTTATAGGCGCCCTGCGGTACGTAGCCCCGCATTCTTTAGTCCGAACGGCATGACCGTGTAGCAAAGAGGTGCCCCAAGGGGTTGTGAAGGCCGTTTTGGTTTGATCCTCTTCTCGCCATTTTGATTTAGTTGTAATCGGCAAAACCGTCGACGAAGGATTTAACTTCATGGTTGGCCGTGGAATCTACCAAAATGTCGATGTTTGGCGAGGGAAATCATCTTTTGGGTGGCTTTGTTCAAGTCTCTGAAGTCTACGCTAAGACCGGATCTTTCCGTTGGCCTTGGTTACCGTTACTATGTTGGAAAGCCATGTAGGATATTCAATGATCCACGATGAACCACATACCCGAGCATCTTTTCTATCTCCTCTTTCACTTGTAGGGACCATTCGGGCTTAATTCTTCTTAACCACCTTTGCGGCTTGACTTACCGATTCGAGCGGTATTCGGTGCTCAACTATGGAAGGATCGAGGAGCCGGCATATCTTTATAGGACCATGCGAACACATCCACAAATTCTTTTAGCGGCTCAATTAGGGCATCCCTTTCAGTCCCTTCGAAGAAACTACCAATACGCGTCTCTTTATGCTCTTCCCTTGTTCCCAAATTCACACTCGTCAAAATCTCTTCGGCTTGGGCTCGATTTTCCTCTTTCCTGACAACTCCGCTTAAAGATTTCTTTGATATATTGTTCGTTTAATGTGTCTCGATTCTTCATCTAGTGAATCGTTATTAACCGTTTTTAGATTATTAGTTAATTCATCATTAGTTAAAGTGGCAATTAAGGGATACTCGTAAAGGTTCGTCATTTCATTGAGAATAAAAGGGAATACAAGATTGGCTACAATTTCGTGGTCTTCGGGCGTGAGGCCATCGGACGACTCGGAAGACTCAAACTTCAACAATGAGAGACTCGAGAGGACTTTACAAAGGTTGACACAAAGGGACGGGGACCAATCCAAGTTTGGTGATCATTTCTTCTTTGGTCGCGGACGGCCCGAGAGAGTTTCCCAATTCTTTAGCGGCATCGGTGTCGAGGCCTCATGACTCAGGGGTCTCTCTTCGTTCTCCTTCCTCGATTCTTGCTATCATTTCTTTCTACGAACCAGGATCAATTGTGTCCGGCGTCGCGAGCATGTGGATGTAGGGATCTTCCTCAATTACGGGGATTCTATCTCGTCACAATCCGACCGCTCAATCCGAGATGTAGGGACGTATTGCGTCTCGGTGTCTTTGCTAGAAAAATCTCGTGCCCCATGCTTGAGCGGAAAGGCTTAACAGAGCGGTTCAGCAAGGAGGACGTCCTACGACGTTCATAGATTCGAGTTGAGTATGACGATGCTTGTTGATCTTTATCATGAAAGATTTCCTGGCTTAGCGGGGTCGAGAGTGGAGTTTTTTAAGAATGGTGACAAAGCCGTGATTAGGGACCTGGGGTTTGTGTGCCCGTATCATGGCGGTGTTGAATGTTTCCTTCCGCATGCCTCAAATGTTGGAAATGACAATTGAATTTGATGAATCGAACTTCTTCGGAGTCTGCTCGCTTGCGTGCGTTGACATAATTGGCATCACCGGATTAAGGGGGATTGATGAGACTTGCCCCGATAGTCCCTTGGTCGATTCGGAGGAGGTAGCCCGGTGTACGGCTAAGAGCATGCTTAGTGACGGTCTCGGCTTCGTTCCCTATGAGGAAACTGTCACCCCTTATGACTTCAAGGGCCCCTTGTCGGTTAATGAATTTGACGCATTGGTGGAGGGTGGAAGCTATGGCTTTCATGTGGTGTAACCAAGGGCGCCTGAACAAAGCTGTTAATTCAGATGGGATGTCCATTACATGGAATTTTGCTGGCACCATTTGGGTTTCGTACTGCAGTTCCCGAGTCACTTGTCCCAGGATAGGACGAGACGAGCCGTCATAGGCCTTGATAATCCGGGTAGATGGGAGCATATGCCTTTCATTGATGCGGAGGGCCCGCATCATGCTAAGGGGAAGGACATTAATGGCCGAGCCATTATCCACCAATACTCCCGGGGAGCGATACGGTGTTGAGCTTAATGGTGATGTACAAAGCTTCGTTGTCTTGGGAAACATCTCTTGGCAAATCTTCGTCGCGAAGGTGATCATGCTACCATATAGGATCATAGATTTGGTGGTTGTCTGGAGAAAGAGAGTCATCAAGCCAGTCATTTCGTGCCTTTTTCTTGCGAGGTAGAACCTTTGCTGAAGCCCCTGGGTTATACTAAGGCCTTTTGTGGCGGTTGCCATCTCCGATCAACATGTTGATTGAGTGGGAGCGCCAAACTGTCGTTGGTCTTTCTTCGTCGGTGTACACTCGGAGCCGGACAAAGGCCGAACTTTGGCCGATCCCGCGGGGTGATAGATTTCGGCGCGCAAGAAATTTCCTAGATCTGATTCTCGGTGTCAGAAAGTCTCAGTGCGTCGTTGGCAAGGCTTTTCGGCTTTTCTATCTGTTTGCTTTGGGGAAGGCTCGGTTGGAGTAGAGTACATAGTAATCAAATCCCCGGATGGCTCCCCGAGCGTACCTACACCTGGTATCACCGGCCTCGAACCTCTCTTTCAATTTCGCCGGGAGGAAACTTTCTTCTTCTTAGGAGGACGGTCCTCGTGTATCCAGTCTTGATAGTCCCTTTCAAGGTAGTCGGGACAGTCACAGATATCCCAACAAATGTGTTCTACGGCTGGTGGTGGATTTGGGACCTCAGGTTGAGCATTGGCTGGGAGTGACTTTGAGTTGAGCTGGTCCAGGGAGATCTGGCTGTTGGGCTCATCCGGAAGCGAATGGTCGGACTACGTCGGATAATGAGAGGTATTAAGATCCAGGGGAACAGGCGTATATGCTTGTCCTTCGGGGAGCCCCGCCAGTTGGGAGATTGTTAAGGTCCCGAAGTGGCGTGTGGCCTCTTCAATCCAAAGCTTCTTTGTATGCGTTCTCCGCGTTCCTCCGGGGCTTTGATGGTGACCATATTTCTTCAATCAAGTTTCTGATCTTCATCACCTGTGCCGATATTTACGGGATCATCACTTTGAGAGGGGACAACTGACGGTATGCCGAACTCTTTCGTCCCTGACTGTTGTTGGAAGGGTGGCCTTTTGGACTGTTATTTGGGGGCCAGTTGACCTGTAAGCCGACGGGCAGGAGTCCGGCGGTGGAGACATAGGAATCTTGGGGTAGCATCTTGATGTATCAGGATGATTAAGAAGAGGAGGAGAACCTTCTTCCTTCTTCGCGGTAAAAGTGCCATCGGAATTGAGGCGATAGTCAAACCATGACTTGCGACAACCCCCGGAAGGTCGTTAATTTGAGCCTCATGTCGAAGTCTCATCTGTTCTACCAATGGATCCAATACGTGCGAGTCCGAGGGATTTTGGAGGACGGAGCAACGTGGTCCCCATCATTACCGGGCGATGCGAGACATTACGAAACCGGAGTCGGAATAAACGGTGAAGCGGATGACGCGCTTGACTCTTCCCAGCGATCAAACGGTGACCGGTGTCCGGAACCAACCTTTGTGAGGAGCTGCGGGGGAAAAGGTACGAGGGTTCAGATGTCTGGAAATTGAAGGAGGGTAAGTGTTTGGGCTTTGGGCTCATGCAACATGCGGTTATTTTTTCACGTTTACTTAAAACATGCTTTATTAACCTAATCGGTTGGAAAAGATTGCTCTTCTTTTTCGCAAACTACTCTGGATCCTGGATTAGTGGGCCCCGTCACTACGTCTATAAGCCCCTCGTATTCCACCTGTATTTCGACCTCCCAGGGTGGACAGCCCCGGGCGAGGGTCCTATAGGGCAAGCGGGTCCCACCGACCGAAAGAAAAACGATCCTAAAAGTCTGGCGGGTAATCGAGTCTTAACGAGCATTCGATGTAAATTACGGATAAAGATGATGTCAAAAGTCGAGATCATGTCCGGGGGCTCGACAAAAAGTCGGCATGATTTGGACTGATAAATGTCCACGATTGATCTTGACTTGTCGTCAGTTAAGCCGTAATTAGGCATGGAATAATCATTAATCCTTGATGACTCAGTGTCAATCTTTGGGAGTCGGTGTATAATTTGTGCCGGTCGAGCCGAAGTCAAGGCGCCGGTCAATATCTTGGTCAAAGTCTGCGGCGGAAAACCGGCAGAGCTTCGACTGATTAGGGTCCCCGAAAGATATTGAGTCGGTATGCCGACAAAGGCTTGAAAGGAAAGGTCTATACACAGACAGTGCATGACACAGACCAGACTAAAAACCAACCGGGTCTCGGACAAAAGTGTGTCACGGACAAGTGCATGGTCGACACGAGGCTCCATGGGATGTTTGGGTAGTCCTGTGCTTGCACCGAGAGGCGTAATAAGACCAAACGGGCCGCGACAAGGATTTCCGGGTTAGGGACGTAGTGTGCGATTAATGCGGTCACGTGCGCGTAGTGTGCAAGCAGTCTATCTTCTTTTTCTGAGTAAAATAGAAATTTTTTATGTGTCTTAAAAAGTATGATGCATGATTTTTTTTTTGAAAATTTTCTTTTTTTTTTTTGAAATTTTTTTTTTGAATTTTTTTTTTGAAATTTAATGAACACATAAGCACATAAGCACAAGAATTCCGACAGTTAGGGACATGATTCCGACAGTCAAAATTTTGACTTTTTTCGAGGCGGCCAAAACAACACGAAAATGTGCAAAAATCAACACACACAACAAATAATTTTTAATGCCGGGATGGAAGCTTGACCCTCAAAAGCTTTTCCCTTTTTTTTGAAAACAATGATACCGGTACGTGGGATTGTTAGACCACAATTTATCCCCGACTCGTGTTAGGAGGCGATAACGGGAAGTTTAATGATTTCCACCAATATACCAAATATCGTTTTTTTTTTAGAAAAAGCTTATTTTTCCCCAGCGGAGTCGCCACTGTGATGATGTGCCAATTTTTCCGAAAGGACTTTGAAATTTTCGTTTCTTTGAAAAACCTATCGAAAAAGACCGGAGTCGCCACGCCATTTTTGTTTTAAGGGCCAAAACTTTGAAAAATTCCCGAGATTAGAGATTTGGGTTCGGAGGTCACGTTACATGCCGGGAAGGACGTTAGTGTGCACCCGGAATGCCTCGTAAAACGAGTCTTCCAAGCTGAAAATCATTTGTGTGTGTGTGTGTGTGTGTTTTGGCCAAAATAAGTTGAGACTCAGAAAAGTAAAAATTGGGAATTCTTTATTAGACTTTGGACAGATCCCATGATTTTTGGTGTGATTTTTGGGTTGAGTTTTGGTACTCAAAAGATTTTTGGAAGTTGAAGAACACTTCTGCCAGAATGAAAAAGGCAGTGGACACTTGATTTTGAAATAGATTTAAGGGCTTCAAAACTTCATAATCTGAGAAAACTCAGAGAATGAAATTGTTCCAGACACCTTAAATAAGATTTCTTTGAAATAATTTTCCATTTTGGAGAAGATTTGAGGACCCAAAATCCTCTGGATATCTCAGATATGAGATCTGGACTCCCAGAGACTGGTGATCTGACCTTCAAAAGAAAATTTGAAAAAGGGAGTTTTACTCACGGAAAAAATAAAGTAAAAATATGTCTGGAAAGATCTGGATGTTTGATACAAAAAGTGTTTTGTAGTCAACACCAAATTCCAAGTTTATCTGTGTCAAAAAATTTAGACCATGGACTGGGGTCTTAGAAAATTGCTACTGGACAGCAACTTCTCAAGAAAGAAAATGTGATTTTAAAGGGGGTTTGGCACTTCATTTGCTTGGGAAGGGGAATTTTATCCATGCTTGTCCCCATTTCCCTAGGTTTTGATTAGTGATCACTTGACATTTTAGTGGTGAATAAACTATATCATACCATCCTTGGGGTACATTAGGACTAAGCACTTCATTTGCTTGGGAATGGGAATTTTATCCTTTGAAAATGAGATTTGATGTATGAAAATGATTTTTAGGGTTTTGAAAATGTGTTTTCTTTGCAAGAAAGTAAGAATACTTTGAAAATAATGTTTATCCTTGTAGAAGATCATCCATGGAGATGAACTTCCATGGTGATCTTCTTGGATCTAAGACAAGAAGATGAATGAACTACATTTTGTAGCTTGAAAATGCATGCATGGATGAATTTTAGGGTAAGGAGAGGGAGGTTATACCTATCTTCCTTGTGTTTTGTGTTTGAAGACTTGAATGTAAGAGTGTTTAAGGCTTGAATATGAGAGTGTTTGAGTGAGTGTGATTTTGGTTGAATAGTTGAGAAAAAGGTGACAATTCTATGAAATTCTCACTGTTTTCTCTCTATTTTCGCCAAAGTGCAGTTGAGGAAATGTGTTTCTCTTTCTTATTTTTGAGACTGGAGGGCTCAATTTATAGCTCTCTGAAAAATGCAAACTCATCCGCGCGGATAGGACCTTGAGCGTGCACTGTTCATTAAATCCTGCTTCAGGCTTTGGACAAGAGGAATATTTTTCAAAAAAAATCAAATTAACAACCAGTTTTTATTCCAGCAGTTTCTTTTTTTGGTTTTCTTTAATTTCTTTTGCTTTTTTGATTCCTTTCCTTGGTTTATCCTTAAATAACAATGCCCACTTTGCCCTTGCTTGGTTAGAAATGTTAGAAATGTTAGGAATTGTTAGAAATGTTATAACTTTCGTTAATTTTCTAACGAAAATACTAACAAGCTCAAATTGGAGCACTTACAGATAGGGATTCCTATCCGGTGGTTTTTTGAAGCTTATTCTTGATCGGTGATGAAGCTTGTTCTTGCCGGTGATGAAGGTTGATGATTTGCCAGAGATTTAGGTTGATGATTGGCTGTTCTTCAACACTTTTGATCATTTTGAAGCTTATTTATTTATTTATTATTTTTTTTTTGGAAAGGGGAAAAGAAACTGTGTAAGTGGGTTTTATCTTTTTAATTTTTTTGGGTAAATTTATTTTTTATTTACATTATATAATTATTTACTTCTATGTAATGATTTTTTTAAATAAATAAAATAAATATTTTTTGCTTAAAAATGAAATATTTAGTTTTAGTTTAATTTTTTTTTATTTTCTATTTACATTATATAATTATCCAATCTAAAATAATTAGTAATTTAAATTATTAGAAAAAGGATAATAGTTAATATCTTAAATTATTTTAAATCATATTAACTATTATCTTTATTTTTTTTCAATATTTTAAATTTATTAATTATTTTTTGTAAAAAAAAAACTAAATATTTATATTTATTATTTTATAGGGCAAATGACAATTTAGGGCCTGAAGTCTACGGTACTAGATTAGGGCCTGAAGTCTACGAAATGACCAAAATACCCTCACAAAATGTCATCGCACGGGGTCAGTTAACGGGGTTTTTTGACGAAAAACGTCAAGAAGCCCCAAATTGATCAAAATAGTAACTTCGGGCCCCAAATTGACAGTTTTAAGACTTCAGACCCTAATGTGGTACCGCCCCTATACTTTAGGCCCTAAATTGTCATTAACCCAACAAAATATTGGCTCACACCGAAGAAAATTCTTGGATTCGTCAATGCACGGACATAAACTAGTTACAACTTCACCGCTATAAGTCAATGAGTATCGCTTCGATAGTACATATTCTCGCCTTTTTATCGAGAATGTCAATATTTCGATCCCCTTTTTTGCATTGTATTTTACTCCCTCCATCCCGCTCGAAATGTCTTAAAATGACCCATGCACGAAAATTAAGAAAAGTGATGTAGGAAAGAGAAAGTGGGATAGAGAATAGTTAGTGGATATGTATTGTGAGTATGACAAGTGGGTCCCACAAATAAAAAAATAATAAAAAACTTTCCTTTTTTTGGGTTAGGACATTTTAAATGGGACACTAAAAAAGAACCCAAAAAAAAAGTTGGAACTTTTCGAACGGAACGGAGGGAGTATATATTACTATTAAGGGTGTAAATTGACTTACACTGGGTTAGGAATTTTTTTTTTTTTTTTGAATGACTTTAATAAGTTACTCGCTTTCGTTTTGTCTCACAATAAACGTCTCAACTTTATGTATTTTTTTTAGGAAAATTGCAAATAAAATCACACTACTATTCTGTTTTTGCGGATTTCATCGCTAAACTATTTTTTTTTCTAGCAACACATTAAATTAATTTATGTTTGCATACAACAGATTAAAATAATTTATTTTTACATTCATGGTCACTTTTACCAATGTGATTAGTTTTTTCCCATTAAATTAGCATGTGTCGTGCCTTTGACAAATTTTATAAGAATAATTTAGGTGAATCAACAAAATGTAAATTAAAACAAATATTGAAGGACCCACATGCAAAATAATAAAGTAAAGGTTCATGAAAGTTTTAAGTGAGAAGATTTCATTATTAATATCATCTACGTACGGATGACAATTTGATCGAACTCGATCCGTACCGAAGGCGATTCGATTCGAAAAATTCGGACATGGTTTGAATTGTTTTGACCCGATCGGTTTGGTACCACAGCTGGCCCGACCCGAAACCCGACCCGAATCACCTATCTGTATAACTAAAAATTAGGGTTATGTATATATATCCTCTCTTTCTCTCTCTAACTGCTAACTAAAGGCCTCTCTTTCTCTCTATCCGCTCTTTTCCCTCTCTGATCTTTGTCTCTCTATGTGCTTCTCTCTCTCTCTCTCTCCACTCCTCTCTCTCTCTCTTCTCTCTCTGCTCCTCTCTCTCTCTCTCTCCGCTCGTCTCTCCCGAACCATAAACAATCGGAAGTCCTCACCAGTGGTTTCTACTCGACTTGTTTCTTCCACTCTTGTCCGGAGCTCATCCCCTCCGTTGGAGCCCCAACCCGATCTCCACTGAAGCCCCATCCCTACCCCCGCTGAAGCCACGCCCTTCGTTCACTCAGGTTCCATTTTCAGTTTTATGCAATTTGCTTTCTTTATTCTTTTGGGTATGATCTGATTCAGATCTTAGCTCTAAGCTTGTTAATTGATTGGTTGTAAATCAAATTGTTTTATTTTTGTTTTTTTTTCCTGATCTTGAATTAATAATTGTTTGTGGGTTTAGGGCTTTTTTCAAACAAATTGAAGAAAGTTTATGCCTTTTTGATATGTTTTTAGTGGTTTCTGTTTGGTTTTATTGATCATTAGAATTGACTTTCTTTAGCAATTTTGTAGATTGATTTTTTTCCATAATTTTCATTTTAAGTAATTTTGTAGCTTAAAAAAAAGTGAAAGCTTCGGATCGGATCGGGGCTCAGATCAGACACCTTCGGGTCGAATCGAGTTTGGATCAATGAATTTGAGGTTCGAATCGGGTTCGGATCAGGATCGATCCGATCCGAATACGACCCGTTGCCATCCCTGATATCATCCATCCAAGTTATCCCAACTGCTTCTTGTAACCTTCAACGGCAAAGGCGGCGACCTTCCCGGGAACAATCCACAACCTAAGGTCAGGGGAAAGAATCTGAATTTGACATTTAGAGAGTAAAATTTATAAGCTTGTGGCCAAACCATGATTAGATTTCTGGAAAAATATGCAATTCGATCGATCGGTAATGTCAAGAAAGTGAGTTATTTTTCAGCATCCTCAACACCTTTTGGTTGTCTCTTTCGTCTTCCTCGACCACTTCATCAACAATGGTAGCACCTCAATATCCCCATCACCGTCAAAACCCTTTTCTCTCTCTTATTTATTTCAAAAAATAAAAACCCAATCAAATAATAAGTGTGATGAATGTGCCCCGCCGTGATTCTTCTTTTGAAAATCATTAAAAAACGGGAGTCGCCACGCCATTTTTATTTTAAGGGCCAAAACTTTGAAAAATGCCCGAGATTAGAGATTTGGGTTCGGAGGTCATGTTACACTCCGAGAAGAACGTTAGGGTTCACCCGGAATGCCTCGTAAAACGAGTCTTCCTAATTTGAAACCATTTGTGTGTGTGTTTCTTTGGTTAAAATAAATTCAAACTGAGAGAACTAAAAATTTAGAACTCTTTGTAAGACATTAAACAAGTTCCATGATTTTTGGTATGATTTTAGGGTTGAGTTTTGGTACTCAAAAGACTCCTTGAAGTTGAAAGTCAATTCTGCCAGAATGAAAAAGACAGTGGACACTTGATTTTGAAATGGATTTAAGAGTTTTAAAAATTCAAAATCTGAGGAAAGACAGAGAATAAAAGTTGTTCAAAACATATTAAATAAGGTGACTACATAATATTTTTATGATTGGAGATGATTTGATGGACCAAACCTTCTGTAAATCACAGATGGGAAATCTGGATTTCCAGAGACTGCTGAACTGACTTTTTGAAAATAATTTGAAAAATGGAGTTAGACTCAAGAAAAAAATAAAGTAAAAATATTTCTGGAATCCTATTGATGTTTTCTACAAAAAGTATTTTGTAGTCAATACCAAATTCCATGTTTTTCTGTGTCCAAAAAATTAGAAAATGGACAGAGGTCATAGAGAAATGCTACTGGACAGCAACATTCTCAAGAAGGAAAATGTGATTTTTGGGGGATTTGCATCTATGTTCACCCCATTTTCATCCCTAGACTTGATTCCACTACTTTGTGTCAAGTGGTTATCATATCAAGTCATCCTTGGGGGATTTATGAGGTTTAAAACATGTCCTTTGCAAATGGGAAGGGGGATTTTGTAAAGATGAAATTAAAGAGAGAAATTAACTAGAAATTTAAAGTTAAACCCTAAGATGATCATCATGGGGACTTAACCCCAAAGATGACCATATTAGGTCAAACTAACAACAAAATGAAGTAAAGATTAAAGCTTAAGACTAGTAAATTAAAGATGTAAATTGAACAAGATGAACAAGAAATTAAAAGAGAGTTTTAGGGTTTAAAGAAGGAGGGTTTACCAATGATGGTTTAACCCTATCTTCCTTGGTTTGGGGTTTGACTTGAGGAGTATCAAGATTTAGTGTTTGGATTTGTGTTTGAATGGATTCAAGGCTTAAGAGTGTTTAGTGTTTGTTGATAGAGTTGGTCAAAGAGAAAACAAGTAGATAACACTTAAGTCCTCTATGTTTTCTCTCTAATCCTCCTCTTTAGTGGTGATTTAAGCTTGAGCTTGTGTGTTTAAGAGTGTTTTGGGAATGTTTAGTGAGTGAGATTTGGGAAATACTCAAGAGAAAATGGTGGCAATACTCAAATTCCCACTGTTTTCTCTCTGTTTTCGCAAATGTATAGCTTCAGTGTGTGAATTCTGTTGTGTAAACTGAGAGAGAAGGATTCAATTTATAGGCAACTGGATTGAGCATTCTCATCCGCGCGGATCCTTCCGTAGGCGTGCACTGTTCATTAAATGCTGCTCCAGGCTTTGGACAGGAGGAATATTTTGTTCAACAAGCAAGCTGGCTGCAATTCCAGCAGCTTCCAGTTCCGGAATTTTAACATTTGTGATATTCCTTCACTTGTCCATCCTCAAATAGCAATCCCCAACTTACCCTTGCTTTGTTAGAAAAGTTAGGTTTTGTTAGAAAAGTTAAGGATGTGAAGGCTTTCGTTAATTTTCTAACGGAAATACTAACAATTCAAATTGGAGCACTTACAGTAGCCCCTCGGCGACGGCGCTTTCGAAGGAAGCGGGGTCGCCGATAAGAGTAAGGCTCCATATTTGACAAGATGGGACAAGGGGTGACCAAAGTGGTCGAGTGGCTGGACCTGGTGATAGGCTACCTACGTATCACGAATGGGGAATCAAGCCGGTCGTAGTTCGGGTCTTTTCGAGGTTGACCCTGGAGTGACTGTTTTAGGGAAGTTGCCCTAAGATCTGACTATTTTTGGGAAGTCGCCCTATGATTTGACTATTTTTGGGAAGTCGCCCTTTGATTTGACTATTTTTGGAAAGTCGCCCTTTGATTTGACTATTTTTGGGAAGTCGCCCTAAGATTTGACTATTTTTGGGAAGTCTCCCTAAGATTTGACTATTTTTGGGAAGTCGCCCTCTGATTTGACTATTTTGGGAAGTCGCCCTTTGATTTGACTATTTTTGGGAAGTTGCCCAATGATTTGACTATTTTTAGGAAGTCGCCCTATGATTTGACTATTTTTGGGAAGTCGCCCTATGATTTGACTATTTTTGGGAAGTTGCCCTATGATTTGACTATTTTTGGGAAGTCGCCCTATGATTTGACTATTTTTGGGAAGCCGAATTAGGGGATGATTGCGATTTATCGCTTTCCTCGTGTTGTGTGTCGAAATCGAAGTGATAGCGTTTTAGGTGCCTCAAACCTTAATGATGGCGTTTTAGGTACCTTGATGATGGCATTTTAGGTGCCTCAAACCCTAATGATAGCTTTTTAGGTGCCTCGAACCTTGATGATGGCATTTTAGGTGCCTCAAACCTTAATTATGGCGTTTTAGGTGCCTCGAACCTTGACAAAAGGTGATCTTCGATGTTCGTATCCTTTCATTGGGGACGGACTCTGAGGGGATAGACAGTCTTTTGGTGGACTTCACTTGATGGGATCGGTCTTACGTTTGCTGCCGGAGGTGAAAACGAGGAAAGAGACGGAATTCCGTTGACTTTTATTGGGTATGCATGTTTTAACCCTCCTATTTTGTATTAGATTTAATTGATACCATAACCTCCTGTCTATTTTAAGGACTTTAGGACCTTATGTAATGAAGCTTAGACTTCAATTTTTAGCTAAGTCCATTTTATAGAATAGGTTAAAATTAGGCTTGAAGACTGGCACAAGACTCATTGGATTGGAGAGTTGCAGTTCAGCAGTTTCCAGAACCGCCCCTATGTACCGCACATGCAAACCGCATGAGGAACTTCTTGTTGAATCTGCTACTACAGTGCAACCGCTTGATGAACCGCACCTGTGCAGTGCATCTCTAACCGCTCTGTGCAACTCCCTGGTGTAACCAACCGCACCTCATAAACCGCTCTACACCAGACCGCATCCAACGATTGAAGACTTGAAGTGAACCACTTTTTACCGTTGGAATCCAAGTCAGCAATATCAAAAGTCAACCACTAAATCTTGTCACGTGATTCAATGTCAGAGAAGATCTGCAAGGATCATGAAGGTGACAGGTGTCCTAACCTCATTGCTTACAGCTGGAGCCTGATCAGCTTTATCTGCAGCAGCTGTACCAAAGGACAAAAGTGGATATTATGGACCAATGGGAAAGCATCAAGTACAGTCCTTGCAATAGCTGTATCCAACGGCTAGTTCCTTGGTGCTTGGGTATAAATACCCCTAATCTTCACCATTTGAAGATTGCTTGATACTTGAGAAATTGCTGTGAGTTCATAAGAAGTTGAAGCTCTGCTCAGAAATTCATAAGTCCTTTGAATATTCATCTTCAACCTTCAAGAAATATTCCCCAGCCCAGAAATCAAGCCTTAACACTTCAAAAATCATTGTGCTCTACATCTCATAGATTTAAAGAGCCTTGATCTTGTTCTCACACACACACACCTCACTTGTTTAATCACATAGATTAATCACTTGAGATATTTGGTTATAGTCTTAGGATTTGATCTTCATAGAATAGATTTTAGTTTTGAGTATCAATCTTTGTAATCTGTAATCTCTCATACTCAATAGTAAAATCACTCTTGAAAATCCAAGACTAACCATCTTGGTAGTTGACGTAGATCGTTTATCGATTGAACCACTCCAAATCACTTGTTCTTATATTTCTGCATTCATATTTCTTGTGATTACTAATTATTTATCTTTATCTCTGTTTGATCTTTATTTAGATATCCATTACTGTGAAATAGTGTTTGGAGTTAACATTGTCAAAACCTCACTTTTGCAAACTGCACTTTCAGTAAACCGCACTATCAAACCGCTTTGCAAAACCGCCTCTCTCAAAACCGCTTTATAACTTCAATATTCTGCTGTGCATTTTACAACTCTACTTGCAGTTTCTTATACACTGCAAGAGGTTTTGTAAGCTTATAGGTTTAGTTTTAAATCGAGGGCGAAATTTTTTTAACAGCTATTCACCCCCCCCTCTAGCTGTATTTTCACCCTTATTGCCACCTTTGGGACCAACAAGTGGTATCAGAGCTAACACATTTTAAAACCACTGTTTTTCAAGCTTAACAGCTTGTGTGCCGATTCAATATGGCAAACTCAAAGACAATGACAACTGTTAACTATTCACACATTCCAATCTTGGACGAAGACCACTTTGACATCTGGAAGTGCCGAATGCTTATTCATTTGGAAACAATAGATGAGATGCTGGTGGAGTGTGTAGTCAATGGCCCATGGATTCCAATGAAGGCCAACACTGATGCAACCACCAGTGCAGAAACTCCAGAGGTCAAAAAGCCAAAAGAGGAGTGGTCGGATGAAGAGAAGAGATTAGTTGCCTTAAACTGACAAGGCAAGGCACATCATTTCTGGAACCCTCCCCGTTTCAACTCTTCAGAAAGTGATGTACCTCAAAAACGCAAAGCAGATGTGGGATGCCATCGAGAGCTACCTCGAAGGTGATGACGAATGCAAGGAAAGCAAATTATATGCTGTTGAAAGATCCTACAACAACTTCAACAGAAAACCCAATGAAACCTTGCGTCAAACCTACGACCGCTATGTTGAGGTAGTTAATGCTTGTAGATCTCTTGGCAAAACTTTAACCGATAAGGAAATCAATATGACTTTCCTATCTGCTTTAGGTTCTAGATGGGTTAATAAGGCTACCTCTCTAGAAGACTCCAAAGTTTTGGGTACTTGGTCGTTAAGTAACTTGTACGCCAATCTACATCCAATCAAACTGCTGATCCTTCCATATCAACCTCATCTCTCATTGAGATGGATGATGATGATTTTGCCATGTTGTAAGTACCCCAATCTGGATCACCCCCTTTCAAGCACACGGGAAGCACCGCAGACTCATCAACGCAGTCTCGACGACCTCTGGCACTCAAAACCCTCTCAAAACCCCCAGCCAAACCAAGGGAGGAGCCTTTCTGGGATAAAAAGGGACAAAAGGACCTTTTGGGAATTTTCAGAAAATTGGAAAAGCAATAATGGTCCGTACGGACCTCTTTGCTTTAATAATTACTGAATCCTCTTAAAGTCCACAATATTCCCTCAAATCCTGGGGAAAATGATTACCCTCCTACAGAGTTGGTCCGTACGGACCTCTTTGCATGTCAACTTGGTCCGTACGGACCTTATTGCACAGGGAACATCATAATTGCAAAATATTCCCCATCATCACGCATTCCTCAAATCGAGGAAAACCAAAAGTCTCGGATTACCAGGTGAGGTCCGTACGGACCTCTTTGCACCAAATCCGGCACTATAAATAGAGGGCTCCCCTCCTCATTTTGACACACCTCCCACTTCTCTCTTCCTCCCTAGGCCTTCTGGCTTCCCTCTAAGTCCTTCCGAGGCATTCCCGGCCCCTTTCGGATCCTACCGAGGCCTTCCGAGCCCCCTCGTGGTGCTCCGAAGCCTCCCCGAGCGCTCCCACGACGCTCCCGCGCTTCCCCCGAGGCACTCTCGAGGTACTCGAGGCCCCTCGTGGTACTCCGAGGCCTTGCTCGGTCTTTCCACGGTGTCCCGGCTCTTTCCGAGTCAAACCGGCGATCCCAAACCACGCCGAAACTCGCCCGAGTGACTCCCGCCACCCCAATACACGCCGAAACTCGCCCGAGTGATCCCGACGATCCCCACGCACGCCGAACCTCTCGCCCGAACGCAGCCTCGCAACATCAACTCACGCCGAAACTCGTCCGCGGACAACCGGCCCCTCCCGAAGCAATCCCGATCCGTACCCTAACGCTACTCCGACCTCAAACACTATTCCCCAGCGGAAGACAGACACGAACCAACATTGGTAAGGCTTCCTTCCATTACTATTTCAATACATTTCCATACATAGCATACAATGTAGACATCCGATACAGCATGCATTTTTAAAAGCACACACACACACACACAACATTTAAAGGATATTAGGAGTATCCGAAAGACTCGTTTTACGAGGCGACTCGGGTGTGCTCTAATATTCTAATATTCTCTTCCCGAGGAGTCATCTGACCTCCGAACTCAAAATCTCATCACACAAAAACAGTTTAAAATTATCTTTAAACTGATGCCCTTTTTCAATGTTTTGGGCTTAATAAAAACGGCGTGGCGACTCTACAAATGCGAAAACAAACGGCGAGACACCTCCAACTAAACGCTGAAGCGGAATAAAGCCAGATGCCGGGGCGCGAACGCGCTGCCTCTCGGATCCGGGCAAACATTCCCGAACAGCGACAAATGTGAGATGCCTCGGGGCCTCCGCGCGCGAGCCGGATCCCGGGTAATTTCAGTTGGCGACTCCGCTGGGGAATTTTTGTTTTAAAAACTTTTAAACAAAACAAAAGATTTTTAAAACGATGATGAGGGTCAAACTTTCATTTTACCCCCTTCTTTAACTGTTGTGTGTGTGTGCACGTGCTTTACTTTTTATTTTACAAAAAAAATAAAAATACAAAAAAAAAATGCATCAATATACATCTGTGCATACATTTAAAATTCTTCAAAAACTTCTATTTTACTCAGAAAAAGAATTTTAGAGACCGCACACTACGCGCACTGCTGCCTCGGTTACACCGCACTCTACTCACACTGCTGCCTCGGTTACACCGCACGCTACGCGCACTGCTGCCTCGGATACACTGCACACTACAACCCTCAACCCGGAGTGGTCTCGCTTGCAGTCCGTTTGGTCTTCCTAGGCCTCTTGGACGCGCACGGATCATTCCAAACATCCCATCCTAGCCAAGCGTCAACCCTGCACGTTTGAGTCTTGAGTCACACTCTGTCCGCACTCGGCTGGTTTTTACCCAGCCCGTGTCATACACTGGATACATATACCATGCCGGCCATTTTTTCGAGTCAAGGCTCGAAACTCAAGATCCCTTGCGCAAGCAAAGCGATGAAAGGTCATGCTAAAATCTTGACTCGATCTTGATTTCCGAAGCTACACCTGCACGATGTTCCGTCCCGGATATACATCCATGCTCACATGACACCATGTCATCACGCCTTTGATACGTCGCCCATGACAATATGACCCACCTAACGCCTAACGTCACAGATCCCTTGCGCAAGCAAGGTAAAGAGAGGTCATGCCGAACTCTTGACTCCGATCTTGACTTAGTGGCCGGCTCGGTTCACTATTCACATGGCTAATGCATCAAAACGAACATGACAGCTCGGTCCTTAGGTTCGATTTTTCTTTTAGGCCGGTGGAAACCGCTTGCCCTATAGGACCCTCGCCCGGGCCGTCCACCCCGGGATGTCGAAATACTGTGTGCAAAACGAGGGGCTTATAGCAGCACGTATGGTCTCCATCGACCCAGATCTAGCATAGTTGCGAAAAAGAAGAGCAATCTTTTCCAACCTACCTAGGATTCTCGAGAAAACATGTTTTAAGTAAATTAAAACAACAAAAAAATCAAAAAATAAAAGAAACGGAAACCGCATGCCACGTGAGCTTTCCCCTTTTATCCCGTGAGGTCTTTCCCGTGTCTAAACCTTGCCCGTCACCCTCCAGCTAAAAAGAGTGGTCGAGAGTACCCGGAACCCGTCTCCCAAAGGCCAAAACAAGAAGGTCCTACCTCCTTCCCACTCTGCCACCAGACATTCCGTCAACTCCCCATGGCCAAATCCGTGGATAACAACGATGAAAACGGGACCTTACCCCCAAGAAATTTCCCAACATTGGAAGAAGTTTGGCAGTGTCCTCGCGGCTATTGAGAAACGTCAAGGTGAGCAACAAGCTCGGATCGAAGGTGCCATGCACCACTTCGAACATTAGCCACCCGACTACTGGGGCTTCCCAAGTCATGATCGCTCCTACAGCCTCTAACATCTCTCATTGTTTCCGAGAAGTCAACCTGTTACCCTCATACGAGCCATGCAGCTATGACGTAAGGCCACAAGACCCTCCGGGAAAGCTCGCCCATTCAGCCTCTTGAGGTCCCGGTACCACCGCCGAACAACGAACACATCTCGTGGGACGTCTGCGATTGCAGAAGTGCTTGTCCGGAAATGGAATTCCAGGATGCAATGAACGAGGGCCGTCCTCGAAGAAAGAAGAAGCCATCTTCTCAACAAAACCGAAGAAGAGGTACGAATCCGGTGATCCCACGCCGGAACCCTTGGAGAACCCTCAGAAAGTTTGACTACTATGTCATCTACTCCAAAGCAAGCCTAGCTCGCACAAGGCCATGGCAATGTCTCGCTCCATGATCACTGGGACGAGCCGCACCGCCACCGAAGGCCCGAAGGTCCGTATAATCCAACCCCGTCTTGGGAAGATCTCAAAGCCACTATTGATGCTTCAAGAAAAGCCATGACAATGAACGAATTGAAATGCGCAGCTTGGCCTTACGCTAATCGTGCTCCTCCCACTACGTAAATAGGAGAGACAAGCAAAACCATAAGTCCAGAAGTGAATGTTCGACACGTTCCGGCCAAATCCCAGTGAATCCTCCACGGACGTACAAAAGGCCGCCCATACCCGAGCCACGAACCGAAAAGGGGCCCTACGCCAAAGAAGCCGAAATCTTGGACCCAAAGGTCAAGATCCTGTCTTGACACAGCTCAAGCGCACTCAAAGCTAACATCTCACTCGGTCCTTACTCACTTCATCTTACCCGCACAAGCTCAAGTTGGAAGAAAGCTCGGCCTGCACCATGGTTCCCATCACAAGAACACCCGATGAAGCAAGCCGTATGATTGGCAATGTTAACTACAAAGAACATCATCACTTTCACGTAGCTCGACCTTCCAAAATTTGGGGCCGACCACAACGAGCCTCTCTACATAACAGCTCAACCGGACGAGCGCCGTCTCCCTCGGGTCGTAGATGGGGGATCATCCATGAACGTCCTTCCCGCCAAAATGATGGATTTGCTAGGGATCAAAGCACCGATCTAAAGCCCTCGACTGTGCAATCAAGGCATACGACTCAACATCCCGCCCAGCCTCTTGGGAATAGCCACCTTGAACCCGTGGTTCGGAAAACAAATGGTCCCGACGGATTTCCAAGTCATCGACATCCCGATCACATTCACCGCCATTTTGGGACGCCCTTGGCTACACCCGCATCAATGGGGTGGCATCTACTCTCCATCGTTGCGTAAAGTTCGTCCAAGGAACAGATCTTACCATCATCTACGGTGATAGCGTAGTCAACGAAAGGACCGACACAAACGGCGTCCCGGTCTTAGAGATCAAACCCGACGATGATGGCATGATGCTAACAGTGGTTCACCATCGAAAGCCCAAAGGCCCAAGTGTGCCACATAGACCGCCTTTGATTTGGGACAAGATCCCTCCCCGATGAAAATGATGAAGCACATGAACTACATCCCGGGCTCGGTTTGGGAAAACGCCATCGTGGCACTCAATGTATCATCAATATCAAAGAACAGAATACCCGCACGGCCCGGGATACTCTCCTACTCCCGAACACATTGCGGAGGACAAGCGAGCCGCACGAAAACGCTCCGCGTATAACAAAAGAGGCGTACACGCAATCTCCGATCTTCGTCCTTACAGCCTTCGACATGACCAAGTACTTCACAAAGAAGGCCGGCAACTTGGAAGAAGATCCGTAAAAGGGAACAGAGCCGATCGCCGCCAAACAAAGCCGGCCTACAACCATGGACAAGCTCCAGCAGTAACCTCGGCAAGATTCGCAGGCCTCAAGCCAAATCCCGTCCGAAGAGCATTTCTCGACACACCGCCTCGGCCGGATCCACAACCACCACTATTCACAATGAATTTTGGTTCGGAAAACTCCCTCTTCGCGTAAGAACTCGAAAAACTCTCTCACAACACTCATGCCTTCAACAAGCGGGACGAGTCCGCATTCGAGCTAGTAATGCCCAAGACAAAAGCAAAAGACTCGCAGATGATGCTTGGGACGAGCCACCGCTCCACTCGCTTCTTCAAAGAAGAAATCGAGATGCCGATCTAATCGATTTTGTTTCGATAACTCGTGATAGCAATGATCGGGAACGGTGACATAAAGCCTTTCAAGCCCCATCTCCTATCAAGCTCATTGCCACTCAATAACCGGGCCACCTTCTCCTGACTCCACCGCGAAAAAGGACATGATCGAACAACTTGGTCCGACCCTCGAGTCCTAGAGTCTAGTGTCAAAACTCATCCCGAGTCCATTATCTTTGAATTTGAGTCTATCGAGCCATCCGATGGCCTCACGCCGTAAGATTACGAGCTCATTGCCAATAATGTATTCCCGTATGCTCTTAATGAATGCTTCGATCTTTCCGAGTATCCTCTCATTGCATCTTTAACAACCGATAAATTAACTAACACACAAACAAGCTTAATAACGATTCACTTGATAAAGAAGCGTACACATTAAACGAACAATACATTAAGCACATCTTTAAGCATGTTGTCAAACGAGAGAAAACCGGGCCCAAGCCGCGAGGAGGTTTTAACCAAAGTGAATTTGGGAACCGCCGAAGAGCCAAAAGAGACGCAAATAGGAAGTTTCTTCACCGGCACAGAGCAAGACGCATTCACCGCACTGCTCAAAGAGTTCGTGGACGTGTTCGCTTGGTCTTACCGAGACATGCCCGGATTAGATCCTAACATTGTAGAGCACCGGATCCCTCAATCCCGAGGCTAAGCCCATCAAGCAAAAGCTACGCCGAATCAAGCCGTAATGGTCTTTACAAGTCAAAGAGGAGATCGAAAAATGCTCCGCGTCGGCTTCATCGTGGTGATCGAGTACCCCACATGGCTCTCCAATATCGTCACGGTCACCAAGGCCAATGGAAAAGTACGCTGTTGCGTGGACTTCCGAGATCTCAACAAAGCAAGTCCCAAGGACGATTTTCCACTACCCAACATCGACATGTTGGTAGACACTACAGCCAATTTCGAAGTCAAGTCCTTCGTGGACGGATTTGCCGGCTACAATCAAATCAAGATGGCCGAAGAAGACCAAGAAAAGACAAATTTTCACAACCCCTCGGGAACCTATCGCTACACGCAATGCCGTTCGGACTAAAGAACGCTCTGGGCTACCTACCAACGGCAAAGAACCGCCCTCTTCCACGATATGATCCACAAGGAGATCGAAGTGTACGTCAATGACATGATCGTTCACTCAAAGGGATCAGATGGACAACACCTCACTGCACTGAGAAAATTCTTCAATCGCCTCCGAAAACACTCAATGAGGCTTAACCCCGCCAAATGCACATTTGGGGTTAGCCGAGGCAAGGTTTTGGGATACATGGTCACCGAGAGAGGCATCGAGGTTGATCCTCAAAAGGTCAAGGCTATCATCGAAATGAGACCACCGCAAACTCGACATGAGGTGAAAAGCTTCATGGGCCGCCCGCAATATATCGCCCGCTTCGTCAACCAATTGACCTCTATGTGCGAGCCAATCTTCAAACCGATGAAGAAGAACGCCGACATCGAATGGAACTCGAATGCCAAGATGCCTTTGAAAAAATAAAAGCATACCTTGTGAGTCCTCCGATTCTCTCGTCCTCCCCACGAGGAAAAGCCACCGTTGCTATACCTAACCGTGACCGACACCGCAGCTTGGAGCCATGCTCGTCAGAAAAGAAGGAGTCACGAGTCGAAAACGCCATCTACTTCGCCGCCGAAAATTTCAAGGCAGCGAACTCAATTACTCACCCTCGAGAAAACCTCGCGCAGCCCCGGTATGGGTTGTCGGGAAACTACGGCACTACATGCACGCACACGGTACACTTGGTTTCCAAAATGGACCTGCCAAGTACCTCTTCGACAAACCATCTCTGTCAATGAGGCTCGCCAAATGGTCTTTCTTCCTAGCGGAATTTGACATCAAGTACGTGAACCAAAAGTCAATCAAGGGACGGGCCATGGCCGAACAACCGGCCGATTTCCCCACCGACGAGGCTCGAGGCCCCGAACCACAATTTCCAGACGAGGGAATCTTCGCAATCGAAAGCGAAAATCGATGGCAACCGTTCTTCGACTGAGCAGCCAACAAAAAGGGAAACGGCATCGGTATGCTCTTGGTAGATCCCAAGGACGAGCACACCCCAATTGCTATAAAGCTCAATTTCGAGGTAACCAACAATGCCGCCGAATATGAAGCTCGCGCCGCCGGACTACAAGCCGCACTCGAGAGGAATGTCCAAACTCGAAGTTTATGGGGACTCAGCCTTGATCATCAACCAAGTCTCCAACAAGTGGAAAACCATAGACCTGTGCTTGCAAAAATACCATGCCCGCATGGAAGACCTCATCACACACCGAAGAGGTCACCTTCCACTACTTGCCAAGAGACCGAAACAGTTTGCAGATGCCTTAGCCACCTCGGCTTCCCTTGTGGAAATCCCCGAAGGAAAAGCAATCAAACCCTTCAAAGCTCTGGACGAAAGGAAATTCCCGCCTACCGTTGTGAGATCGAACCGTAACCTAAGCCCGTCAATGAGCCATGGTATAACCAGATCTTCCAATACCTCAAGAACGGGAAACCACCTTCATGAACAAGGAAGACCCACACACGTAAGGGGTCAAAACCAAGAGCATCATGGCCCTAAAACGCCTCGCCTCTCACTTCGTCATCCTCGGGGACATGCTATACAAGAAACGCTACTACGGGCCACTCCTACGCCGCATCGCCCAAGAAGAAGCAAACAAGTTCATGAACGAAGTCCACAATGGGGCTTGCGGTCCCCACATGAACGCCAGCAGCCCCGATGCAAATCATTCTCTGATGGGCTACTACCGGATCTCCATGGAGGCAGATTGCATCCACTTTGTCCGAAGCCGCGACAAGTGCCAACGGTTCTCCAACCTCAATCATCTACCTCCTCACGATCTCTACCGCATGACTACACCTCGGCCATTTGCCACTGGGGAATTGACGTCATCGGGAAAATCGCTCCGCCAGCAAAGAACGGTCACGAGTTCATCTTAGTAGCCATCGACTACTTCACCAAATGGGTCGAAGCCAAGTCCTACAAGGTACTCACCTCCAAGAAGGTCGCGCATTTCCTCAAGGAAAACATCATCTCGCCGATACGGCATCCCAAATGAGGTCATATCGACAATGGTTCACACTTCGAGGGGGAATTCGGCTGCATCCGCCGGGCCGAATTCAAGATCACACGCCACAAATCTTCTCCCTACCGGCCACAAACAAACGGCGCCGTGGAAGCAAAGAAACAAAACCCTCGAACGGATCATCCGAAAATGACCACCCGAGGACGAGATTGGCCCGAGAAGCCGCACCTTGCACTTTGGGGCTACCGCACATCGCCGAATGTACCCACGGGAGAAACCCCATTTGCCCCGACATACGGGATGGAAGCCTCTTCCCATCGAGCCGGAAATTCCCTCACTCCGAGTGCCGCTGAAAATGACATCAACGAAGTTGAATGGCTCCGGCCGACACGACGAATTGGCTCGCTAGACGAGCGACGACTAAAGGCCATGGAACACGTCCGAGCCTATCAAAGCAGGATGGCTAGAGCTTTCGACAAGAAAGTCAAATCCCGAGACATCGTGGAAGGCGACCTTGTACTCAAAGAAAAGCCTCCCACTCGAACCAACCCACCGGGAAAATGGGAACCAACATGGATCGGCCCTTTCGTGGTTCAAAAGATCTTCTCCTGAGGCGCCATGAAGCCGATGCACCTAGACGGCAATCCCTTCATGAATCCAAATAACGGAAGCAAACTTCGCAGATACTTCGCCTAAAGAAGAACAACCGTGCATCTCGGCACTCCATGTAGTGTCGAACTACGTGCACCCGAGCCCTCTAGTCCGGGGAACGTAGGCAACCTTAATTGGTCCGGTCTAAAAATACAAAAAAGTCAAAAGTTTGAATGTCAATCAAGACCTCCATCAAGCTACGCACTTTTCAAGAACACGCCCCAACAGTCACCTTGACCAAGTCAAACGACGGCAGCAACATCAAAGGACATCCGAGGGTCACTCAAAGATCAAACGATCGACTCATGTTTGCTTCCAAGCCGTGGGCTTGTCTCGCCCTCACGCGCTTCGAAAAAAAAAAAAGAGCTCGAGCAAGGGCTCACAAAAAAAAGAGAGCTCGAGCAAGGGCTCACAAAAAAAATAATAACAAAAGAAGCTCAAGCGTAAGCCGCAAAAAGAGGTCAAGAGCCCGACGCCAACAAGAGGCAAGGAAGCTACGAAAAGACCGTCAAAACGACTTGTCAGAGATCACTCAACCTCTCACCCAAGCACAAAGCCTAAGCAAAAGGGATTGCCGTCATGGCCTGCATCGCTTCGGGCCCGCAAATGCAAATGTAAAAGTCCAAGGACGGACGCCGACAAGGTGCACAAAAGACACAAAGGCAAACAAGAGATCTTGCGTCTCGACAAAGCTTTAAAAGTAAATCACAAATCACTAACGGTTACAACATTTCTTGATGAGTTCAATCACGGTCTACTCTCAAGTTCACAACATGCTAAAAGACAAATTTTTAATACATTTAACAAATAATGTGTTTGCAAATGCAATGAATGGATACCTAGGAGGTCATTCCGCGCCATCTCGCGCTTGTCCCCTCGCCATTCTTTCCTTTCTTCCCTCGTCCCCGGCGAGTCTTCTTTCGCTCCACGTGAACCAACTCGCGTCTCTCGCTCCGAGATCCGGGGTCCTCCCCGTAGAGTCAAACAATCCAAGAGCTCTCGTGGCTTCATTCGCCCGTGCTTCGGCTCGGATCTCCTCCCCGCGAGTCCGCAAAAGAGGACCTCTCCCCGTCGCCGGTCAACTCTAGTCTCGTAGTCAAACAAAGTGTCTCCCGTCACATCCAAAGGGTCGACTGTGCTTCGGCACTCCTAAGGCAATAGCTACTACGGCAACCGGGTCCTGTAATCGCTACACGCCCGCTTCTCCAAGACCACTTGGGATCGCCCAACACGCCGCTCATACTGTGCCGTACCGAGTCGTCAATACGACACTCCCGACGTCTAAGGAGTACCACAGAGGGAAAGCGGAATACTTCCATACCCTCGTAAAATACAAGAAGGCACCCGAAGCCGCCATACAAAGAGGAACTACCTCCGCAAAGAGCAAGATCATCCCAGCCCCAACAAAGGCTCTCGCTTCATCCCAAACCGCCGGAAACAAGCGACGGAATATAGAAGGAGGACCAAGACAAACTGGAACTCGACAACGTAGGACCCTTCCCGCAAGATCCTCCTAGTCTCAATCCTCCACAAGGAACCCACCAGCCGGATCTCGATGCGTACCAAGCCGTGCCATCCATCTCTCCTGTGCGGATCGATCCATATCCAACGCAAGAGGTCGCCGAGCAAATGACCACGGACTAAACGACGTCTGAGCCTCGGCATGGCCTCGAAGTCTCTCTCGCAGCCTACAAGGTGAGCAAAGCGGGCTTCCCTCTCATAAAACGATCCCTGGGCCGCTGTACGGCCGATACCATGAAGAGTCTCCCCAAAGACCAACGGACAATATCCTCTCCACTCGCAGCGCCCTACCACATCTAGCAAAGCGCCATCGCAAATGCCAAGGGAGCCGACCATGAAAAGCGTCGCCATCACGCACAAGGCAAATGCGTCCCAAGAGACATCACTCATCATCAACCATGAACCGCTCCGGCAACTCGTAAATGTCAATATGACCCGAATCAAGGATCATGCCCCGCACTTCTTCCAACGAAGTACGAAGAAAGCCTCGCAAGCTTCACGCTCACCGCAAAGCACCACCCATCAAAGGAAGCGAGATGGCCTCCACCTCCTGGCCCCCCATCAAAGCCCGAAAATCCTCAAAAGTGGGCACCATTTCATTGTAGGAGAAACAATACACATGCCTCCTAACATCCTTAACTTCGCGGCAGCCCGCAACAAATCCCAATCAGAACCAACTCCTTAAAAGACCAAATCGAGCAAAGACGAAACCTTACCTCGAAAGCCCGTCTCTCGATGCCTCATACGGCGCCGCATCCACGTTTTCACCGCTCAAGGAAGTGTGCTTGCCTCTCCTCGCGAAAGCCTCGGCAAAATTCTAGAAACGTACGAAGAATCCATGGCAAAAATGGAGGTTCCTAGAGAAAATGGGGAAGAAAGCTCAAAAATGGCTGCAAATGGGGAAATGGGGAGAACCAGACACGGGAAAACATTTATTTCCTTCCCAAAAGCAAGGTTGGTCCGTACGGACCACTTTGCATGCTAAGTATGTCCGTACGGACCTCCTTGCAAACATGAACCCATTTCCCAAAGAAACAAGATAACAACCACCGTCCCTCGCAGACCTTGCTCCAAATCGCCCAAACACCGGCCAAAGCCATTCCCGTGAACATACACTACCCACAAACGCACTCTCACCACGTGGCATGCACAAAATAAAAATAATAGCAACCATTTCTAGGACAATTCCCGTGAATCACAAAAATGACATTACATCTTAAAATAAAATGCCGTTTGCCGTGCAAATACAAGTGTTTTATTACAGTACATCAAATGTCCGTTGCTAAACAAAAAAAAAAAGAGAGAAGATATGAAAAGAGGGAAAGCAAATGAATACTAATCGTACTCCTCAAAGATCATCATCCTCGCCAAGATCATCCAGAGAGAAGTCGGGCATCCCGTGAACTCGCCCGTCACGCCCTCGTCATCGTAGTATCGAGCCACGCCGAGGCCGCCACTCAAAGTAATCCGAAGGATCAAATCCGACGAAAGGATCAAAGAAAGAAGGCTCGAGGATCCTCACCCCGCGCGGCCCCGCGGAGGGAAGAATCGAGCAAAGGGCCGCCGCCGAGCTCCCGAAGACGTCCCGCATCCATGCTATGCCGCCCTCGAAGGTCCCTCCCGCCGTGGCTCCGGCTCGGCTCGGTGGAGGAACGTCTGCGTAATGCCTCGAAGGCATAGCCGGTACGCCGGCACGCGTCGCGAAGACCGGCAAGACATCTTCGACGCCATCTTCTTCGCAAACGACCTCATCGCCACATAACGGCGAGTCAAGATATCATAGGCTCTCCCCGGACTCCGCACAAGCAAACAACCAAGGAAACGCTCAAAGAATACAGCTTATACTCAACAACAAAAAGAGAAAAATACGTAAAAGATGCCAAGATGGAAAAGAGTCAAGCACACTCACCGATCTATCGGGATCCACTCAGATGCAGCAGAGCTCGCTCGTAAACGGCATGCATACACCCTCCTCCTCGATCCGTCCCCACGGACATACGTGAAATCCGGCCCCGCATCGGAACCTCCGGGGGAGCCCGCGGCGCCCTCTCTCCTCGCGCACTGCGGCGTCCTCGCCTTCCTCCTCACGAAGGCCCCGTACTCCTCTCCATACAAAATGAACTCCTCGGCGCCCACACCGCCAAGGTACCTCTCAAAATCAAGCACATCCATATCCCGGAATCAAGCATCCCAAAAGGAGGGTCCCTGAGCCACGGAAGCACACCCGGGCCATGCCGCGTAAGACCCGCTCCCTGTGTACATGACGCCGCAGTCGCCCCGCAAAGATCTTCCGCCGCTGCCACCTCTGGGAGCCCTCGAACTCATCACCCTCATACCGAGCCCACGGGAACAAAACAAACCCTCCGGCTACCCTCTCCGTACGCTCCCGCACATCCCCGTAGGCGATGGTGAGCTTCCCCGCCGGGTCCTCCTCTTCCTCGCCGTACGAGCCCAAATTTCAAAGATAGCAGATACGCAGCCATGCCTCTGGATCTCTATCCCACGGGAAGCACCGAAAATCTCGTAGAACCACACCCGTGACAAAAATGTAAAAGGCTCAAGCAAAAGAAAACGGAGAAACGACAAGTTGCTAAATCAAAAACAAAGAATAAACTCATACCTCCAAAGCAAAGTCAAAACAAGCCAATGAATCGCCACACCCCGCTAAACCGGTCCAAAGAAAAGTAGAGCTCGCCAAGCCCGCCTCGCCCCAAGCGATGTCACAAACTCTATCCAGATCAATCAAGCTCTCCAACAGAGCAAAGGGAGCCGCAGCCGCGTGGTTCGAGAACAAAGTCTCGGAAAGTGCATACCACAAAAGGAGCGCGCTACCAAGCTCCGCCGACACCCGGCCGGTACCCTGACATAGGCCCCAATACCGGCCGTGATCCTCGCCTCCACATCGCTATACAAAGATCCCTGTGCCCCTGCGAGGACGAGGCTCAAAGCCCAAGCAGCTCGGTCAACACAAAGATCGGAGATCATATCTCTCCACCGCACCGGCCCTCCTTTCAAGGAAAGCCCGGTAATCGCAAAGAAAGTCGGCCGGCGTCACCGTCACCTCTCCCCAACTCGATGGAAGGTGTGGGTGGTATCCCACCAATACTCGTAAAGGCCAAGGAAGACGCTCTTGTTCTTCCTCGTGTCAAACCCCGGCCTGTGTTCTCTACGAACACACCCAGCCGAAGCGTAGACCAGCCTCCCGGGACTCGGCCTACCATCCACGGAAATATCGTGCATCCGCCGCCACAACTCAACAATGCCTCGAGCGATCCCCGAGTCTTCATCCTCTTGGCCTTCCCGCCATAAGCCCCGCATCCCGCAGTAAACACAAAGAAAGGTACGTCAATCACAAGATTTCTAATATAAAACAAAAGGCACAAAAGTCCATCCCAACACGGAAAACCATGAATAACCCGTCACAAAACACGGCACACATTGCACATATTTTTCACAAATAACCCGTCACAAAACACGGCACACATTGCACATAATTTTCACATACATTATACATATAATTTTTCCCATGCAGTCCGTCACAAAAACACGGCACACACTATACACATTTTCAAAAAAAAAAAGGGATTAAACCCTACACGAAACATTTTCAAAAAAAAAAAAGTCCGTCCCAACACGGCAAAGGCACATATAACCCGTCACAAAAACACGGCACATATTGCACATATTTTCCCCACAAAGTCCGTCACCCAATAACACGGCACACACTGCATAACACATTTTCAAAAATCCGTCCCTACACGGCACACACTTTCAGACAAAACCCGTCACAAAACACGGCACATGTCACATTTTTTCACAAAATTTGTCACTACACGACAAACTTTTCTCATAATGTACATACATAAATAGCATACGGTACAAAACACCAAAACATGCATTTTCATAGAGAGGCACTTTATTTTCACAAATAAGAGCTAATCTACATATTTCTGCACAAAATACACATACCCACAATTTTTACATGTCCATTTTCAACAATTCATCAAGAATTTCACAAAAGGCATAAAAAATAACAAAATTTCAAAAATGCGAAAAACTAAAACCTAGTTCTAGCATTCAAAAATTCGAGCAGGGAATCAAAACGGAACGGATTTCTTACCTCCCCGACGTTCCTAGAACGACGATTGTGCACCTCCGGATTTGGATACAAGACATCCGGGTTCTTCGAAGAGGGAACAAACGAAATCCAATTTCTTTGGAGCTCCATCCGTTGCTCGACCACTTCTTGATCAAGGCTGACGACGATTCCTTCGAGATCCTTCCGCCATTGCAAGCGATTCAAGCGAAAAATGGAAGATTTTGGTGTAAAAATGGAGGTTTTATCTCTCTCTCTCTCGGATGCACGAACTGGAGAAGAAGAAGTGAAGGGGGCCTCGGCTTTTTAACCCGGTCAAAACCTGGGAACTGTAAAAAAATCAAAGTGGTCCGTACGGACCTCTTTGCATCCAGGTTGGTCCGTACGGACCTTCTTGCAAGGGAGGGCCAAATTACTTTTCTCGCCTCTTATAATCTTTGCCCCCGGCGTCCTAAGGCCTTTTCCAAAGAAATCCAAGTGCGTAATGGTCCCTAACCCTTCAATTCAACCACCTAAGCCAAGATAAGCCCGAGCCTCGCCCACTTCAACGGCAATTCAACCACCGGCGCCGGTGTAAGCCCGAGCCTCGCCCACTTCAACGGCAATTCAACCACCGGCGCGGTGTAAGCCCGAGCCTCGCCCACTTCAACGGCAATTCAACCACCGGGCAAGCTGTAAGCCCGAGCCTCGCCCACTTCAACGGCAATTCAACCACCTAAGCATCGTAAGCCCGAGCCTCGCCCACTTCAACGGCAATTCAACCACCGGCCGGTGTAAGCTCCGAGCCTCGCCACTTCAACGGCAATTCAACCACCGGCAGCCGGTGTAAGCCCGAGCCTCGCCCACTTCCAACGGCAATTCGCAACCACCGGGCAGGTAAGCCCGAGCCTCGCCCACTTCAACGGCAATTCAACCACCGGGCCAACAGTAAGCTCCGAGCCTCGCCACTTCAACGGCAATTCAACCACCGGCAGCCAGTAAGCCCGAGCCTCGCCCACTTCAACGGCAATTCAACCACCTAGCCGCAAGAAGCCCGAGCCTCTCCCACTTCAACGGCAATTCAACCACGGCAGTCAGAAGCCCGAGCCTCGCCCACTTCAACGGCAATTCAACCACCGGCAACGGTGTAAGCTCCGAGCCTCGCCCACTTCAACGGCAATTCAACCACGGCACGGTGTAAGCCCGAGCCTCGCCCACTTCAACGGCAATTCAACCACCGAAGCCGCCGTAAGCCCGAGCCTCGCCCACTTCAACGGCAATTCAACCACCGGCAGTCAGTGTAAGCCCGAGCCTCGCCCACTTCAACGGCAATTCCAACCACCTAGCCGTAATCCCGAGCCTCGCCCACTTCAACGGCAATTCAACCACCGGCAGTCAGTGTAAGACCGGTCCTCGCCCACTCCAACGGCAATTCAACCACCGACCGTCAATGTAAGACCGGTCCTCGCCCACTCAACGGCAATTCAAGAAGGAGCCAACACCTCCCAGCACGAATATCAAGGCACAAGACGCCTCCAAAACGCTCAATGGCAACTCAACCACCGGCCCTCAAAGGAGGTCCGAAGTCTTCTTCTCAGCAGAAAGGGCCCCTACAAGGTCACGCATCCCCATGCAATTCAAGCACCGACAGTCAGTGTAAGCCCGAACCTCGCCCACCTCAACGGCAACGCAAGCACCGGCCATCAAAGTAAGCCCGAGCTCCTCCCCAACAAGTCAAAAGGAAGTCATACAAGACTACATATCCCCAGCACCGGCCGTCAATGTAAGCCCGAACTTTGCCCACTCAACGGCAAAACAAGCACAAGAAGGAGCCAACACCTCCGAATACAAATCCCAAGGCACGAAGCGCCTCCAAAATGCCAAATGGTGAAGCAATCACCGGCCATCATCATTGCCCACTTCAACGGCAACGCAAGCACCGGCAGCCATCGTAAGTCCAACCTTCTCCCCAACAGACAAAGCACGAGACATCTAAACCTCTCAAAGCTCAAGGCAGCCATGCCTCCACCACCGCCGCCAGAAGACGATTCAAAGTCCTCCCGCGTGGCACCAACCGCCGCCAGAAGACGATTCAAAGTCCTCCCGCGTGGCACCCACCGCCGCCAGAAGACGATTCAAAGTCCTCACGCGTGGCACAACCACATTCAGAAGACGATTCAAGTCCTCACACTATCCCCAGCCCGGAAGGCTTTAAACCACTCGGTCCGGAAGACCGTATAAACCTCCCAAATCACTATCTCCGGCCCGGAAGGCCTTAAACCACCCGATTAGGAAAATCGCAAAATTTCCATCCAAGGACACCACCACGTCCTCACAATTGACCTCGGCGGTCACCACATTTTAGGACACCACCACGTCCTTACCACTGACCTCGGCGGTCACACAACACTTCAGGGCACCACCACGCCCGCACTCACGATTTCACGACCTCTGAACTACGACTGTGCTTGATTCCCCGCCAGTGGATACGTAGGAATCCTATCACAGTGGTCCACCATCGACCTATGCGGTCACCCACGACACCACCACATCCTCACAACTGACCTCGGCGGTCACACTACACTACTGTGGCACCACCACGCCCGCATTCACAAAACACTCACCCCACACCCGAACTACGACTGTGCTTGATTCCCGCCAGGGATACGTAGGAATCCTATCACAGTGGTCCACCTTACCGACCTAAACGGTCACACAATAGGACACCACCACGTCCTCACACCGACCTCCCCTGGCCACTTTATCTCCCAAAGACGCGATCCGTATTAGGACCCTTATCTTATCGGCGACCCCACTTCTTTCATAAGTGACGCCGTCGAGGGGCTTCGTAAGTACCCCAACTGGATCACCCCCTTTCAAGCACACGAAGCACCGCAGTACTCATCAACGCAATCTCGACGACCTCCGGCACTCAAAACCCTCTCAAAACCCCTCACCAAACCAAGGGAGGAGCCTTTCTCGGGATAAAAAGGGACAAAAGGACCTTTTGGGAATTTTCAGAAAATTGGAAAAGCAATAATGGTCCGTACGGACCTCTTTGCTTTAATAATTACCGAATCCTCTTAAAGTCCACAATATTCCCTCAAATCCCGGGAAAATGATTACCCTCTGCAGAGTTGGTCCGTACGGACCTCTTTGCATGTCAACTTGGTCCGTACGGACCTTATTGCACAGTGGAACATCATAATTGTAAAATATTCCCCATCATCACGCATTCCCTCAAATCGAGGAAAACCAAAAGTCTGGATTACTGGGAGGTCCGTACGGACCTCTTTGCACCAAATCGGCACTATAAATAGAGGGTTCCCCTCCTCATTTTCACACACCTCCCACTTCTCTCTTCCTCCCTAGGCCTTCTCGGCTTCCCCTCTAAGTCCTTCCGAGGCATTCCCGCCCCTTTCGGATCCTTCCGAGGCCTTCCGAGCCCCTCGTGGTGCTCCGAAGCCTCCCCGAGCGCTCCCGCGACGCTCCCGCGCGCCCCGAGGCACTCTCGAGGTACTCGAGGCCCCTCGTGGTACTCCGAGGCCTTGCTCGGTCTTTCCACGGTGTCCCGGCTCTTTCCGAGTCAAACCGGCGATCCCAAACCACGCCGAAACTCCGCCCGAGTGACTCCCGCCACCCCAACGCACGCCGAACCTCCGCCCGAGTGATCCCGACGATCCCCACGCACGCCGAACCTCTCGCCCGAACGCAGCCTCGCAACATCAACTCACACCGAAACTCGTCCGCACAACCGGCCCCTCCCGAAGCAATCCCGATCCGCACCGGAATGCTACTCCGACCTCAAACACTATTCCTCAGCGGAAGACAGACACGAACCAACATTGGTAAGGCTTCCTTCCATTACTATTTCAATACATTTCCATACATAGCATACAATGTAGACATCCGATACAGCATGCATTTTTAAAAGCACACACACACACACACAACATTTAAAGGATATTAGGGGTATCCGAAAGACTCGTTTTACGAGGCGACTCGGGTGAGCTCTAATATTCTAATATTCTCTTCCCGAGGAGTCATCTGACCTCCGAACTCAAAATCTCATCACACAAAAACAGTTTAAAATTATCTTTAAACTGATGCCCTTTTTCAATGTTTTGGGCTTAATAAAAATGGCGTGGCGACTCTACAAATGCGAAAACAAACGGCGAGACACCTCCAACTAAACGCTGAAGCGGAATAAAGCCAGATGCCGGGGCGCGAACGCGCTGCCTCTCGGATCCGGGCAAACATTCCCGAACAGCGACAAATGCGAGATGCCTCGGGGCCTCCGCGCGCGAGCCGGATCCCGGGTAATTTCACATGTTTGTGAAAAGATTTCAAAAGTTTAGAAAAGCCTCAAAACCTTTCATAAAAACATTTTCAAAAGGCAAACCTCCGGCAACGTTTTCTAAGGCTGGAGATACAAAGAAAAAGAGTGATCTAGTTTGCTACAACTATAGAAAACCTGTTCACTTTGCATCTGAGTGTCCACAGCCCAAATACGAATACATGAAAAAGAAAACCTCTCCTGCGAAATTTTCTCGTCGCAAGGGAATGGTTGCTGAGGAGGAAGAGAATTCCAAGGAATTAGCAACTTGGATTGAAACAGATTCTGATGATGGAAGTGACGAAGAAACCAAAGAGGTTAATCTCTGCTTAGTTGCAGATGCTTCCGATGAATCAGATTCTGAGTCAGTCGAGTTGCAGGATATGGAGGAAAAAGAGGTTTCAAATAAACTTCTTAATTATAAATTGGATGATGATATCAAACTTACTCCTAGCATCAAGATAGGAAATTGTTCGTATTCACGTCCCATTTTCTCGTCTACAAATGCTCCACCTTCAAAAATAATTCCAAAGAAGAAAATTTTGAAAAAGGTGGTGGATGAGGTTTCTCCCATGGAATATGAAAGGATGTTCAAGGAAGCAGAAATGGTGATCCATCAATTCTCGAATCTTAAGAAAGCCTTAAGCTTAGCTCATGATGAACTTAATCTGTACAAAATGGAGAAAACTGTGATGAGGTCTGAAATTTCAAATCTTAAGGACCAAATCAGAAGTATGACTCCTCTTGCTGATCAAAACCGCATCCTTGAAACTAAGGTTGCTGTACTTCAACTTCGGAATGATGACCTGGTCACCCAACTCAACGATCGTTAAATGATTATTGATGGGTGGCTCAACTCAAAATCCTACTCGGATCAAATCATAGATTCCCAAGTTCCCTCTGGAATTAAGGAAGGTCTAGGTTTTGGATCTGAAGAAGAGGAGAAGTGTGCATCCTCTAGTGAAAAGGATGAGAAAATTTTGAAACTAACTAAAGAAATTCCTAAGGGGAAGCATGCTAAAGGCAAGGGTAAAGGACAACAAATTAATTATGTCTACCTAAAAGGGAAGCAATATGGGAAGAACTCTCAGATGAAGCCAAAGGATTCTGAGAGTATTGCTTCAGAGGAAATGGCATATGGAGTTGGCCGCATCCCTAAAACAACTTCTGGTGGAACTAGAGATGCTTGCAACCGCAAGTCTGACCGCGCCTCTTTTTCGACCGCTCCTCCTGCCTTCAAAAGTAGGAATAGCGTTCCTAGAAAATACGTGGTCAAACTGAAGCCAGTTCCTTTTGTCAAGCCTGAAACCGCGCCTCCCAAACCGCATGCAACTCCTAAGAAAAGTAAGGAGTTAGTAAAACCTCATAATGCTTATAGCTTTTATAAATGTTCTGTGTGTGATGGTTTAGGTCACAAGGCTGCATAATGCCTTTTGCGGTTCACATCCAATGCCAGGAAGAGTAAACCTCCTTCTGTCAAAGAGGTGTAGGTCGTGAAGGGTTGCTAACTTTAGGACCCAATGAATAAAGGGGGACCTCGTTCTTAATGTTTACATTTCAGGTCCTCTGCTTAATGGCTGGCCACTACAAGGAAAATGAATGGTATCTTGACAGTGGCTGCTCAAGAAATATGACTGGAGATAGATCATTACTTGAAGATGTCATTGAAGCAAGTGGTCCGTCTGTAACCTTTGGTGACAACAACAAAGGAAAGACCATTGGATATGGTGTTATAAGGAGAGGAAACCTAACCATTGAGAAGGTTTCTCTTGTTGAAGGACTCAAGCACAACCTCCTTTCAATTTCTCAATTTTGCGACAAAGGAATGCTTTGCAACTTTACGTCATCAAACTGCTTTATCAAAGATAGCATTTCCGGAGTCACCCTACTCACAGGGATTCGTAAGAGTAATATTTACAATATTGATCTAAATTCTACATGTAGTATTACTAATCTCTGTTTTGTAGCTAAAAATGTGAGCGAAAATAGTTGGCTTTGGCACAAGAGGTTGAGCCACTTGAACTTCAAGTATCTTGCAAAGATTGGTAGGGAAAACCTCGTTCGTGGTTTACCCAAAGTGGCTGACCATCATCCAGAGAAATGTAGTGCATGCCAGCTTGGTAAGCAGTCCGCGTCGTCTTTCACCAGCAAGACCGCTCCTTCAACTTCAAGATGCTTACAACTGCTTCACATAGATTTGTTTGGACCCGTAACCACTGCCAGCATTGGAGGAAATAGATATACCTTAGTGTTGGTGGATGATTATTTAAGATATACGTGGGTTGAGATGATGATTTCCAAAGATGATTGCTATGATATTCTCACCGCACTTTTTAGACGGCTCCAAACTCAAAAAGAAGATGACATCGTTAGTGTTCGATCAGATAGGCAGAGGTTCGGCGTGCCTTGGGATGGCTAGGTGTATTCGGACAGAGGTTCGGCGTTCCTCAGGATGGCTAGGTATATTCGGGCTGAGCTTCGGCGTGCCTCGGGATGGCTAGGTGTATTTGGGCAGAGGTTTGACGTGTCTCGGGATGGCTCGGTATATTTGGACAGAGGTTCGGAGTGCCTCGGGATGGTTAGGTATATTCGGGCAGAGCTTCGGCGTGCCTCGAGATGACTTGGGATGTGTCAGCAGAGCTTCGCATGCTTCGGGATGCCTCGGGATGTGCTGACAGGGCTTCGGGATGCTTCGGGATGACTCGGGATGAGCCGGCATGGCTTCGGGAAGGTTCGGGAGTGCCTTGAGATGGCTCAGGAATGCCAAGGGATTGACCGAAAGGGCTTCCAGAGGACTTCGAAGCGCCTCGGGAAGGCTCGGGAGTGCCTCGGGAAGGCTCGGGAGCGCCTCAACGCGGCTTGGGAGGCCTCGGGAAGAGTCGGAGGGCCTCGGGACAACTCAGACTTATCCCAGCTTGCTGGGGGGAGGGAGGAGAAAAGGGAGGTGTGAAAAAATATGAGAGGGGGAGCCCTCTATTTATAGGCACAAAAAACTGCAAACATGTCTGAACGGATTCTTTGGTTATTACCATTTTTTGGGTTTCCGGGATTTGAGGGAATATCATGGACTTTAAGAGGATTTTTTCATCATTAATTTTACCCTTATTGATGATCAGGGCTGAGTCCCCATAGACCTCTAACTCTTGGATGTTCCTTTCGAGGGCAGCCTCCAGTTCGACGGTGCATGTTTCGTATTCGGCGACATTGTTGGTTACCTCGAAGTTTAGCTTTATGGCGATTGAGGTGTGCTCGTCTTTTGGGTCGACCAAGAGAATTCCAATGCCATTTCCTCTCTTGTTTGCTGCTCTGTCGAAGAACAGCTGCCATCGATTCTCGCCTTCAAGAGCGAAGATTCCTTCATCTGGAAATTGCGGTTTGGGACCTCTGGCCTTGTCAGTTGGGAAGTTGGCCATTACCCGTCCCTTGATTGACTTTTGGTTTACGTACTATTCCAGTGAAGAGGCTTCCGATTTGCGTCTCTTTAGGCTCTTCAGTAGTCCCCAAATTTATTGTGGTTAAAACCTTCTCGGCAGCTTGGGCCAGGTTTTTCTCTCGTTTGACAACTTGCTTTAAGGTTTTTTAATGAGTTGTTCATTTAATGTGTCTGCTTCTTTATCAATTGAATTGTTATTAACTGTATGTGATTTTAGTTAGTTTATCATTTGTTAAAGATGCAATGAGAGAGGATAATTGGAAAGGTCGGACCTTTTATTGAAAACGTAGAGAAGATACACTGTTGGTTATGAACTCATAATCTTCTGGCATAGGACTGTTGGATGACTCAAAAGACTCGAATTCAAATACAACATGACTCGAAACTAGACTCTAGGAGATGAGGGATTGGACTAGGCTTCATTCCTCTTTGCAGGATGCAGTTCTGGAGAAGGGAACGATGACTCTTATAGCCATTCTTCGACTGATACTATTTACGGGGGAAGGCTTGCCTTTGGTTAGACTTCAAACCAAACCGCGGAGTGAAATTACCCGGGATTTCGCGCGATGTGAAATGCGGTTGTCTTTCGCGGAGGGTTGGTGCCTGAGACCTCTCTTTTCGGGAAGGAAGAGGAGTCGCCACGCGGTTTTTGTATTTTGAGCCCAAACGTTGAAAAATGGCTATTGGTGAGAAAAGGTGTCGTTTTTATTGGTAGCAAAAACTTAGGAAAAGGCTTTTGAAAACGGGGATCATTTTTATTGGTAGCAAAAACGAGTAAAAGGCTTTTTAGTACTAGAGATTGTTAGGTTCGGAGGTCATGTTACGTTTCGGGAAGAGTATTACGAGATCACCCGAAACACCTCGTATGACAAGTCTTTCTACCTTTCTCGAAAACGTGTGCGTGTGTGTGTGTGTTTGCATTTTGAAATGGGGGGCTTGAATGACAAGCTTAATCTTGGTTTGAATGTCAAACGTTGATTAGGTGATCTTGTTTGAAAAGACGAGCGTTTGAATGACAAACGTCGGTTTTGAAGTTTTAGGAAAAGTGGCGCGGATGCTGATTTTAACTGTTTATCTTAAGTGTCAAATGTTGACTTTTAAGAAAAGAGCGTTTGAATGTCAAACATCATATTTTGAGTTTGAAGATGAGCGTTTGGATGCCAAACGTCATTTCGCACGTTTTGAAAGAGAGTTCGAAGGTCAAACTCCGGTTTTGAACCGAGCCTTACATTGTTAACGATTTTTACGGGAAAAAAACGTATTAAATGATTTTGAGTGTCAAATGGCGGCTTTTAAGTTTGAAGATGAGCGTTTGGATGCCAAACGTCATTTCGCGCGTTTTGAAAGAGAGTTCGAAGGTCGAACTCCGGTTTTGAACCGGGCATTACATTGTTAACGATTTTTACGGGGAAAAATGTTTTAAATGATTTTGAGTGTCAAATGGCGGCTTTTAAGTTTGAAGATGAGCATTTGGATACCAAACGTCATTTCGCGCATTTTGAAAGAGAGTTCGATGGTCGAACTCCGGTTTTAAATCGGGCATTACATTGTTAACGATTTTTACGGGAAAAAACGTATTAAATGACATGCAATCAACGAATCGGGTTGCGACTTAGACTTTGAAAAGTAAATACTATCACGATCCAAATGGGTCGGACTTTGTAAATGACAGTATTTAAAGTGCGGTATCAAAGGAGTCAAATGATCCAGAATTGTAAAGTACGATCGACGAGCAAAAACGGCTCGGAGTTGTAAAGTTGCATGAAATGTAAATGATGTTTGACGGATCAAACGGTCCGGAATTGTAAATGACAGAAATTTAAATGACGATCGACGGATCGATCGATCCGGAATTGTAAATGACATAAAAGTAAACGGAACGGGGTCGGAACGCCGTTTTAACCCGAGATTACTTCTCTTACGGGAAGTGAAGAGAATCTAGGGGCTAAAATGTATCGGACCCCATTAGATGGAGGCGTCTACATTTCAACGATGTTCGTCCGAAACGGTTGTAGCGACTGGTGCGTAAACCGAGACGGAACGAGAGATTAAAGAGAGGGAGTTATACCTATGGCTAGGGTCGACTCCTTTGGCTCGAGGGTGTATACGGGATACGGAAAGTGGTTTGGGATGGTGTTTCGAGGTGGCGAGGGTCGTATTTGATCGAAATACAAAGTTTTCACGCAAAACGAGGTAAAACCGGGCTCGGGAAGGGGTAGAACCAGTTTAGGTCGTGGCTATGGTGAATTTGGAGAGTAAATTTGTTGTTTTCAAATGGCTTTGACAGCCCTTCTATTTATAGGTGAAATTTCAGCATGAGTTCGACCGGACTGAACCTGAAATCCAGGGGGTTTTGTGAATTTTGGAAATTCGAGGGACTTGTTGGCAATTTTTGAGAGTCTGCAAATGAGTTCGGCCGGACTGAGACTGCATACCAGGGGTATTTTAGTCTTTTCACTCTGAAATTGATTAAAAGGTGATGGGAGGGCTGTGGCATGCAAGCCACATGTCCCATGACTCACCAGGCTTTGTGGGAGTTCGTGCCCGGATCCCGATTTTGTCCGTTTTAAAAATAACAGTCCGGAAAATGTCCGAAACGCCCCCGGAAAGTGCCGAAAAGTGCATTTTTCAGGGAAAGGCATACTTTTACGTGCGATGACGTGTGTTGAGTATGCTTGGACGTCGGGATGCTTAGGGCTGTCCCGGGACGTCTCGTTGGCTCGGCAACGGAGAGCTTAACAGGTTCCGGTTAACCTGGAGCGGACGAGTTAATGGATTCCGGTTAACTCCTAACGGATTTTGACGATCCGGATTTGGGTACTTACAGTTAGCCCCTCAGCGACGTCTCTTCCGAAGGAAGTGGGGTCGTTGAAAAAAGATAAGGATACAAATCGGGATGCCTTAATTTGAAAGATCTGGGCGGTCAGCTGGCTGGACCCTTAGCGAAAGGATTCCTACGTATCCCGAGCGGGAATCAAGCCGGTCGTAGTTCGTAGGTGCAAGGGCCGTGCGTGGGGACCTTGACCTGAGCGAGACTGTTGGGAGGCATCTAAACCTGAAGTTGAGACCTAAGTGAGACCATTGCGAGGCACCTGTTCCTGAATGGAAACTATTGTGAGGCATCTGAACCTAGGATTTCTGAAACCTTCGAGGGCGTGTGGCACCTCAGACCGGAGTTGCTGAATCATACGAGGGCATGTGGCGCCTCAAACCGAAGCTGCTGGATCATATGAGGGCATGTGGCGCCTCAAAACGGAGTTGCTAAATCATACGAGGGTGTGTGGCGCCTCAAAATGGAGTTGCTGAATCATACGAGGGCGTATGGTTCCTCAAACCGGAGTTGACGAGGATACGTTTATCCTGAGACGAAGGTGTTCGTGCCTTAGGTGCTGGGCTTACGATGACGGTCAGGTTTGTCCTGCTGGGAATAGGGTGGCAATAATGGGAACAGTTGTGTTAAACTGGCGTTATTAACAACTCGGAAGGATTGACGCTTCTTCATTAGAATCCTGCTGGGGATAAACATTTGGGCTTACCTTGATGGCCGAAGAGGGATTGTTGTGCGGGCTTACCTTGATGGCCGCTGAGGTGGGACGATCGGGCTTACGACAGGCGGCCAGGGAAGTGAACGATGGTGAAAACCAATAGAAATTTTGACGTCGGGAGACAGAGTTGTAACTGAAATGTCCGGAGACGGGATTGAGCGTTTGAATGTCAAACGTCAACTGGGGATGGAGAATTTAACGTCTGGAGATGGGCGTTAGTGAAAACTAACTGAGAATTTAACGTCTGGAGACGAGTGTTAGTGAAAACTAACTGGGAATTTAACGTCTGGAGATGAGCGTTAGTGAAAACTAACTGGGAATTTAACGTCTGGAGACGAGCGTTGTTGAAAACTAACGGGAAATTTAACATCTGGAGACGAGCGTTAGTGAAAACTAACTGGGAATTTAACGTCTGGAGACGAGCGTTAGTGAAAACTAACTGGGAATTTAACGTCTGGAGACGAGCGTTAGTGAAAACTAACTGGGAATTTAACGTCTGGAGACGAGCGTTAGTGAAAACTAACTGGGAATTTAACGTCTGGAGACGAGCGTTAGTGAGGACTAACTAGGCTTGACCTTGGGGGATAGGGTGTCAGAAATGTCTAACTTTAGGGAAATTTTACTCTTTTGGGGGCCAAAAGGGGTAAAATTGGAACTGCGAGAAGTTGAGGGGCTGAATTGGCAAGGAATCTTTCTGCTGCAGAAAGAGTCCGGCCGGACTGAACCTGAAGTTGACCAGGTTCATTCCAGCGCCGAGGCTGAAGCAAATTTGGCCATTTTCTTTCATTATTTCCGACGAGGAAGAGAGAAAGGAGGAGAGAAAAACCAATCCAAATTGTGAGGTTTGCTCAAATTTGTGAGAGAAATTCAACATGGAGGGCGATTTGGAACCAATGGCTCGTCATGGAAGGAGCGATGACGAAAGAACGCGGTTGGTTCGGACCATTCGAACCACAATTCTTCCATTGAATCCGACGGAGTTCTACCCGGTTAGGGAGAACCACAAATACAAAGGAGGGATCGAGAGACAAGTAAGCTTCCTTCAAATTTCATTAATTTTAAGAATGTGCATTCTTTAAATGTTAGAAATTTGGCTAGGAATGAGTTAGGGATTTTGGTGCCCGGATTGGGGCTTTTGACTTTGCTATGAGCCTTTGTCAAAATTGACTAGAGTGTAGTTCAATTGACACCATGGGTAGATGACATAAAAATTTTGGTTGCAAAATTCCATGTCTAGATGTGTTTTCCGAATTTAAAGCATGTTTAAATCGGGACAGAGTAAATTTTCGAAAATGTTCGAAAGGATTTGAAAGTTCCGAATTCGACGGAGTTTTCGAAGGGTTTTGAAAGTTCCGGATTCGACGGAGTTTTCGAAGGGTTTTGAAAGTTCCGAATTCGACGGAGTTTTCGAAGGGCTTTGAAAGTTTCGGATTCGACGGAGTTTTCGAAGGGCTTTGAAAGTTCCGGATTCGACGGAGTTTTCGAAGGGTTTTGAAAGTTCCGGATTCGACGGAGTTTTTGAAATGCTTTGAAATCTTGGACCGTCAATACTCCAACCGGGATGGAAATATTTTAGGAAAGGAATGAGAACTGTATCTGCATTGCATCATTTTGACATGCGTTCGTGCACTCTGTTGATGTCGCTTCTGTACTTAACGTATTCTTGCCGTGTTCACCTGCAGGGGCATGGGACAGTTGATGTTCACACTCAGAAGAGTCGGGGAGCCTTTGAGGCAGTGCGAGCGCTGTGGGAGATATTCCCGAACAAGGCTCGAGATGGAGAGAGGAGTCCACGACAGCTGGTGGTTGACTCCGAATTGGCTGGATTTATCAGTGCGGTGGCTGCGATAGCCGTGACGCAGAGGGCGAGGTCCATGTACGTAGCTCTGAACGAGTACTGGTGGGATACGGCCCACACTTTTCATTTCAGATGGGGGAGGCAACGGTGACTCCCACTGACTTTGCTGCTATCACTGGGTTGCCGACCTGGGGCAACGCGCTGGTGTGGGTGGATGGTTATACCCCAGGGCAGTTATCTGAGTTGCTGGATTTCGATATTACCGATGCTAGGGGCATAGGTATTCGGTACAGGCCGATGGAGGTGCATCTGTAGATGGGCATTACTGATTATGGGGAGGGGTCCCCTAGGATGACCGCTGAGCGTCTGGCTCGAGGGTTCATATGGTTCGCATTGTCAGTGACTTTATTCCCGACTTCTGACACGTCATGTCACTTCCCTTTGCTCGGGTCGCTGACAGACCTGGATGCCGTGAGGGGGTATGCATGGGGGGAGGCTGGACTGGCCGAGCTCTACCATTCCTTAGACAGGTTCTCGCGGGGAGAGGAGAACTCCTTGAGCTGTTTCTCATTTGCTTTGGATGTAAGTTCACGTCTTTTTCTCTTCCTTGTCTCATTTTTGTACTCGTATGTATTTGCTTTGTAGCTGACATAACTTTCCATTTGCTTGGCAGGTCTGGTGCTATGAGGTGTTCAGCCCGCAGCGGTGGGAGATTAAGGAGGCTTACCTGTCCTTGTAACCTGCCATGCTGACTTGGCAGAAGAAGGCGAGGAAGGCGGTGTCGTCGAGAGAGGGCACTCGACTGTCGTACGAGGAGGCATCTCAGGCCCTGAGTCGAGAGTTCTCCGAGCGGATCCAGCTGACCTGGTGGAGTCGAATTCACGCTGGCGCGGTTCAGGTTGCTAGTGAGGTTACGCGGCGGCGGAAGCTACTGGTGGGACTTCACTGCGATGTGATGTATCTGGGGGAGAGGGTGACCCGTCAGCATGGCCCGGGGTCTTTTGCGATGGTGTCGGTGGATCCTCCTTTGCACATGCAGCATCCTTCGTCGATGCCGATGGAGGAGTTGGAGAGGTATAGACAGGGTGTGTTCTATACCGAGTATGTCATAGCGGGAGACGACTTCGATACTTTCTTTAGAATGAGGCTTAGGAGCCCGCAGGTGTAGCATAGGGAGGGCGAGGGCCCTGGATATCCCCGAGATCTCCCACTCCCACGCGCTAGGTTGGCATACGAAGGGATGGACGGTTCGTGCAGGCGGCTGGTGATCCCGATCCCAGAGGAGCCGAGATCACGGTATAGGGTTGACCCCAATGCTTCGGTAAGCACTTTTGATTTTCTGCATTTGGTAGTAGCATTCTGCAAATGTTGCATCTGTACTTTCTGCTTGTCTTCTGATGACTTTCCTGGTTCGCAGGTGTCTGGCCGTACGTATAACGAGGCGGTGAGACAGTTGGAAGGGTGGGCCAACTACGCTAGGAGGCTCGTGGAGTTCCTGAGGTGCAGTTCCCGGAGGAGCGTGGATGTTTGTGAGTGGAGGCCGTCTAGGCCGAGAGGTTCGTCTGCTCCCACAACTGGTGGAGAAGACTTTGCGCAGGGATTCGGCCAGTTCGCGAGCGGAACGGCGGGGTTTGGAGCTCATCCTCCTTCGCACTCGGGGCACGAGAGGGGAGAGTCTTCGAGTTCGCAGGCGCAGAGGAGGCCTTTCGCGTATTCCCGCCTGGAGGAATTTGGAGACTTCCTGTTCTCGACAGATCCGGCGGCTGCGGTGAAGTGCGTCAAGTGCTCGGATAACGAGCAGGACTCGGAGTAGTCATGCTTTATTGCTTTTTAGACAAAATGTATGCATTGTCCGGAACAATTTGACTTGAACTGTATTCGAAAAGGCGCCCTTGAGGCGGAACCTGTACTTCGCACATCTATTTAGTGATTACCTTCTTTTATTTCGGCAAATAAGCAAGTAGGTTGATCAAAAATAAATAAAATGAAACATGCATAAAAAATTGAACAGGTCAAAAATTATGCCTATATGCACTGATACTTAAATTTTTGCACTGTTGCACGAGCCCGAGGCGGAAGAGATGTTGGCTTTGGTTAATTGAAACCAGGGGTAGTACGCAGATTCATAAAGGCATGAACAGGGCTTTTTTTGGAATTGTTTCCAATTTAAGAGCAGCTGGCTGCAGAGTTGACCAAGTCAACTGCAGAGAGAGTCCGGCCAGACTGAGAATGAAATTCCTGAGCCTTTTTAAATTGCAGTTTCAGCATTCCAATTCGTAAGAAACTGCGCCTTTGCTTTGATCAGTTGGCTGAATTTCTTTCAAATTCCTAAGGTTTCCTTCACTTTCTTTCATGGCTCCCTTTCCTAAGCTATCATCTCGGATGCAAGAGCGATACTTGGAGAATTTTCAGTCGTGGGTACGGAACCACACGAGGCAGAACAAGGGGTTTTTCGAAGGCTGTTATGGGATGAAATATGTTTGGGCTTTGAAGGAGCTCATGCCAGATTGGGATCTTTTGAGAGCAGCGGCTCGTTTCTGGGATGTACGGAGGAATGTGTACAACTTTTCGTACAACGAAATCACTCCTATGTTCGAAGATTTCCGGGCCATTCTGGGAGGACCTGAGACGGAACAGCTAGTTCTTCCCTATGCTGGTGGCATGGCCACTGTTGAGAAGCTAGTGTCTCTGCTTGGTATCTCGGCTGGAGAAGCATACGGGATGCTGATATTGAACACTAATTATGTCGACATTTCGGGACTGCCCGATAGATTTGCCGGAGCTGAGGGGAGCGTTTTTGCGTGTGACGCGTTTGCTCTGTGCGCGATTGCTACTCTGTTCACATTCACGTCTCTGGGTGTGTGCCATCACAGCGTACTGGACCTTGTGAGGCAGTGCCGGAGCGGAGGAGACATCGTGCCTTTGGTTCTGGGCGAGACGTTCCTGGGCATAGGTCGGATGGTGACCGGCAGCCGATACATGTGGGGAGGGAGTCCCGCTATGCTTAACATGTGGTTGAGGGAGAGGTTGCAGATGATGAACGAGGTGCCAATGTCTTGTGACGCTTGGTCCTTTTCTCGACGTCCTCTGGTGATAGGGGGCGATCAGGCTGAGCTGGCGCTCTGGATGGCCAGACTTTGCACGCATCACTTGCGATGGTGGGTTCCTCATTCGAAGTTACAGACTTGCCGGACCACTCAGGAGGGTCTCTTGGTAGTTAGAGTGCCGGGGCTGTCCCAGATGGCTTTCTATATTCCATCGTTGGTTCTGCGACTGTACGGGCTGGAGCAGGTGCCACTGACGGATTTAGTTCATGCTGCTACCTTCGAGGTGGGATCACTGCTGATGAAAGATCCTTCGACTCTATTGCTGCTCACACGGTTGTGGCAATACGCGTTCTTTCCTGCCAGGGTTCTCTTTCACCGGAGAGGGGACATTGTTCTGTCTACGCAGTATCTAAACTGGTACGAAGAGTGTATGGGGGAGACACAGATGTCTATCTTGTGGAGACGAAATGAGTTGTTGGGTGCTGATCACCTGGACAGCTCGACCTTGAGGAGGACCGAAGCGGGGGCTAACCCTCGGAATCGTACTGGGAATGACATGGCTGACTATGAGGCCAATGCTGATCGGGAGGCCAATCAAAGCACGGTCATGATGGCTCGAAGCGAGGCAGCTCGAGACAGAGCTAGGGAAAGGGCTGTGTTGACAGCTACAGGCTTGACGGAGGCGTCGGGAAGAGTCCCTGAGCCAGGTAGAAGGACTACCAGAATATTTCCTGTGAAGGTGAAGAACACTCGCCGTGGTAAAGGAAAATGGAAGAAGGATGAAGGACCAAGTACGGGAAACTAGGTTGACCTTGCTGTCCAGAGTATCCACCCACTGTCATTGCAGACACATTAACTGATTAATGTTTTATTGTAGTTTTGCTAGCGTGTAGCGAGTCAAGAGTTGACCGTGCTTGAACTCATCAAAGATTGTTTTAACCGTAATGAATTTGTAGGTTAATTGAAAAGAGTTTTTCAAAACACAAGCAATTGTTGCTTATTGTATTTTTTTTATTTTTTGAGACCGAACCAATGATGGCTGCCTACGTTCCCCTTTTACAATTGGACTAAGGGGCTCAGGTCACCGTAGTTCGACACTTTGGGTGAATTTGAGAAAAAAAAAAGACAAAAGAAGTGCGACCCTATTTTTTACCTGGATCATTAGCGGGAATGTATCCAGTTGGGTATTACTCTTTCAGCACTTTAATTTTACTGAGGGGTAGTGTATGGGGAAGGAGAGTTGACTCGTGCTCTTCCTCAAATGAAGTATCTGCGGAGCTTGCTTCCATTCACGGGGTTAACAAAAGGGTTCCCGTCCAAATCTGCTAACTTCATGGCTCCTCCGGAGATGATTCTTTGTACCACGAACGGTCCTATCCAGGTAGGCTCCCACTTTCCGAGGGGATTGGTCTGCGTAGGAGGCTCCAAGTCGCCTTCTCTGATGTCTCGGATCTTGAATTTCTTGTCGAATGCTCGGGCCATTCTGCTTTGGTAGGCTCGAGAGTGTTCCATGGCTTTCAATCTGCGCTCGTCGAGTAGAGCAAGTTCGTCGTGACGGCTCTGTAGCCATTCGACTTCATTGATCCCATTTTCCAAGAGGACTCGGAGGGATGGAATTTCCAATTCCACGGGTAACATTGCTTCCATTCCGTAGGTAAGTGCGAACGAAGTCTCCCCGGTGGCGGTTCTGACTAATGTTCTGTATCTCCAGAGGGCTAGATGTAGCTTTTCGGGCCAGTCCCGACCTCTGGTGGTCATCTTTCTGATTATCATGGCGAGAGTCTTGTTTGCTGCCTCTACTGCACCATTGGTTTGTGGTCTCTAGGGAGAAGACTTGTGGCGTGTGGCTCTGAATTCGGTCAGCAGTTGGTCACAATCTCCTTCGAAGTGAGTCCCATTGTCAGATATGATCTCGTTGGGCACTCCGTATCGGCACATGATGTTCTCTTTGATGAACTCGGCCACCTTTTTAGAATTTAGTACCTTGTACGATCTGGCCTCTACCCATTTGGTGAAGTAGTCGACTGCGACTAGAATGAACTCGTGACCATTGCTACCTGGTGGAGTGATCTTGCCGATGACGTCGATTCCCCATGTGGCGAAAGGCAATGGTGTAGTCATGCAATAGAGTTCATGAGGAGGGATGTGATTGAGGTTGGAGAACCGTTGACATTTATCACAGCTTCGAACGAACTGGATGCAGTCTGTTTCCATCGATATCCAATAGTATCCCATACGGAGAATGATCTGTGTCAATGCTTGGGCATTCATGTACGGACCGCAGGTTCCGTTGTGAACTTCGTTCATTAGCTCACTGGTTTTTTCTTTGTTTACACACCGGAGGAGTATCCCTTGGTGGTGCTTCTTTTACAACATACCTCCCAGAATGACGAAATGGGATGCCAGGCATTTTAATGCCATCATGTTTTTGGCTTTGATCCCTTCTTTTATTTTCCATCTTCATTTGTCAAGGAAGCTTCTCCGTTTTGGAGGTACTGGTATACTTAATTGTACCAGGGTTCGTCGATCGTTTCATTTTTTATTTCGATCTCACAGCAATAAGCGGGTGTTTCCCGTCTGCCTATTCTGAGGGGTTTTACTAATTTCCCGTCGGGAATTTCGACAAGAGAGGCGAGGGTTGCCAGGGCGTCTGCGAAGCGGTTCCTGTCTCTTGGCAAATAGTGAAAAGAGATGTCCTTGAACTGAGCAATGAGCTCCTCCATGTACACGTGGCACTTCTGAAGGCCAGAATCTACCGTCTTCCATTTGTTGGACACTTGATTGATGATCAATGCTGAGTCTCCGTATACTTCCAGTTCTGAAATGTTGCGCTCGAGGGCGGCTTCCAGATCGGCTGCACAGGCTTCGTATTTTACTGCATTGTTGGTTGTTTCGAAGTTCAGCTTGATGGCTATGGGAGTATGCTCGTCCTTGGGATCGACAAGGAGCATTCCGATACCATTCCCCTTCTTGTTGGCTGCCCCATTGAAGAAGAGTTGCCAGCGGTTTGTGCTGTCGAGTGAGAAGATTCCATCATCCGAAAACTGCGGATTAGGACCCTTGGGTTCACTGCTTGGGAAGTCTGCCAGCTGATCTGCCATTACTCTTCCCTTTGTTGATTTTCTGACCATGTACTTGATGTCGAAATCAGCCAGGAAGAATGACCACTTGGCTAGTCGCATTGATAGGGATGGCTTGTCAAAGAGATATTGGACGGGGTCCATTTTGGAGACCAGGAGCACTGAATGTGACTGCTTGTAGGGTTTCAGTTTCCCGACTACCCATACCAAGGCGGTACAAGTTTTCTCTAATGTTGAGTAGCTGAGTTCACTTCCTTGAAGCTTCCGGCTTACGAAGTAGATTGCATGCTCAACCTTGGAATCTTTCTGTTCTTGTGCCAGCATTGCTCCGATTGACGTGTCTGCCATCTTGTCGATACAGGAGTAGTGGCTTGTCTTCATGTGGCGGGCACAGAATTTGGGGATTCACCAAGTAGGTTTTGATTTTCTCGAAAGCTGTCTGGCACTCGGCGTCCCAGTTGATGTCGGCATTCTTCTTCATAAGTTTGAACATGGGCTCGTAGAGAGATGTCAACTGGTTGATGAAGCGACTGATGTACTGCAGTCTTCCCATAAAGCTCTTTACTTCTGTCAAAGTCTGAGGTGGCTTCATGTCGATGATGGCCTTGATTTTCTTGGGATCGGCTTCAATACCTCTTTCTGTAACCATGTACCCTAGTATCTTGCCTTGCTTGACGCCGAAGGTGCACTTGGCAGGGTTCAATCTCATGGAGTGCTTTCTGAGTCTGTTGAAGAACTTCCTCAGATCTGTCATGTGCTGCATGTCTTATCCTTTAGAGTGGATGATCATGTCGTCGACATATACTTCGATTTCCTTATGAATCATGTCATGGAAGAGGGCTGTTGCAGCTCGCTGGTAAGTAGCCCCAGCGTTCTTCAGACCGAACGGCATGACCGTGTAGCAGTATGTCCCCCACAGAGTGATGAAAGCAGTCTTGGCTTGATCTTCCTCGGACATCTTGATCTGGTTGTATCCAGTGAACCCATCCACGAAGGACTTTACTTCGAAATTTGCCGTTGTGTCGACTAGCATATCGATGTTAGGCAGTGGGAAATCATCTTTAGGGCTGGCCTTGTTGAGATCCCAAAAATCCACACAGCATCTGACCTTTCCATTGGCCTTGGTGACCGTCACGATGTTGGAGAGCCAGGTGGGGTACTCAATCACTCTGATGAAACCAAATCGGAGCATTTTCTCAATTTCTTCTTTCACTTGCAAGGACCACTCTGGCTTGATCTTGCGCAACTTCTGTTTGACAGGCTTGGATTCGGGATCCAAGGGAATTCTGTGCTCCACGATCGAGGGATCGAGTCCTGGCATGTCCTGGTATGACCAGGCGAACACGTCAACATACTCCCGGAGGAGGCTTATCAGGGCTTCTTTTCTGCATCGGCGAAGAAACTGCCCACTTGTGTCTCTTTAGGCTCTTGCGCTGACCCCAGGTTCACTTTAGTCATAACCTCTTCGGCAGCTTGGGCCCGGTTGTCCTCTTGGTCAACTACACGCTTGAGAACTTCTTTAATGTATTGTTCATTTAATGTGTCTGCTTCTTTATCAATTGAGTTATTAACGTCTTTTAAGTTGTTTGTTAACTTATCAGTTGTTAAAGTGGCAATGAGAGGATACTCCGAAAGGTCAGTCTTTTCATTAAACGAGAATGGAAATACATGGTTGGCTATATTATCATAGTCTTCCGGCGTAAGGCCGTTGGACAACTCAGAGGACTGGACTTTTACAAGGACTGACTCAGAGGGTTCGAGACCGGGTTTAGGGAGATGTGGGTGCGGGCCCAGCTTGTCTTCCATTTCTGTCTGGCTTGCGCTAGGTCCAGTGAAAGTTACCCAATTCTTCAGTGGCATTGCTGGATGCTTAATGAGGGTTCGGGGATCGAGAGGCTTGGCTTCTGCTGTCCCAATCATGGCGATCATGCTGTTTTTGGAGCTCAGGTCAATCAGGTTGGCACCTACATGACTTCTTCAAAGAGACTCTGTAGAGCTGGTCCACTGAGAGCGTCTTCAATGAATTCTGGTTCCTTCTACTTTGGAGTTACTGTCTCGAATGTGGCCTCGGCGGCTAATCCGAACAATCTGTTTCCCGTGAAGAGTACCCTGAGTTGTGATGTCGAGGAACGCTCCCCTAATCGGATTAGCCTTGAGTCCTCTGAAACGCTTGAGGTCCCGTGCTAACTGTTCAATCCTTTCTATAGTCTCTGTGCTGACTATCCCTGCTTCTTTCTCATATTCATCCGTTCCACTGTCGGTCCCCTCAGTTCTACTGTCGGTTCCGCTGTCGGTCCCCTCAGTTCTGCTGTTGGTTCCCTTGGTGAAGTAATGAGCGAGGTCAAAACTGTAAGGTCGGAGGTTGGGTGTGCCGTTGGAGGTTCCCCTTTTGCGGGCTGCTGCCTTAGTGCGGGCGAGCCTTTTGTTCTCTATGATGTCAGCCGGTGTTGGCACATAACCAAGCCCCTGGACCGTGGTGTGGTCCTTGACTTCAATGACTTGGTGTTGGCCCTGTAACCTTTTGCCGAGCCCCAGTCATGGGATGAAGTTCATGAGTTTCATCATCTTCATGGCGGGAGGAATCTTGTCGTGAGATAGTGGAAGGTCCACGTTGCATATTTGGATCTTGGAGGTCTCCAGAGTGAATCCAGTTAATGCCATGTCGTCATTATGCTTGATTTCTAACACCGGAATGTCGTTGGTGCTGGTCCCCTCGGTGGTGATGCTGTCGCCGTAGACTGTGGTTAGCTCGTTGCCTTGCATGATCTTGAGGTACTGGTGAAGGGTGGATGCCATGCCGTTGATCTGATGCAGCCAGGGTTGCCCCAAGATGGCTGTGAAAGTGATTGGAATGTCCAACACTTGGAATTCGGGGATCATCCGCTTGCCGAACCAGATATTAAGAGTAGCAACCCCGAGAACTGTACGGGAAGTAGAGTCATAGGCCTTGACAGTGTGGACTGAAGGCTTCAGATCTGTAGGCTTGATGTCAAGCAGGTCCATCATCTTGGCGGGCAAGACATTCATTCCGGAACCTCCGTCTACCAACACACGGGGAAGGCGACGCTCGTCCAGCTGGACTGTGATGTAGAGCGGCTCATTGTGATCAGCCCCAAATTTTGGAAGGTCCAAATCTGTGAAGGTGATAATGTTGCCGTAGTGGATGTTGCCGATCATCTGAATGACTTCGTCTGGGGTTGCGTCCACGGGGACCATGGTACGGGCCAGACTTTCCTCTAGCTTGAGCTTGTGAGGATATGAAGATGTGAGCAGGGACCAAAGGGAAATGTTCGCCTGGGTCTGCTTGAGCTGAGTGAGAATCGGGTCCTCTTTCAGGGAACTTGCGTCTTCGGGCAGGCCGGGTTGCAGTTCTTGCTCCGTCGGCTTTTTGTTGGCCTTAGGTGGTGATGCATGGATTTGACCCGATCGGGTTAGGACACTGACATCATGCTTGGTTCCTTCTGAATAGGCCGCTCTGAGTTGAGCCATAGTCAGAGGAGGATTCCTCGTAGCATAGGGCTATATATCTTCCCTCAATTCATTGATTGTAGATGTGTTCCCGGGAGCTTCGGCAGCTTTACGGATTCTGTCCCAGGATACTGGCTTGGGTGCCTCCGTGGGGAGGTAGCCTACGGTTTGACGCAGCTGTTCGAATGTCAGTGCGCAACAGTGGTTGCCAGAATAGAACTTTGCGTTGCTAATCCTCCGGGGGAGGTTGGAGAGTTCTTGGTTCAGGCGAATAGTCTCCTTGATCTCTTCACGGTATACCGCGCTCCTTTTCTTCTTGCTGAGCATACTTAGGGCATTAAGAGAGTTGGAGTGCAGCGATACCCATGGTTTGCTAGTTTTCCTCCACTCTTGGCCCAGATTAACTTTCTTGCAGCAGAGCCTGCGTCGAGAGTTAGCGCCTGCGTTTCTTCCCATGTGAGAATAGCCAGTGCTTCTTTGAACTGCGTGCGGCAGTCTAGATAAACCTCCATCGGGGAGAGCTTTCCTTTCTGCTTTATCTGAGTGGCAGGTATGTCGGAAGGTGAGTACACGGCTTCACGAACATCTGCCCATGTAACTGGTTGCTGTCCCAGTTGATCGTTTCTGTAAACAAATGTCGAAGACTGTGGAATCTCCATGAGCAGTTGCTGGAGATGAATTTCCATCTTTCTCTTGTTTCTTTTGAATAGACCTTCCTCCCTCAGTTGGCCTTTCAGTTTGAGTGCGGAAATGATCCGTTTCCATCCTCCCATGACCCTTGGGATTCCGGTTATGTTGACTTCATGCCTGGCTTGGAAGAGAATGGTTTCATCGTCTTCGTCGTTGCTTTCACAGAGTACTTGCTTTTCTTGGGGAGATAAGCGCTGGAACCCTTCCTGCTGTGTGGTTAGGTATCTTTTGTACTGTGCCATTCCATCTCCTAGGTCATCGGGACCGTTGACCACCCTCGTTTGGCAGAGGGGGTTGGATGAGAACAGGCTGTAGTCCAGGAAGTTGCCGTGAGCAAAACCCTTGAGGTCGAACTGGTCTAAAGTGGCCTTAAGCTTTCTGTCTGAAGCTGCTTGTGACACTTTAAGGGCTTGGTCTCTGTGGGTCTTTTGAGCTTGGTTTTCATCCCAAAAACGGTTCTCTTGAGCGGCTAGTTCCATGAGGGCCTTCCTTGCGAGAGCTAGACATTCTCCGTAGGTGCGCGCCGTCTGACTAGTGTCCAAAACTGTGATCACATCCAAATCTCTGAATGGCGGAAATACTTGGATTATGTTGACGAAGGAAGTCGGGCTGGGACATTCCATGCGGCCTTCCTTGATCTCGACTACCAAGAAATTTGCCCATATCTGCTTGATTGAACCCACGGGGGTGTTGAATTCGGCTATATTGACAGTCTCGTGATCTCGCTGGATCGCCAAGTCTATCAGAGCTAGTAGTTTGCTGGCGGGAGGTCTGAATCCGTGGCCGTGACAACTGGGAGCAGAATCGAACTTGAGCATGTTGATGCTGAGGTGGTCATTTCCAATGTCGAAAGCTGACTCTGTCTTACGGGGAAGACCTTCACAGATGTTTTCGGGGTGGCAGCCGGAAGCTTTCCCGAGGTTGATCTGATTTGTAGCAGGGTGAGGAGCTTTGTCTCCTTCGCTGTTGCCCTTGGCCTTGGCGGCGCTTGTGGCTTTAAGCTTGACTTACGGCACGGGCCGGTTGCCACTGGGGCTGGTAGTCAGAAGTGATGATGAGCTCTGAGCTCGATTGGCCAGGGCCTCATTTACCATGAGAAGGCAGTCGTCGAGGGTAACTTTGGCGTTGGAGAATCTGATAATAAGGATCAGATCCTTGGTATCATCAGGATATCTAGAATAGATGATGTTGACGAAGTCGTCTTCAGTCACTTGATCAGAGGGGTTCTTTGTCGTGTCAGCCAGTTGCTTCCAATTGTCGGATAACTTCCTGTACTGGACGTTGAGCTTGACAATCTCCATGGTGTTGGAGCCCTGGTCGTAGGTGACCTGATCAGAACGGGTGTCGTCCTCGAAACTGAGTAGGTGAATGCAGAGATCTGCCCGCGGATCTGCCGCGTCCTCGACTCCGGAGAGTCCTGATTCATCGCCGTCTGATGGCTCAACCCAAACTTAGGGACGTATTGCGTCCGGGTGCGCTGCTGGAGCTGCTAGGAAAACATCATGCCCTTCGCTGGAGAAAAGGGGCTCAGCGGGTAGTTCCTCGTGGAGGACATCCCATACGACGTCCATGCATTCGAGACGAGTATTACGATATCACCCGAAAACGCCTCGTATGACGAGTCTTTCTACCTTTCTCGAAAACGTGTGCATGTGTGTGTGTGTGTTTGCATTTTGAAATGGGGGGCTTGAATGACAAGCTTAATCTTGGTTTGAATGTCAAACGTTGATTAGGTTATCTTGTTTGAAAAGACGAGCGTTTGAATGACAAACGTCGATTTTGAAGTTTTAGGAAAAGTGGCGCGGATGCTGATTTTAACTTTTTATCTTAAGTGTCAAATGTTGACTTTTAAGAAAAGAGCGTTTGAATGTCAAACGTCAGATTTTGAGTTTGAAGATGAGCGTTTGGATGTCAAACGTCATTTCACGCGTTTTGAAACAGAGTTCGAAGGTCGAACTCCGGTTTTGAACCGGGCCTTACATTGTTAACGATTTTTACGGAAAAAAACGTATTAAATGATTTTGAGTGTCAAATGGCGGCTTTTAAGTTTGAAGATGAGCGTTTGGATGCCAAACGTCATTTTGCGGGGTTTGAAAGAGAGTTCGAAGGTCGAACTTCGGTTTTGAACCGGGCATTACATTGTTAACGATTTTTACGGGAAAAAACGTTTTAAATGATTTTGTGTGTCAAATGGCAGCGTTTAAGTTTGAAGATGAGCGTTTGGATGCCAAACGTCATTTCGCACGTTTTGAAAGAGAGTTCGAAGGTCGAACTCCGGTTTTGAATCGGGCATTACATTGTTAATGATTTTTATGGGAAAAAACGTATTAAATGACATGCAATCAACGAATCGGGTTGCGACTCGGTCTTTGAAAAGTAAATACTATCACGATCCAAATGGGTCGGACTTTGTAAATGACAGTATTTAAAGTGCGGTATCAACAGAGTCAAATGATCTGGAATTGTAAAGTACGATCGACGAGCCAAAACGGCTCGGAGTTGTAAAGTTGCATGAAATGTAAATGACGTTCGACTGATCAAATGGTCCGGAATTGTAAATGACAGAAATTTAAATGACGATCGACGGATCGATCAATCCGGAATTGTAAATGACATAAAAGTAAACGGAACGGGGTCAGGACGCCATTTTAACCCGAGATTACTTCTCTTACGGGAAGAGAAGAGGATCTAGGGGCTAAAACGTATCGGACCCCGCTAGACGGAGGCGTCTACATTTCAACGATGTTCGTCCGAAACGGTTGTAGCGACTGGTGCGTAAACCGAGACGGAACGAGAGATTAGAGAGAGGGAGTTAAACCTATGGCTAGGGTCGACTCCTTTGGCTCGGGGTGTATACGGGATACTGAAAGTGGTTTGGGATGGTGTTTCGAGGTGGTGGGGGTCGTATTTGATCGAAATATGAAGTTTTCACGCAAAACGAGGTAAAACCAGGCTCGGGAAGGGGTAAAACCAGTTTAGGCCGTGGCTATGGTGAATTTGGAGAGTAAATTTGTTGTTTTCAAATGGCTTTGACAGCCCTTCTATTTATAGGTGAAATTTCAGCATGAGTCCGGCCGGAGTGAACCTAAAATCCAGGGGGTTTTGTGAATTTTGGAAATTGGAGGGACTTGTTTGCAATTTCTAAGAGTCTGCAAATGAGTTCGGCCAGACTGAGACTGCATACCAGGGGTATTTTAGTCTTTTCACTCTGAAATTTATTTAAAGGTGATGGGAGGGCTGTGGCATGCAAGCCACGTGTCCCATGACTCACCAGGCTTTGTGGGAGTTCGTGCCCGGGTCCCGGTTTTGTCCGTTTTTAAAATAACAGTCCGGAAAATGTCCGAAATGCCCCCAAAAGGTGCCGAAAAGTGCGTTTTTCAGGGAAAGCCGTACTTTTACGTGCGATGACGTGTGTTGAGTAAGCTTGGACATCGGGATGCTCGGGGCAGTCCCGAGACGTCTCGTTGGCTCGGCAACGGAGAGCTTAACGGGTTCCGGTTAACCTGGAGCGGGCTAGTTAACGGATTCCGGTTAACTCCTAACGGATTTTGATGATCTTGATTTGGGTACTTACATGAAGGTATTAGGCTACTCGTTTGAGGGTGTCCCTCCATTGGTGTTGTTAACAGATCCCTGGAGCTTTTGGTGATAGAAGTCGTGGAGATCTTCTTCCAGGAGGGCGAATCACTCGCTTCTTTGGAGTTTATTCTTGCTGATATTGATTATCTTCATAGATTCTGCTCCGTTAGCTGAGGTCTTTACTTGGATGACATTCACATTATCTGAATCACGGGGGCATGCTATTTCTCCTTCCATGACCAGGCTCCGGAGGATGTTGCGCCATTGTTCTTCCATGTCAAGCACCGGGACGTTGAATTGGACTATGTTGTCGTAGCTGTCTTCATGGGATCCGAGAGTTTCGACATGGGGGTTGACATATTCCAAGGCATTGTGGTGGGCCAGCTTTCTTCGAAATGATTTCTAGCGAAGTAGGGGTGTCCATTCCTTGGTCAAGTTCCATCTGGGCGTCTATCCCTTGGTCCTCTTTTAGGCATTCTTCACAGACACATAGATCAGAATTGTCTTCTTGGCCCATGAGTTCTTTGATCTTTAGCTCGTCACGGCTTAATGCATGGATGTAGGGATCTCTTTCGAAATGGATCATGACCGGAGACTCGTCTGTCGAGGAATATTCGGTCTTGTCGGGACCCTCTTCTGGGTCATAGCTTGCTGGCAAAGCTTTTGAATACCAAAGTCCAAGGTTAACATTTTCAGATAAATAGCGATAATGCATTTTATAGCTATAAGATGTGCTTCTCTATAATCTGCTTGATAACGAGAACAAACACACACATTAAACATGATATGAGGACTACTTGCGGTTAAATATCGTAAGGAGCCAATCATACCTCGATATAAAGTTTGATTTACTTTCTTACCTTTCAAGTATTTGTCAAGCTTCTTAGCTTTGGTCATAGAAGTGTCGTATGTTTTTGCATTTTCGAGTCCAAATTTCTTGATTAAATCTCTGGCGTATTTTTTGGCTAAGGAAGATGCCTTCATTACATTGTTTGATTTGGAGCCCAAGGAAAAATGTCAATTCTCCCATCATTTTCATCTCAAACTTGCTTTTCATGAGCTTCTCAAAACGCATACACAACGTTTCATTAGTAGAACCAAAAATAGTATCATCTATGTATATTTGAACAAGTAAGGAATGATCATTATATTTAGCAATAAAAAGAGTTGTGTCAATTATTTCTCGTTTGATGCCCATTTCTAGAAGAAATTTAGATTGAATATCATACCATGCTCATGGAGCTTGTTTGCATCCATATAAATCTTTATGGAGTTTGTACACATGATTTGGATATTTTTTGTCTTCAAATCTAGGAGGTCATGCAACTTACACCGTTTCTTGAGGTTCATTGTTGATAAATTCACTCTTAACATCCATTGATAAAGTTTGAATCTATTGAAAGAGGCGTAAGCTAGGAAGTTTCTTATAGCTTCAAGTCTTGCAACGGGGGTAAAAGTTTCATCATAGTTGCTTCATTCTTCTTGTCCATATCCTTGTGCAACCAACCCTTTTTTGTTTATTGTGACTCTTCTATTATCATCCATCTTGTTTCTAAACAACCATTTTGTACCAATGACTACTTGATTCTTTGGTCTTGAAACTAAGGTCCAAAGTTTATGTCTTTTGAATTGGTTGAGCTCTTCTTGCATAGTAACAACCAAACATGAATCTTGGAGTGCTTCATCAACTTTCTTTGGTTCTATTTGAGATATATGTGATGTGTGCTAATCATAGTTTGAGCTTCTTGTTTGAACAGCAACATATAAATCACCAATGATGTTAGAAATTGGGTTATCCCTGACCTCATTAATTACAAGAGGTAAATCTGGTTGAGTTAAAGTTTGTTGTAGGTCTTCTAGTGGTACATCATTTGAACCATTCCATTCAATGTAAGTAAGTTGAGGTATTGTTTCTAAAATGTGAATGGGAGTTGAAAGTGTGAATGGGAGTTGATTCGACTCCATCATCATTTGAAAACATCTTGAGTATGGACTTCTGATGTTGGTTCTGAAAAACATGATGGAGGTGAAGAGGAAGTAGATGAGTTTCCTTGAGTTGGGTGATCTTGCTGTCTAGATAATACATGTGGGGAAACACCTATTTCATTAGGCTCAACAAAATTATCAGCAATATGTGGAGCCAGATGTGGCTCAAGGAGAGAATTTTCAACAAAGGTAACATGGACAAGTTCTACTATCTTTAAACTAGATTTATTGAAAACACAAAAAATATTAGAACGTTTAGCATACCCAACAAAGATACCTTCATCTTCTTTAGTAGCAAATTAACCTCGATGTTATCTTCCATTGTACAAGATAAAACATTTTCATTCGAAGATCATGAAGAAAGCAATGTTAGGGGTTCTTCCTCTCCAGATTTCATAAGGAGCTTTCTTGTAAGTTTTGTTGATGAGAGATGGATTTCACATGAAGCAAGCTGTGTTGACTTCTTAAGCCCAAAAGTATTGTGGAAGTTTGGCTTCAATGATCATTTTCTTTCCAGCCAAAATTAACATTCTATATTTTCTTTTCACAACTCCATTTTTGTTGTGGAACTCCAACATCATATTGTGGTCAATACCATGGTCATCATAGTATTGAGCAACACCATTATTTTTTAATTCTATTCCATGATATGATCTAACACTATTTTGAATTTGGAGCTGTCTAAATAGAGCGGTCAAGATCTCATAGTAAATATCTTTTGAGATCATCATTTCCACCCATGTATATCTTTAATAATAATCTACCATAGCTATAGTATATCTATTTCCTCCAATACTTGCAGTGGGGACAAGTCCAAACATATTAATGTGTAGTAGTTGCAAACATATTGAAGTTGAAGGCGCGGTATTGTTGGAGAAAGATGCCTTAGGTTGTTTGCCAAGTTGACATGCTGAGCACTTCTTGTCGTGGTGATCAACTACTTTGGGTAGACAAAGAAATTTCCCTTTCCAATATTTGATAGATATCTAAAGTTCAATTAACTAAGTTTTTGTGCCACAACCAACTATTTTCACTTAGACATTTTCCTACAAAATAGAGATTAATAATACTAAAAGTAGAATTCAAATCAATGGCATAAACACTATTCTTATGAATTCTTTTGAGCAAAGTGACTCCGAATGTGCCATCTTTTATGAAGCAATTTGTTGAGAAAATTTGCAGCGCAACCTTTGTCACAAAATATGATATAGAGAGAAGATTGTGCTTGAGTCCTTTTACTAGAGATATTTCTTCTATAGTTATTTTTCTTTTTCAAATAACTTCATATCCATTTGTCTTTCCTTCGTTGTTATCCCTTAATGTTTTTGATGGACCATTTTATTCACGAACATCTTCCATCAAGTTGATATCTCCAGTCATCTGTCTTGTATAACCACTATCAAGATAACATTCATTTGCGTTTGACTTGGAAGATCAAGTCATGAAATAGAGGACCTGAAAAATAGACATTTAAGCATGAGGTCCCAATTATTCGTTTGGGTACTGAGGTTAGCACCTTTTGATGACTTACACCTGTCTGACCGAAGGAGGATTATGTTCTCTAGCAATGAGAGTAAATCTCAAAAGCCATTCTGCAGCCATGTTATCATAATCATGATACATAGAGAAGTGATGAAAACTACTAACAAAATTAGGTTTGATAACCTTCTTATCACTCTTCAGTTCAACAATTTTTACTAGTTTAGATGAATTTTACTTTAAAAAGTTAACCTTTGTGAATTTGAATGTTTTTCTTCTAAGTTCGGTCATTTTGCCTTGAGGGTCAACACGTTCTGTTGAAGATGAAGCATGGTCAAGTTCAAGTTGAATAGTGTTTGCGGTAGCTTCATCTATGGATACGTTTTTCAAATTTTGAGCATTAACAGTTTGGTTCTCAGGGGAAATCAAGTTTCTTCTTTGAGTCCTATACTATACCCTTTGGACCAAGAATCTTTGCCTTGGAGCTTCAAAAGATTGCCTTTAAAATTGCTCATCCTTTTCACAGCAAGATGCACACTTAAAATTGTCATATATTTGGAATCCCAATCATTCTTTATCACCACATACTTTTGGGATTCTAATATTTGATACATAGTGACATGAGATTTGGTCCACTCATTAATCACCTTTAAAAGGTCGACATTTTGAGCAACCAAATCATCGTTTCTAATTTTAAGTGCGACAACCTTGGTTTTCTGAGTGATTTTTACTTATATTAGAGGATATATACACTTGATTCGGTCCTTTAGATGTTTAACTTCAAACCCGAGCAAGGTTCTCCATCTTAATCTGAGAAATTTCAACAGTTAATTGTGATAAAGCTTTTTTTAACATTTTTGAACTTCTGGATCATCATTTCATCTTTCTTGAACATCTCTTCTTGTTTCATGTGATATATATCTTCAACCCTCTTGGTAGAAATAGGGGTTGAGACACTTTATGAAGGTGTAGCATTTTTAAATGGAAAAATGGGGCGAGAAAAGGAATAGTTTCCAATCTTGCGACTAGTGGTTGTGACTTAAGTTGTCGTAGGCATCACTACTAGCAAAAAAACATGGTTTACCTAGGGATAACCTCATCATCTATTTGAAGCAATTGGACTTGAACCTTATCTTCTGAATCACTTTAAGTATCCTTGGAGGCAAGGCAGAGATTAATCTCCTCGGTTTTATCATCATTGATTCCATCATCAGAACAGTTTCAATCCAATTAGCAAGTTCTTTTGATTTCCCTTTTTTCTTCAGCAACCATCCCCTTTCGGTGAGAAAATTTTGGGAGAATTTTTATTTTTTATATACTCATGCTTAAGTTGAGGACACTCAGAAACAATGTGACCAAGCTTTCTACAGTTGAGGCAAACAAGGTCAGCTTTCTTCTTTGCATCATTTGCCCTAGAAAAAGTTTCCGGAGGTTTACCTTTTGAAAAAGGTTTTCAATTTTTGCGAAATTTTTTAAAACATTTTAAAAACATGGCAAATTACTCATCATGCATATCGATTGGATAAGAAATTGAAATGATAGAATCTGAGGTAGGCATAGAAGATGATTTCTCCTCATGGTCAACAACAGACATAGAAAGTGATTTACTTTTCTATTCGACCTCTTCAATATGATCTAATATTAGTTCATGGACCTTAAGATTGACATAAAGATTACTAAGAGTCCAAGTATTAAAATCTTGGGAATTTGCCCCATAAGTTTCTTTTGGAACAAATCACTTTTCACTAAGTTTCTCATTGTATTAAAATGACCAGGAAGTTCTTTTTACAAGTGAACTTCCAATTTTGCCCTCACAACATTCTGAAAATATAATACAACATTCTGAATTTTTTTTTAAATTTAATTTTTTTTTAAATTTTTTGAAAATATAATACAACACTCTGAATATAACACAACATTCTGAAAATATGATATAACATTCTGAATCTAATACAACATTCTGAAAATATAATACAACATTTTGATTTTTTTTAAAATATTTTTTTTTTTAAATATAATACAACATTCTGAAAATATAATACAATATTCTGAATATAATACAACATTCTGAATATAATACAACATTCTGATTATTTTTATTTATTATTAAAAAAAATTTTGAAAATATAATACAACATTCATTGGGGGGGGGTATTTTCGTCCAAAAAGACAAAAAATTGATACAATCATTTAAAAGAAACTTATTGAGCATTGATTTAAAAAAAAAGGAACTTATGGGGCAATGACCCTAAAATCTTTAGTCTTCCAGGGAAGTGGCTTTGTGCATCCATTTGGAGCCCAAAGCAGTAAGGAAGTTCATATTAATTTCTTTATAAGTCAAAACTTTACCAAGAGAAATGCAAGAGTATACTACCTCATAGTAACAATCATATTTTTAACACATGTTTCATTTGGTGGTATGTTGAAACTGTTAAACTTTATTTTGATTGCCATCTCTTGTTTTCCTTGCATGCATGACCTTCAAGGTAGCTTTCTATGACATCCCACAATTGCTTTACGGTTTTGCACTTCATGACATTCTGATAGGTGGATACGGTTAAGGTTCTAGAAATGATGTTTTTCGCATTTCTATCCAAAGCAACATATCTTTTATCTTCATCCCTCCATTCAGTCTTTAGTTTCATAATATCTTGAAAGGTAGTGTTGGTAGTTGCATCAGGATTGGCCTTCATTGTAACAAATGGGCCGTTGGTTATGCAATCAACCATCATTTCATCAATAGGCTCCATATGGATCAGCATGCGAACTTTCTTGATATCAAAGAGGTTTTTATCCAACATTAGAATGTGTAAATAGTTTACCGTTTTCATAGCTTTTGAAGTTGCCATGACGAATCGTCACCCAAGCTGCTAAGCTTAAAAAACAAATGATAGATTTATAAAGGTGTTTGCTCTGGTACAACTTGTTGGTCCCAAAGGCACAACAAGGGTATGAAAAGAACTTGGGGGGGGGGGTAAATAGTTGTATAAATTTTTTCAACCCTTTAAAAAATTCAACCAACGCTTACAAAATGCGGTCCAAGTTAGGTTCACGGTCAAGTTAGTGTGAAATGCATAACCAATTTTTTGTCTAAGTGAAAAGAGTGGATCATAATAGGTTTGGCTGAAAGTGTGATATGAAAATAGGTTCTAAGGAAAAAACAACTAAAAATACAATTCACACAAATATGGATATCTATGAAGATCAAACACAAATAACAATAAGCAATATTAAGAATAAGGAAATTAAAGTGCAGAAAGTGTGAACGAGCTACTTGGAGAGATTCAATCATAAATGATCTACATCATCTACCACGATGGTTGGTCTTGAATTTTCTATGTGGAGATAGTATATTAGATCTTGAGAAGCTTTTACATGATTACAATGAATTAAAACTAAAATCTAGCTAACTGTTCTATGAAGAAAATCCTAGACTAAAACCCCTTATTTCCAAGTGATACAATCTATGTGATTGAATCCAGGGGGTGTGAGTGATCAAGAATCAAGAGCTATAATCTATATGATTTAGTGCTTGATAAATCTTGTTGTGGTTATGAGACTTGAGGGATCTGGGTAGGAATGTATTCTTGAAGGCTTGAAGTTAAAGTGTTTTGTGATTCAAAGGATTATGAAAATCTGGGTTTGAGCTTCAACACTTTTCTTGAGGACTCAACAACAAAGTTTCTAGCAGTTTTCATAAATTGAGTACTAGGTCTATTTAAGCCATTGAATGAGCAAAATGCCATTTGGAATTCTTAAAAGATAAATATTAAGGACAATGTGTTTTTGATGTCTTATTGGAGTACATTTGCTTTGTCTTTTTGTTGCAAGTTGGTGGAAAGGTTGTATTTCATTTTATGAATGAGGACACCTGTCACTTTTTTGAAATTCTCAGTTTAAACTCTACAAATATAATTTATGATTGAACTCTGAATTGTAGTCAAAAAATAATCATGGTTAGTTATACCAACCTCCGTCTTCAACATCATGTTCATAAGCTTAAATGTATCACGGTAGCTTTTAGCTATTGCGGTCGAGTTCTTCAGAGATCTTCACGGTAAGATGAAGGGCAAGGTTGAAATGACCTAGTGCGGTCAAGTTCAAGTCTGAACTTGTTTTGACTTCATCTGTCTTAGCAATCTATCCTAAGACTAATTTTGAAGGGCCATCCTTCTCAAGCCTATGTAAACTAACTATCTAAAATTAGACTTAACTAAAATTATGTAATAGGAGAGGGTTTATCATGAGCATACCTAACAGTCTACACTCTTAGGTTCGTCTTCTCTGTCCCTTTAGCGTGAGTGCGAAACTTTATTAGGCTTCCCAGCCTAGCAAACATAGACAAGTAGACTCGAGTCTTTTGCAGAAAGCTTCACGCGTGTGTAAAAATCATCTAGGGTTGTACCTATCGGGTATTCTAGAATGTTGTGTAGGTTAGTTGCAGCTTCCTTCTCTCTCATAGTTTGACTAGGCTCAAACTTATCCCCCAAAAACACTACACGAAGCTATTCAATCCAATATATGCAAGTAGTAAGGGTATCAAATAGTCAAATTATATAAGCCTCGAGAAGGAAATAATGACAAGTGTTTTTTTGTAACTTAACGAGAGTTAAATAAAGGGTTAAAGTTAACTTGGGTTGACTTGGACTGATCCAAATTGGTTTGGGTCACAACTGTTCCCAAAAAGGTTTTCGTGACCTTTCAGTTCTGGGCTTCAGCGCGGTCGCGCTCCAGCCTAGAGCGGCCGCGCTGATTTAAGGTTAAATCTTGGCCTGGTCTCGGCATGAGAGCGCGGTCGCGCTCAAGGCAAGAGCGGCCGCGCTCGTGGGCAGAATCTGAACAGTTTTGGCACCTCTTGAAGTGAAAAGCCATGAACCCTTTAAATCTCTTTAAATACCTTCCCTCCGAATTTCAATTTACACATACAGTCATTTGAGCCTTCCAACCCTCTAGAGAGATAGATTAACATAGCCAAATCATATCATCTTGTTGCATCAAATCTTTTCAAGTCCAAAGTTCAAAACATTGAGTTGTTCGTTAGATTAGTTATATTGGAGTGCTCCTTATAACTAATAGTTAAGTCGTTTTATCTTACGAGAGTTTTGTTATTCAACCGTAAGCACCTGTGCGGGACAAATAACTCTTACGGAGATTGTATTAAATACAAGACTCGACTTGAATCCCTTTGTTTCTTCAATCTCCGTTACTTTTGCTGTCAGTTTTTTCGTTAAGTCTTAAAGAAGCCATAGCATTTGTCCAACAATCGTAAGAGTTATTTGAAGCTTCTTCAAGATTATCAAGAGATGGCAAACGAGAAAGACACCACTTCATCTAGTCAAGGGAATGTGACGCCTCCATCACAAGGTGATACTACATTCAACAATGTTGCTCCCGCTCCTACAACTCATCACATCAGTCATGGTGAGAAACCCGCGAAATTCACCGGTGTGGATTTCAAGAGATGGCAACAGAAGATGCTCTTCTACTTGACCACCCTAAGCTTGCACCGCTTCTTAAAGGAAGATCCTCCGGCGGTAGAAAAAGGTGATCCGGACCCTCAAAGGCAAATGGCAAAGGAGGCTTGGGCTCACGGTAATTTTTTATGTAAGAATTACATACTTAATGGTCTTGATGATGCTCTATACAATGTGTATAGTAATGTCGAGATAGCCAAGGCGTTATGGGACACCTTGGAACGGAAGTACAAGATCGAAGATGCCGGGTCAAAGAAATTTGTCGTCGGTAAGTATCTTGACTTTATGATGGTCGATTCCAAATCGGTAACAACTCAAGTAGATGAATTTCAAATCATTCTACATGGGCTTGATGCCGAAGGGATGATCATGAATGATCCATTTAAGGTGGCTTCTATCATTGAAAAGTTGCCTCCTTCATGGAAGGATTTCAAGAACTATCTCAAGCATAAACGCAAGGAGATGTCCTTAGAAGACATTGTTGTTCGTCTTCAAATAGAAGAGAACAATAGAATGAATGAGGCCAAATTTGCTAAAGGCAAGATGGAGGCAAAGGTCAATCTCGTCGAGGCTAGCACGAGTGGCACAAAGAGAAAGCATTCCGAAAATACCGGGAATGCTAAGAAAGGGAAGAAGAAGACCTCTAAAAGATTCAAGGGGTCGTGCTATAATTGTGGCAAACCGGGCCACTTGTCAAGGGATTGTCGTCTCCCGAAGAAAGAGGCGAACAATGTTGACCACATGGACCTAGATTTTGCAGCGGTTGTGTTTGAAGCCAACGTTGCAAATTTGGAGGAGAACCCTAAAGCATGGTGGATAGATACCGGTGCTACCCGCCATATTTGTGGTAATAAGGAAAGTTTCTCCTCCTATACTCCCATCTCCGGAAGAAAGCTTTACATGGGAAATTCTGCGACCTCCGATGTTCAAGGCATTGGAAACGTGATTTTGAAGATGACTTCCGGAAAAGAAGTAACCTTGTTGGATGTGCTGCATGTTCCAGACATCCGTAAAAATTTAGTGTCCGGCGCTTTGCTTAGTAAGGCCGGCTTTAGACTAGTATTTGAATCCGACAAATTTGTACTAACCAAGAATGGTTTGTTTCTTGGAAAGGGTTACCTCGAGGAGGGCCTTTTTAAAATGAATGTAATGACTGTGATCCGCCAAAGTGCGATGAATAAAAGTTGTGTTTCTTATGTTTATTTGTCGGAAAGTTCTAATTTATGGCATGATAGATTAGGACATGTAAACCTCGATACCATTAAGAAATTAGCGAGACAAGATTTAATCCAAATGACTAAATCCGAATCGACTAATAGGTGCGAAGTTTGTGTTGAGGCAAAAATGACAAAGTCGCCATTTAATGCCATACAAAGAGACACAACTCCTCTCGAGTTAATTCACACCGACATATGTGATTTAAAACTAGTGCAAACTCGAGGAGGTAAAAAGTACTTCATTACATTTATAGATGATTGCACTAAGTATTGTTATGTCTATCTCTTAAGAAGTAAGGATGAAGCCTTAGGGGCTTTTGAAACTTATAAGAAAGAAGTTGAGAATCAACTTAACTTGAAAATTAAGAAAATTAGAAGCGATAGAGGTGGAGAATATGAAGCACCGTTTGAAGGACTATGTTGGGAATCCGGCATAATTCATCAAACAACGGCTCCATATACCCCTCAATCTAATGGAGTTGCCGAACGCAAAACCGCACTCTCAAAGAGATGATGAACGCGCTTTTGATCAGTTCAGGCTTACCCGACAACTTGTGGGGGGAAGCAATACTCACTTCTAATTATGTTCTTAATAAAATACCCAAGAAAGGTATTGATAAGACGCCCTATGAATTATGGCATAATCGTAGGCCATGTTTTAAATACCTTAAAGTGTGGGGGTGTTTGGCCAAGGTTGAAGTACCTAAGCCTAAACAAGTCAAGATTGGCCCAAAGACCATTGACTGTGTTTTTATTGGATATGCCAATAATAGTAGTGCCTATCGGTTTATAGTGCATAAATCGGACATTCCAGATATGCACGTAGGAACTACTATAGAATCAAGGAATGCGGTATTCTTTGAAAACATTTTTCCGGTTAAGGACAGGAAAGATGTAGGTTCTAATAAGAGAACACATGAGTCTACATCCGGTCCTTCTCAAATAGAAGATGAAGAACCGAGACGTAGCAAAAGGGCAAGAGTGGAAAAGACTTTTGGTCCTGATTTTCTATCTTACATGTTAGAAAACGAACCATCAACTGTTAAAGAAGCCTTGTCCGGTCCGGATAGTTCGTTCTGGAAGGAAGCTATTAACAGTGAAATAGAATCCATAATGCTCAACAATACTTGGGAATTAGTCGATCTCCCTCCAGGTTGCAAACCATTAGGTTGCAAATGGATCCTTAAATGGAAGTATAAGGCGGATGGATCTATCGAAAAGTACAAAGCTAGGCTAGTTGCCAAAGGCTTTAGACAGAAAGAGGGATATGATTTCTTCGATACATACTCCCCTGTCACAAGGATCACATCTATTCGTGTTCTCATAGCTATTGCGGCCAAGTGCATAATCTTGAGATACACCAAATGGATGTGAAGACTGCTTTCCTAAATGGAGAACTTGATGAAGAAATTTACATGGAACAACCCGAAGGGTTCGTGGTTCCTGGTAAAGAACGAAAGGTGTGTAAACTTGTAAAGTCCTTGTATGGACTAAAACAAGCACCTAAACAATGGCATGAGAAGTTCGACAGAACTATGTTATCGAATGGATTCAAGATTAATGAATGTGACAAATGTGTCTACATTAAAGGAACATCTGAATCATTCGTTATCGTTTGTCTTTATGTAGACGACATGCTCATAATGGGAAGTAGTCATGATTTGATCATGAATACCAAAGGCATGTTAAAGAAGAACTTTGACATGAAAGACATGGGATTAGCTGATGTAATATTAGGGATAAAGATCTCTAGAACATCTGAAGGATTAGTTCTTTCACAATCCCATTACCTAGAGAATGTTCTTCGGAAATTCAATGTCTTTGATGACCCTCCGGCTAAGACACCTGTAGACTTGTCTCTACATTTAGCCAAGAATAAGGGGGAACCAGTTTCTCAACTGGAATATGCAAGAATAATTGGCAGTCTGATGTACTTAACAAATTGTACTCGTCCAGACATTGCATATTCAGTAAGTAAACTAAGTAGGTTCACAAGCAATCCTAGTACTGATCATTGGAAAGCACTAATGAGAGTACTAAGATATTTAAAGTATACATTAAACCATGGGATACTTTACAAGAAATATCCAGCAGTATTAGAAGGATACTGTGATGCCAATTGGATATCGGACACAAAAGACTCTAAATCCACAAGTGGATATGTATTCACTATAGGTGGAGGAGCAGTGTCATGGAAATCCTCCAAACAAACGTGTATAGCCAGATCCACGATGGAATCTGAGTTTATCGCGTTGGATAAAGCTGGGGAAGAAGCAGAATGGCTTAAGAACTTCCTGGAGGATGTTCCTTGTTGGAGCAAACCTGTGCCTGCTGTACTAATCCATTGTGATAGTCAATCAGCAATTGGAAGGGCACAGAATAGTATGTACAATGGTAAGTCTAGACATATTCGTCGTAGACACAATACCATTAGACAGTTGATCAAGAATGGCGTTATCACTATTGATTATGTGAAATCATGTGATAACCTAGCGGATCCGTTTACCAAAGGTATAAATCGGGATCAACTGTATAAACTGTTAAGGGGAATGGGTTTAAAACCCACAACAAAAGAACTTATAGCGGACACTCAACCTTGAGAAATGGAGATCCCAGGCCCTTGGTTCAATGAGACAACCAAGTTATAAGTTCTAGTAGAGTTACTTGGAAACAACAACTCGGTTTATTAACCTGGAGATGTTGAATACTCATTCCCAGAACATCCAAGTACAAGCACATGCAGCAGTGGTAAGGTTAAGTTGAGAAAACTTTTAATGATTTCTATACCTACGGGTGGAGTAGTGCATGATACTCTTTATAGTGAGAATCACCTATATAAGTGAGAGGTAATAAGGCCGCCTCTAAATGAACGCTTATGAATGAGATACGGTCCAGGGCCAAAATGGACAAAACGTGAGAACAACAATTGTTAGAGCTGTTATTATGTGAGTATTATTGTCTTGGTATACACCCGACTCATCGGTTCAAAGCGACTCGCTACCAAATGGCTAGTATATCCGATAATATTTCACTAGGGAAGATTCAAGGCCACAAGCTATCTATCCCAATGTAATAATAGTTCGCCGGAACTTTGGACGAAATTGCATACATGCATTAATTGTCATTCATGTGGGGGATTGTTGGAAATAGATAACGGAAAGTTAAGTTTGACTTAACGTTGATCTAGTTTCTAACGGAAGTTCGTTATTTGTTAACGAAACTTGTTACAAAATGTATTCTACATTTGTTGTAGATTATTAAACTCATTTAATGTCTCTAAACCGTTTAGGGTGAATGAGAATTAATGACAAGTGTTTTTTGTAACTTAACGAGAGTTAAATAAAGGGTTAAAGTTAACTTGGGTTGACTTGGACTGATCCAAATTGGTTTGGGTCACAACTGTTCCCAAAAAGGTTTTCGTGACCTTTCAGTTCTGGGCTTCAGCGCGGTCGCGCTCCAGCCTAGAGCGGCCGCGCTGATTTAAGGTTAAATCTTGGCCTGGTCTCGGCATGAGAGCGCGGTCGCGCTCAAGGCAAGAGCGGCCGCGCTCGTGGGCAGAATCTGAACAGTTTTGGCACCTCTTGAAGTGAAAAGCCATGAACCCTTTAAATCTCTTTAAATACCTTCCCTCCGAATTTCAATTTACACATACAGTCATTTGAGCCTTCCAACCCTCTAGAGAGATAGATTAACATAGCCAAATCATATCATCTTGTTGCATCAAATCTTTTCAAGTCCAAAGTTCAAAACATTGAGTTGTTCGTTAGATTAGTTATATTGGAGTGCTCCTTATAACTAATAGTTAAGTCGTTTTATCTTACGAGAGTTTTGTTATTCAACCGTAAGCACCTGTGCGGGACAAATAACTCTTACGGAGATTGTATTAAATAAAAGACTCGACTTGAATCCCTTTGTTTCTTCAATCTCCGTTACTTTTGCTGTCAGTTTTTTCGTTAAGTCTTAAAGAAGCCATAGCATTTGTCCAACAGGAAATGCTACCAGAATACTTGGGAAGGTTAGTCCAACGACCTCTGCCATCACCCCAAACTATATATAAGTGCATCGAGAATTCGGGACCCATGTATGAAACAGGACAGCCTGGTCCACTACCTTCCTGATATACAATCTACTGCTATTCAAATTGCCTAAGAACCCACAGGGGTTGGTAAAAAGATGAATCCCTTAATGTCTTATGTAGCCCTTTTCGCAAAGAACTCCTTCCACTCTTATTCGGTCTTTTTATTGATCAAAATATTTCATCGGTGGATAGAAAAGGCAGAAAAAGTAAAACTCCAGAGCATACACTCTGAAATGCACCCGTAGCCAAATGGTCAGAAGCATGGGGCTACCATGTCACATCTACTTTGTCCGATAAAGCTCGTCTATTCCATGCAATGTCTCTTCGAGAATTAAGGGCACAAAAAAGCATAGGAAGGTAGGTAATGTCATCCAACTGCATTTGAGACATCTTCCTGGCAACATTAAAAGGCATGTTAAGACTGCATGATCAAATCATTAGAATGGGCACAAAAAAGCATAGGAAGGTAGGTAATGTCATCCAACTGCATTTGAGACATCTTCCTGGCAACATTAAAAGGCATGTTAAGAAGTGACGCCAAAGAATCCACCACACCCCTATGATACTTCAGAACAACAATTGACCAGGTCAAGGGCATGTCAAGAATAACTGCAAATTCCTCCATTATAAGAACCATTTCATTCGAATAAAAGTTAAAAGTATGACTATTTGGTTACGAAAAGTTTACAGCTGTCCTTAATAGCCTAAGAGTGAAAAGAACGCAAAAGCCGAAATCCTTGATGAAAGCTTCCCGACAATTTGGCTTGAATGAATAGAGTAGAGTTTGCAAAATTTTCTTAAAATCCTCCATTGATTTAGCGTTGAGGGACCAAGTTGGTGGTACATTGAAGGTTTGGGTGAAAATGGAACTCTCCAAAAGTTCTCAAGGAAGAATAAAATGGGTTTTTTTGAGATTTCTAATTGAATTCAGGGAACAGAAAGGGAGTGGCATTCACATCATCCAAGTATCTAGCCCTATCATAATTAGACAGCTCTCTCCAAAGCCAAGGATAGAATGGTGGGACAGCAGGAACCAAATGCTTGGGTGGGTCATATCTCCTATAAGCACGCAGTCCATGTTGCCAACGCACCCGCTCCCCCAGTTAAATAGCACAACACTCCAGAGAGCTCATCAGGAGTCAGCGATGGGTAGCAGCCAGAGTATAATGAATGATGCCATCAATGCCTTCCCAAGGGTACAAAAATCTATGTACATCCTACAGTTCTTGATCATCCAGATACCGTGGAGCATTAGTCAAGCCGATAACGTTAGTCCCCAATCGCTACTTTCGTTCATCATAAATCCACCGCAAGCCATCACGAAATTGAGACATTTGCTCCTCCTTGATCCGAAAGTCCCTCATATCAAGGATAGAAAAAGCCCTGAGTTGTCAAGAAAATTAAGAGAGATGTCAATATAAAGATACATGAAATAAGTTGAAAACATAAATATGAGAAGAGACATAATAAAAAGAAGCAGCCATACCTTCCAAGCCAAAATGTATCCAACAGTCGACTTCCACGTGAAGTGACTCATCACGTCCATCCCGTCATAACAGGTACCAACGAAGTTGCTCCCCAGTTATACCCTGCAGCTGCATCCAAGTCCAACAACAAGTTTGATGTAGATCGTGTTTTAACAGAAACAGGAGTGCTCGGCCGAGCTATTGCAATGCCTCGGCCGAGGGAAGAAAGGCAGAAACTGGGGATTTTCCAAGGTCTTTGCTCGGACGAGGGAAGGGAGTGTTCGGGCGAGGGAGACAGGTTGCTCGGCCGAGCGGGTTGTGTGCCTCGGCCGAGGGTTTCTTGGAAGGGTTGGTGTCTGTTCGTGAAGTTCGCAAAGCTGGTGTTGGTTCATGAATGGCCAAGTTCTAAGAATGTTTGTACTGGTTCAATGTTTCACCCAAGGGACATGTTTGTTTAAATGTTTGTGATGGTTCAATATTTGTGTCTCTTCAAAACATTTGTAAATAGGTTTATAAATACTCTAGTCATTCATTTGTAAAGATATCAATCAGTTTATTTAATTAAAGAATTGCGTTGCAATTATTGTCCCTTCTCGGTTTATATTCTAAGTTAATTTTAACTTTAGTTTATTTGTTCTTATCTATTCGGTGGATTCCGATTAGTGGCGAACTTTATCCCAACTCTTATCCTTTTGGTGGATTCCAAAGGTGGCGAGTTGTTAACTTTGTTACTGAGATTTCTTTGGAAAGTCTCATTTGAGATTCGATTAAGCGAGTCTCTATTAAATTATTCCGCTGCGTACACATCATTTGGTATCAGAAATCGGACGATCTTTGGGGTTCTCCGACGAGATGGCAAACAATGGAGGAAACAACGGTGACATCGCAGCTATTCTGGAACGCATGGCCCAGCAAGAACAACGCATGGCACAGCAAGAACAAGAGGCCAGAGAGCGTAGCGAACGTCAACATGCAGAACTGCTTGCAGCATTGGTTCAGATGCGGGTAGGTGGTAATGTCAGTCAACAAAATCGGGCAAATCATCAGGGCGCTCATACAGTTGAAGCTTATACCCGCAATTTTCTTGCCCAATCCGCACGGGCAAATTTGGATGAATCAGTGACACAAGAAGTTGCAAGATTCATTAGTGGTTTACGGGTCGGCATTAAGACTCAAGTAGAATTATTTGCTAACCGATCTTTGAGTGAAGTTATTACTCGCGCCAAGAAGGTCGAAAGTCAACAATTACCCAGGAAATTTTCTTCAACACCTTCTTCGAGTTCTAAGACTCAAGAAGCCAAGTCAAGTACAGTGACGGGTTTGGAGAATGCAACGGTTGTGGAAACACCTTCTTCGAGTTCTGAAAGTCGAAAAACCGAGTCTAGTACGGAAACGAGTTCGGAGAATGCAACGGTTGTGGAAACAGTTTCTTCGTGTTCTGAGAATCAAGAAACCGAGTCTAGTACGGTGACGGGTTCGGGGATAGCACAAGAAGTGGAAACATGTGTAAGTGAAGGAAAGCAGTTGGCCCCCACCGATGTTCAGAATTCCTCGGTTCAACGTAACACAACTATTCAGAACCCTTATGCTAAAGAGTGCAGTGATCAGTGTTTTCGGTGTTTGCAACAAGGGCACATGGCTAGTCAATGCCCTACGAGACAAGATATCAACTTGGTCGACCGGAATGATGGAGTAATTGGTAATGACAGTGTGAAAAATCTTACTGGGGAGATGGTAGAGCAACATAACCATGAGTCTATTGTGGTACAACGACATTTGTCGTCAACCCCTTGTGGAATTGATGATTCGGAACATCCCAATCTCTTTCGAACAAACGGGAAGGTCATTAATCTTGATGCTACTGTTATTTTGGATAATGGTAGTTGTGCGACTTTAGTGGCCCATAGTTCCATGGATTCATTGACGTTGGAGGCGAAACAAAGGTGGACGACGTCCGACCTTGGGTTCTTCACTATGGTGCAGGCTATTCGATATTGGGATCATTATTTGCTGCATCGTGCGTATGTCCTCCACCCGGATCACGAGCCCTTGAAATACTTGCATCGAAAGGCCATTTTTCATCGCATGCATGCACTTTGGGGTTCTAATTTACGACAGTTTTATTTTGTCAATCCACATCACAAAGGACAGTCCAGATTGCGGGATTATATACCCCTGGAGGTTCCGGGTTATTGTCTTACTACTGCGCGTACAGCGTCTGTTGTGACGTACAGGGGACCTGCTAACAAGCAGCGTTATTTGATATCCTTCGCGGTGGGTCGTTTGGTAATGGTTCTTTTGTACTATGAGCAGTTCCTTCAAGTTGTTTTTGACCCGGGTGGCCTTCTTTTCTGTTGACATGGATTCGGGGACGAATCATTTTTTAAGTGGGGGAGTATGATGTAGATCGTGTTTTAACAGAAACAGGAGTGCTCGGCCGAGCTATTGCAATGCCTCGGCCGAGGGAAGAAAGGCAGAAACTGGGGATTTTCCAAGGTCTTTGCTCGGACGAGGGAAGGGAGTGTTCGGGCGAGGGGAGACAGTTGCTCGGCCGAGCAGGTTGTGTGCCTCGGCCGAGGGTTTACTGGAAGGGGTTGGTGTACGGTACATTCGTGAAGTTCGCAAAGCTGGTGTTGGTTCATGAATGGCCAAGTTCTAAGAATGTTTGTACTGGTTCAATGTTTCAACCAAGGGACATGTTTGTTTAAATGTTTGTGATGGTTCAATATTTGTGTCTCTTCAAAACATTTGTAAATAGGTTTATAAATACTCTAGTCATTCATTTGTAAAGATATCAATCAGTTTATTTAATTAAAGAATTGCGTTGCAATTATTGTCCCTTCTCGGTTTATATTCTAAGTTAATTTTAACTTTAGTTTATTTGTTCTTATCTATTCGGTGGATTTCGATTAGTGGCGAACTTTATCCCAACTCTTATCCTTTTGGTGGATTCCAAAGGTGGCGAGTTGTTAACTTTGTTACTGAGATTTCTTTGGAAAGTCTCATTTGAGATTCGATTAAGCGAGTCTCTATTAAATTATTCCGCTGCGTACACATCAAAGTTCAACAGAGTGAACGGGGCTGAACATCCTCTAGTGGATAAAATGTTGTGAGAAAGCTTAAACAATATAAAATAGCGAGCCTAAGGGAGGAAATCTTTGTTTTATTATAATTATCTAGCAAGTGTACTAGTTTATCACCGTAGTATATGCGCAAAAACAAGAGTCGAATCCACAGAGACTAAAGTGGAAGAAGTATATTTTATTAGTGTAACAACTAACCAAAAAGGGTTTGATTTATAGCTTGAATTATTAATCTAAGAAAGCATGAAATAAAAATTAAAGATAATAAAGAAGCAAGAGATTTATGGATTGGGGATCATAACAATTGTGCCCTTATCTTTTTAAATCGAGATTTATGGATTGGGGATCATAACAATTGTGCCCTTATCTTTTTAAATCGTGTAAAAGAAATTCAGTCTCATTCTTGGGGTTTTTCATAGAAATCTAGAGTTAAGATCTTAATATCTTCCGTGAAGTCGATAAAAATATTATAACACTAAGGCTCCATTTGTTTGCCGTAAAATGTTTTACAGAAAATGTTTTCCCCATTTTTCGGTGTCTGGTCAAAAAAAATTTAATTATTTAAAATTTATTTTTAACAACTTCCCACCCCACTTAACTCACCACCACCACCCCTGCCCCCCACCCCCCGTTGAATAAAAAAATAAATTTAATCATTTAAAATTTATTTTTAACAACTCCCTACCCCACTCCACTCACCACCACCACCCATGCCCCCCACCCCTCGTTGGGTAAAAAAAAATTAATCATTTAAAATTTATTTTTAACAACTCCCCACCCTACTCCACTCAGCCGAAAACATGTTTATCTCATTTTCCAGAAAAACATTTTCATTTTCCGAAAAATATTTTACAGGAAATCATTTTCCGCAATTTATTTTACGCGAAACAAACGGAGCCTAATATCTCTATCTTGTTTATATATTTTGTGAAATCGATACAAACATTCAAAATATTCAATATAAAAGACAAAAACATAAGAATCTAGATTCGTTGATTTTCATGAAGTTCTCAAGTAAATCTAACCCTCTCAACAATGGTCCATGTATAAATTATCAATGTGAGTGAAACCATTTATGCCCAAATATATTCAAAGGCCAATAGTATCTTAACATACAATTGAAGCCTAAAACGATAATTAAAAATGTTGAGAAGAACAAGAATGAGAAAGAGATAGAAATAATTAAATCAATAGCATAACGATCCAATTGTTGCTTACCTCAATCCACGAATCAAATAATTTAGCCTTAAAAGGCCATTACAGAAATAAATAAAACCATGAATTCTTATCTTCAATATAATAAAAACCCTAATCTAAATTGTAATATATGTTAAGAGAGTAGAAGAGATGAAGAGTGATCCTAAAATATATGGCTAGATGTCTTCTATATATACTAGGGTGAGAGAGGAGGGTTAAAAATTAGGAAATGAGGGCAAAAACCATGTTTGAAAAGGATTCTGCTGAAAATTTCGCAAAAAGGACTTTTGAGACAGTTTTTGCAGTTTTTGCTACGGTTTTGATGAGAGAGTGACCGCACCCTTTGAGGGGGGCCGCCGCACCCAGCAACAGACTGCAATTTGGTGGCTTCTGGAAATTTGGGGCGGAAGCTCCCTCCTTTTGGGGGCTGACGCTCCTCGTGCTTCATCGACTTGTACATTCCTCGGTAAACATCCAGAGGTAATAAATTCTTCATACGGACTCTGATTGAGACGTGCTATATATGGTTGGAAATATCTCGATGAGTAATATCCTATGGTAATGAATGATCTGGTCATCTTCAACTTTTTCCTTCTGTAACTTCTATTCTTTCCTCCTTTGCCTCTTCGTTATCGATCGTTCCTTTTCGTATCCATTTTGATCATATTCTGGAACTTTTCCCTTCTACCCGTACTAAAAAACATACCAAAAGACATCAAATATCCCAAGATTGAGTGCAAAATAGGTTTAAAGATATATCCATTGTACGGGTGAAAACACATCCATCAGAGCCACGACCTCGATCCGTTCCGCTGCATACCTCTAACCATGAGGCTCTCAAAGATGTTAGCAAATTGCCTCCACTCAACTCGGCCACCCATGACCATAAAGGTAAACCCAACCAAAGGGAACATCTCTACATAACGGTAAAACACATCTCTCGGAGCTTACCTAACATGCACCCCTTCAAAAGCTAGACCAGTCAATATCGTAAAGTCAGTCGACGTCATTGTCACTTCGGCCATCGGCAAGTGAAAGGTGTGGGTAGTGTCCCACCATCTCTCCCTCAAGGTTTAAAGCATATTCTTGGTCCCCTCAGTCCAAGTATGTTATCAAATAAAATGGCCAAAGCTAGTTGCACGGACATGCGTCTTCACATTATCTGGCAATGCATCCCAAGTAGTAAGAGATGCTTTTGTTCCACCCTTGAGCTCCTTCAATTCATTACACACTTGAAATGTACAATTGCATTAATCATGATCATCATAGATAAAATAATCATGCATAAATCATAATCTCTTGCATCCTAGATTAGAAAGCATGCATGAAATAAAATCATTCATATTCTAGTCTAAGCCTAGCATTCATAAAATGGAACATACTAGTTCCTAGTGTATACTATTTTCTTCAAAATCAATATCCATTGCATAAGAAAAATATTACACATGCACTACAAGAAAAAAGTGTTTTAGCGGCGGAATTTTCCGCCGCTAAAGTATAAATTCCGTCGCTAAAGGTCAGTCACCGGCGGAAATATTCCGTCGGTGGTCCGCCACTGGCATCCCGCCGCAATGGTCCGACAGACCAATTTCCGTCGGTGTTCACCGACGGAAATCGTATTCCGTCAGTGATCTTATGATACAACTAAAACTATAATTCTAAAAACCAAAATACCGTACCAAATCGGTGGGGTGGGGGGGGGCGGGGGCTCCCAGTACCAAATCGGTGGGGAGGGGGCGGGGGGTGGGCGGAGACAGGAAATCGGGACATTCCAGTACCCAAAATCGGGGGGAGGGGGAGGAGACTTGAAATGGGGACATCACAAATGTTATTACAAAAAAATATCACAAATTTTATTACAAAAAAGTATAAAATAGTAAAAAATTAACTCGGGTGGGGGGTGGGGAGACTGGAAATTACCCCGCTGCACTAGATTCTGCATCTGGGCCATCACCATCGCAAATCGACGATCCGTATCCTCTTGATGCTGCGCAACCTGTGCCTGAGCCTTCGCAGCATTTCCCTGAGCCTCCGCAACCTTTTCATCAGCCTCCGCAGCCTTGGCCTGAGCCTCCGCAAGCTGTGCCCTTGCCTCCACAGGCACGCGTCTCTCCTCAGCCTCCTAAGCCTCCAGAGAGTCGATCCTCAAAGCATACTGAGGATCGGGCCTGAAAACATTCCCGCGATGGCCGGTCGACGACGATGGGCATTGCAGCCCGCGATCCCCCATCTCTAACACTCGGTCTCCTCTCTTTGGATGTCCATCTTAGGTCACCGCTTGCCAAACTTCAGGCACAAATGGAACGGGCTGGCCGGGAGGAGTACCTTCGGGAACAACGGTGGCTTGATATGTATTCTGTCAAAATAAAACAAACAAATATAATCATATACACAATGTACATAAATAAATTTACATATTCAAAATCAAGTCATTTAATGATAGTTTACTTACAAAGGACAATGCAGATCGATCATCAACCCCTGCGGAGGTTGATCGGCTGATGTAGGAGTTCTAACATGCGTGCAAATGAAAACATCCAAAAAACCGACATCGGGGCCATGTTCATTTTCCTATAAATAAAAGAAGCTAGATTATTATTTTGAAATGGTATAAATGCAATATTTAACTTCCCATATTATCCTTGTGATAATAATATGTTCTCTTTAATCACTAAAGTTGTGTGTATAATATTTACTTTCATTAGGATTTAGGGGTAATCATAGAAAGAAAACATACACTACATTTACACTAAAACCATGGATTTCATAGCATCAACATGGCTCCCAACTAACATACGTACATAAACTGATTTCAAAGCATGCATACACTACATTTAAACTAACACCCCATGTATTTCTTATCATTTACACTAACACCCACCAACAACGTGCATACAACCGTCCTGTTTGATTTCAAAGTCAATTAAACTAAAACCATGGATTTCATAGCATCAACATGGCTCCCCAGCTAACATACATACATAAACTGATTTCAAAGCATGCATACACTACATTTACACTAAAACCATGGATTTCATAGCATCAACATGGCTCCCAGCTAACATACGTACATAAACTGATTTAAAAGCATGCATACACTACATTTAAACTAACACCCCATGTATTTCTTTTCATTTACACTAACACCCACCAACAACGTGCATACAATCGTCCTGTTTGGTTTCAAAGTCAATTAAACTAAAACCATGGATTTCATAGCATCAACATGGCTCCCCAGCTAACATACGTATAAAATTGATTTCAAAGCATGCATACACTACATTTAAACTAACATACATACCATACACATATGATGCTCGGCGACGTTGATCGTCCCCATCGTATGCTTTATCGCCGACCCCGAGGAGCTCGCTCTATTTACCCGAGCCTGTTGGGCGATCGCTACCTCCCCATCCGACGACCAATGTTCGCAAAATCTACGAACCACCTCCTTGGTCATCCAAGTCGGTGTCTCGGGCGCTAATCCCTTCTCCAACCGCTTAATATAAAATTTAGACTTCCTGGCACCTATTAAAAATATAAATATCCCATAAACATATAATGATAACATTATAAAATTAAAAGAGTTTAATCATTGTTAATTAAACTAATTAAGAATAGATAAATATGTTACCAATATGATCCTGAAATAACTTCTGACACTTTGTCATGAAAATAAGTTTAACCATCCCCTAGTCGATATCCGGCGCACATGTAAATTTCAACTACAACATATAATGATAACATTACAAAATTAAAAGAGTATAATCATTGTTAAATATAACATTTTAATAACAAACTAACATTTAACTTTTAAATAAAAACCATTAACACATTACCTTAAACTTCTCCCAAGCATACTCCTTCTCCTCCCGTGGCAATGATTTCCAGTTGGGCCAAAACTCTTGAATAACCCGAGACCGCCAATACTGCCCAATCCTTATCCAGGGGGTAGGGTATGCACCTAAAAACCTGCCAAGTATATTCATACAATAACATTTTAACTTAAATAATGAATTATATATAAAACAAAAAGGAACCAACTTATATCAAATTAATGAAAAGTTACTTACTGTGCATAATGTGGCGATATCTAGAGAAACGTCCTCCCCTCAGAATCGACAGGAGTAGGACTCATAGTAGTATCGGCCCCAGAGGAGGAGCTGGTACTACTATGTGTAAGGTCGGCATCATCAGCACCGGTAGCACCGGTATCAGATCAGGACGGTTGCGTCCCAGTAATAGATGTGTACACGGGGCGTGTCTTCCTGTCCTCTCTACTAGAACTCATATCTAAATACACTAAAAATATTAAAATATACAACTTTAATAATAGGAAACAATATATTAATAGATCTACTTAAAATAAATTTAAAGTTCTAATAATCTAAAGCATTCACAATACATCTAAATACACTAAAAATATTAAAATATAAAACTTTAACAATAGGAAACAATATATTAACAGATCTTCTTAAAATAAATTTAAAGCATTCACAATACAAATAAAACTTTAAAATAATCTAAAGCATTCACAACACATCTAAATACACTAAAATAAACTTAAAGTTCTAATAATCTAAAGCATTCACAATACATATAAAACTTTAAACTATTATTAATCTTCGTCCCCATCATCATCACTGGACTCTGAATTACTACAAAACTCAAGTTCTTCATCTTCGTCTTTGGACTCTGATGAATCAAACTCTGGTTCGACGTCCTCTTTCTCTGATTCATCAATTTCAATGTGCGCGAGATGACCTGAAAGAGACAGATAAGGTGGCAAATTCATTGGTAAGAAATCCTCCTCCGGTTCATCAACATTTTGAGGAATATGAGTGACATCATCTAATGGATGATTAGCTGATGAAACGTTAGGTGGCACTGGCATTTCATCCTCTTGATAGAGTGTTTCTAATGACGACTCTGTAGTTGTTGACGAGGGTAGGTTGTCAATTATTCTTCTAGCCTTGGTCTTTCAGACAGCCCACCATCCGTCGGGTCGCCGACGAGGGTAGGGAGTCATGTATACCTGTTGTGCTTGAGATGCTAAGATGAAGACATCATCGCCAACATGTTTGGACGAGTCCTTTACATCGACAAGATCAAATATGGCATGCTTCTTAACAACTCGCATAGCATCTCACCACTCACAATTGAACAAGACAACATTGTTTCCACCCAAATACTCCACCTCGACTACTTCTTTCAGGACACCATAATAATCAAGGTTTCCTTTAAGCTTCACACCGCTATTCCACATTAGTTTAGAGCCCCCATAAGCTTTGGTATGAAACACATAGCCATTCACGAAATAATCGTTGTATAAATTAACGTTCAAGTATGGAGTTGCTGCTAAATGTCTCAACCTCACAGCTTTGGCATCACCCGAATGTTCAGTTATCTTTAAGACAATATGTAACCAATTTAATACAATTTTAAGATTGAATGTTTAAAAAAGTGTGTAGAATAAATTTGAATGAAGCAAAATATTTACATATTTCCTTAGCCTGTTTGGAAATTCTTTGTCTGTCCTAATTGCGATGAGTTCTGGAGATAAATCCTGAGCTAAATCTTCAAACATTCTGCAATAGGGTTAAAAAAGGCATTTCATATGCAGATAATTAAACATGCATAATTTAATCGACGAGGCATAAACATAACATCAATGACTTACTTGACATATTCCTCAACCTCATCACAGTTAAGAAGAACATAGAGTGAGACCGCAACAAACTCTTTAGTGGTTAACATATGCGTACCAACCCGTTTGCCGAGGAACCGACCAGGGGATGAAAATACAGAGATGTTTCCATTAGATGGACAACCACCATCGTAATTGAGGCAAACCCTAGTCAATCCCGTATCAACATCAGGAGTAAAATATGTATTGACAAAGGTAACAATCTCATCTATAATAACAGCCTCTGAAATTGAGGCCTCGACCATGGCCCTATTGCTCATCTTCCTTTTCAATTGGCCTAGATACCTAAAAGTCATTTGTAGATTAAAACATAAATAGCGTTAAAGAAGGTATATTGTTAACGCTCAAATTATTTAGAAATAGAATAAATTAAATTACCTCTCTAATGGATACATCCATCTGTATTGAACTGGATGTAAAGATAACACGTAAAAGTGTTATAACCAGGATGTAAAGATAACACGTAACAGTGTTATAACCAGGATGAGGATGACATGTAAGAATGTCATAATCTTATGATTTTTTGGTAACGTGTACAATGTTACAATTCTTTGTTCACGACTTAATTTAAATGTAAGACATAACCACTTACACACCAATATGAGTTAAGTCTTACTTTTAAACTAAGGGTGAAAATCGTGCGCCCAGGCGATACTTGGATCATAGTCTTAGATACATGATACATATTGCTATCAAGCGTGAAATTTTTTTTGTGTACCTTTCATTATTAAGTAAAGTTTTAACTTTCATTTTCAGGATGTCAACAGGTTGTTCCAGATGTTCCTTCAATTGAGATGTTTGAAGGTTTTTCCTCATCCAAAATAGGAACATGTTAGGGTTGGGTATTAGCTTAGCTGACACCCTTCTAATGCTTAAGTCAGTAAGGGTTTTTAATAAAATATACAAGACATGTATTGAAAAATATGTAAATTAGAGGTTCATACCTGATTTTGTCAAAAATTTACATAATTCTCGACTTACATGTAGTATTTCTTAAGATGTATTGCATTACCACTTTTGGGTATTCTGATGCCATCCAGGTGGACAACCAATATGCTCCTTTTCCAGCTTCAACATAAATGAGGTAAGGGCCTTCCCACTTTGGAGCCAGTTTGCCCGCATTCAATTCTCTGGTGTTTTGGAATACTTTTCTCAACACTTAATCTCCAACTTGAAACCTTCTTATCCTTACATTCTTATTATATTACCTGGCTATCCTTTGTTGATAGGATGCCATCTTAATCTTGGCTATATCTCTAAGATTATCTACTATATCAAAATCTTGGGCAAAGAGTTGATTGTTGTTATCTTGAGTTAAAAATCCATATCTTGCAGTTGGGATCGTTACCTCTATTGGAATTACAGCTTCAGTGCCAAATACCAACGAGTAAGGCATTTGCCCAGTAGTATTCTTAGACGTCGTCATGTCAGCCCATAACACGAGCGGTAACTCATCAGCCCATCTTCCCCTCTTCTGGTCTAAACGTTTCTTCAGGTTGTTGATAATCAACTTGTTGCTTTATTTAGCTTGACCATTAGCTTGAGAGTGCACAGGTGTGGAAGTTATCAATTTGATTCCCCATCTCGAGAAAAAATCTCTAATCTTTTTGCTGATGAATTGGGAACTATTATCACAAATGATCTCTGAAGGGATACCAAACCTGCTCAAGATGTACTTTTTTAAGAAGGAAATGACTTCTTTGTCTCTTACTTCCACATAAGCTTCCGCTTCTATCCATTTAGACAAGTAATCCGTCATAGCTAACATAAAGACTCTCCCTCCTGGGGCTCTTGGTAATTTACCAACTATGTCCATGCCCCACTGCATGAATGGCCAAGATGTAGAGGTTCTGCAGGCTGATGCAGGATGTTGCTATGTCTTTGACATGCGTCACACTTCAAGGCATAACCCATTGCATCTTGCCTCATTGTAGGCCAATGGTATCTCGTCTTGAGTGCTTTTGAGGATAGTGACTTGCCCTAGAATGGTTTCCACATTCACCAACATGTAGATCTCTTAGCACCTCCTTGACTTTATTCGGCCCTAAGCACCTCATGTATAGACCTATTGCATATTTTCTGAACAAGACATTATCAATTAAAATGAATCTGGATAACTTCATCCTGAATTATCTTTGGTTCTTGACATTCGGAGGGACGGTTCCATCTTTTAAGTATTTCACGATCGGTTGGATCCATGTTGGGTCTGCATCTTGGCTTTGAACAGGTGCGTCTGATTGATCTATGGCTGCACACTCTTCAGTTTGGTCAATAGCTGGGTATTGGACGTAGATGATCGGAATATTGGTATTCATCATAGCTCCACACGCTGATTCCAGGTTGGCCAAAGCGTCATCTTCAGCATTTTATTCACGAGGTACCTGTTTCAAAGAAAAACTAACAAAATGTGTTGCCAGAGCATTAACATGTTGAAGATAGAGTGTCATTTTGGAACTCTTAGCTGCATAATACCCATTAAAATGGCTATCCAATAACAAGGAATCAGTAAATACATTAATAACAGTGATACATATACTAAGAGCAGTAGATAAACCCATGATTAAAGCTTCATATTCAGCTTCATTGTTTGTCGCCTTGAATTCACAGGAAACAACTTGAGGGATTAATTCACCTTGAGGTGACTTCAACAAAATTCCCAACCCTAACCCTCTAGAGTTGGATACCTGATAAGTGACTATTATATAGTCATTTATCCTTAGTTTTATATACTTTTTATTGCATAAAACATCATTTCTCATTTCATTTCATATACTTTTTTGTTCCTTTTCCATATTTTCTAGATTTTACGCTTTTGGTATATTTCTTGCATTTAAAGACAGGTTTTAGGTCCATTTTTATCTAAAGGATACTTGGGCTAATTGGTCCGAAAGGATGGAGGAACACCAAGCAAAATAAATACTCAAAGCTGAAAACCAGTGGGAGCGGTCGTGCAGCAATATTGGGAGCGGCCGTGCATCATAGGCCATGGCCGGCCGTCTTGGCCCCAAAATCCATGGAGTGGCCGAGCACTGAAGGGCCCTGGCCGTGCCAACCTCGGAGCGGCCGTGCAGCTATATTGGGAGCGGCCGTGCAAGTCTCCAAGTTCAAATTCAAAACTGGCGCCAAAGAGTACACGGCCGTGCAAAATCCTTGACACGGCCGTGCAAGTCGTGACTGCAGATGTAAAGGCACCTTTTGATGGCACCCAATTGAAGAGTCTCCTCCCATTTATAAATCGGACCCTTGTAATCAGCCTTAGATACGAATTATTAGAGAGAAATCACTGATATTAGATAGATAGAAAGTACAAACATTTGTGACAACAATTTTCCAAAGGAATTTGAAGATCAAAGTCATTATTTTTGTTCTTGGAGTTACTTTGGAGGAAATAAAAGTGAAGCATTATTCTCAGCACTTGCCTTCTAGATTCATAAGTATTTCTTACTCAATCCTTTATTATTGCTTATACTTCATAAATGGCTTGTGAGTAATCCCCCTTATTCTTGGGGTTGGAAACTCAAAAGCATACTTATTCATCATCTAAAAATGTTTAAGTCTTGTCTTCTTCCTTCATCTAAACAATTTCTTTATATTATTCTCTAAATGCCTTACATTTTGGAGATGTCTAATTTGTATGATTCAGTCAATTGAGAGAAGTACCTAGCGGAGAATCTCGATTGACGGAACCATATAAAGAAACTAGGTTTCATTGATCACGAGAGTAGTTCAATGGCCTAGGGATGTTCCTTTAATGGAAAGTATGTTGAATCTCGTCCCTAATGGATTCTTACTAATTATGGTCAGCTAGAGATAAGCCGGAACGCCCGTTTGTGACAGGGCGGGGATAACGTAAACGGAAATCTCAAACAGTTAGGACATAATTAGTGAAGAATACAAACGCTACTGTCTTAGCCCGAAGTAGCGTAGGCTTAACATAACATCCTTGCTTTTTATGAAAACCTTTTATCTCTAAGACAATGACGATTTGATGAATAAGATTATGTGTATGATTTCCAATCCCGAGAATGCTTCGTTTTATAAGAATTTAATCAAAGTACTTTCTGTTTATGTTCTCTTTATTTTTCTAAAAACAAAATTTTATCTCCCCCCAATCTTTTCTATTACTTTCTAAAGACAAAAAATATTCCCTAGTAAACCCTGTCTCAGTGGGATCGAACCGTACTTGCACCCGCTATATTACAATAGCCCGTGCGCTTGCGGAATTAAATAAACCGTTAGGTTTCGACCGAACAAGTTTTTAGCGCCGTTACCGGGGACAACGGTTTACTTTTTAAATTTTTGTCTTTATTTCATAATTTTTATTTATTTTTATTTTGTTATTTCTATTTTATATTGTTTTGCTCTCTACTTCTGATAAATTGTTTCGTTTAATCTCTCTTCAAGTGTTTTTCTCTTAGTGCATGAAACGGGCTCGGACATACTTTGACAATTTTGATCCATAACCCGAAAGAAGCTTTCACGAGAGACTAAGAAGATTTAGATAGACTTTAAAGAAACATATGGAAGGAGAACCGCAAACACCCGCTAGGACCCTACGGGACTTTGTTAATCCAAGTACCCCGGGAACTAGATCCCCTATTGTTGTGCCGAATGCCGAAGCGGCACACTTTGAGATAAAGCCGCGACTTTTGCTTATGGTTATGAATAACCAATATAGTGGCACTGCTTTCGAAGATCCTCATCTCCACATCCAAACATTCTTGGAATACTGTGATACCACACGTATTCAGAATGTTACCCCAGAAGCAATTCGGATGCGCCTTTTTCCTTTCTCTCTTAAGGATAAGGCGAAACAGTGGTTAATTTCAGTCCCACCCAACTCTTTTACAACTTGGGACCAAATTCAAGAAGCATTCCTTGGACGTTTCTTCCCTCCTAGCAAGACTGCTCAAATTCGGACTAAGATTACAAATTTTAGCCAAACAGGAAGCGAATCACTGTATGACGCTTGGGAGCGATTCAAAGAGCTCCTAAGGATGTGCCCTCACCACGGGCTTGAAAAGTGGTTAATTGTGCATACTTTCTACAATGGTCTCACACATAGAACAAGGGAGACAATTGATGCCGCCGCAGGAGGTGCACTAATGAATAAAACGGTGGATCAAGCATACGACTTGATAGAGAACATAGCCCTGAATCACTATCAATGGTTCAATGAGAGGGAACAACCGCAGGGGATTCCAGGTAAGTACAATATTGATGTCATTACTACCTTGTCTTCTAAAGTTGATATGCTTCTTAAAAAGTTTGAAAACTTTAATGTAAATCCCCTGGCCAACATTAATGTTGTTTGTGAACTATGTGGGTCAAACTCACATAGTACAGAATATTGTGAATTGCTTGACACTACTTCTAGTGATCAAGTAAATTTTGTTAATTCTTATGGGGAAAATGGTGGTATGTATTCAAACACATACAATCCCGAGTGGAGAAATCACCCAAATTTTTTCTATAAGAATAACAATATTTTAAACCCACAACCTTCTACACAATCACCGGGATTCACACAAAAGAATTTCAATGGCAATACTAGTGCTTTCCCTCTCCCTAAGTCTAAATTGGATCTTATTATGGATTTTATGATTGAAAATAAAAATGAACAAGAGAAGACCAATAATGAGTTAAGGGAATCCATTAAGTCGTTGAACGCTAGGTTTGATAATTTAGCCGCCCACAATAGAATGCTTGAAAATCAACAAGCTCAACAAGCCGACACCTCGCATAGACCACAAGGGAGTTTTCCCGGTCAATCGCAAAGGCCCGACGAGCATGTTAGTGCGGTAGAAACTAGGAGTAGAAAAGAAATTATAGATCCCCTTCCTAAGGAAAATATCAAACCGAGCAAAGAGAACGTTAGTCCAACCCCACCGATGGTCGAGACTAATGAAGATGTTGAAAATGGGACAGAATCCCCTAAGATTTCTAGAAATTTTGACCCTCCAATACCATACCCCCAAAGGTTGGTAAGAGCCAAACTTGACAAACAATTTGCAAAATTTTTAGAAGTCTTAAAATCTATTTATATCAACATACCTTTTACCGATGCCCTTCAACAAATGCCGTCTTATGCTAAGTTCTTAAAGGAGATTCTTGCAAATAAGAGAAAACTTGAGGAGCATGAGACTGTTGCATTAACGGAAGAAGTAAGTGCCATCTTACAAAAAGAACTTCCTCCTAAATTAAAAGATCCCGGCACTTTCTCTATTCCTTGCAAAATAGGTAAATACAATGTTGATAATGCTTTGTTAGATCTTGGGGCAAGTGTGAGCCTCATTCCGCTTTCAGTAGGTAAGAAACTAGGTGTGGGGGAAATGAAACCCACCACTATTTCTCTCCAACTAGCGGATCGCTCCATTAAATACCCGATGGGTATTATGGAAGATGTCCCTTGTCAAATTGGGAAATTGATCATCCCGGTCGACTTTGTAGTCCTTGAGATGGAAGAAGATCACCAAATTTCAATCATTCTAGGAAGACCTTTTCTTGCCACCGCTGGTGCAATAATAGATGTAAAGAATGGTGCTCTTTCTCTAAACATTGGAAATAAGAAGGTCGAATTTAAAAACTTAAATCTCAAGAAGTCGTGCCATGAAGTCAACACTCCTGAAAATAATAGCAAAAAGGGTGAAAAGTCACAAGCCAAGGACTCAAAAATAATAATTAAAAAACCCTTAGATCATAGAGGAGAAAAAAATGTGCACCCTAAACAGCCTAATAAAATTGAAAAATCAAAGGGTAGGGGCCTAAGAAAAAAGGCACATCAGGAGGTCGCGTTTGCATCAATCTTAAGAGCTCGATCACGCCAAAGGGCAAGGAATGGCGAGTTGTTAAGGATAAGAGACCATTACAATACCACTCACCGTCCATTGTCACTGATAGAAAGGGGTCGAGCTTATGACCTTAAACAAGCATCATCGGAATAGTAAACCGATGGATTATATTACTGTTTATCATAATTTTGTTTACCACCGCATGCTTATCTCTTTACTCTTTGTCCTTGAAACATTGAGGACAATGTTCACTTCAAGTGTGGGGGGGTATTTATCTATTTGCTTTCTAGTTTTAATTTACTTGCTTTCTAGTGTAATTTTTTTTTCTTTTTAACTTAGTTGCATTTTCATTTATGCATGTATAATAGTATATAAAAAAAATATATAAAAATCCCTATGATGATCCATATCATTATTTCTTATGCTTGCCAATTGTCCTAGAATAATGCCGTTGTCTTTTCTCTCATATTTTCTATAAACTTAGAAATCTATAAAAAGGAAAACTATAGGGATATTTTTAGAAAATAATTGAAAGCCTCATAAGTTAGTATAGCAAAATATAGAGTCTCATCAAGGAAAATGCATTTGATTAGAAGGAATCTTTTTTATGCTTGGTCATTTATGCAAATATTGAAAATATTTCTTTAAGATTGTACATCTTTTATCTTTATTAAATGTTTATTCCCTTTTTAGAAGCACCTTTTTGTTTGCATCCCTTGAATCACACCCTTTCATCAAAAATTCCATCTTTCCATTTCTCAAATCAAATCAAAGTAAAACATCTTTATTGATAAAAAGAGTGACATTTGTCACCAATCCTTAAAAGCAAAAAGAAACCTATTACTTCCTAAGTAACTCGGGGCACGGCGTTCGCTGCGACGATGCTTCCTTGCCAAACGGAAATAATATCCAAAAGTATTCTTGATCTAAGTATTAGGAACATGGGGTTCGCGACCACAATGTCTCCTACTTGAAAGGATCAAAAATAACTTAGGTCTTTTGCAAAAATATAACACGTGCAAAAATAAGATAAATTTGTTTAACTTTGATGAGATTTTTCCACTATCATCATCCATTTTTCACCCTTGGGATTCAAGAATGCAATTCAATTTTTCAGGAACTTCTAATTTGTGAATAAATGTTTATACCTTCTCTTGTACATTTTAAAGAAATAAATTCATCTTTTCTCAGAAAATCACTCTAAAAAAGTGACAGCTTTTTCTACCAAGAAATAAATCTAAGATTTTTTTCCTTCTAGCATGCTATACTTGGTCAAAATTCTATATATGCTATATTAGGTTATAGTCTTGCATTTCATCTCCTTAAAAAAATATCCCTAAAAATGCTTCTTCATAGATAAATTTTTAAAGGTATTCAAAATATGATTAGAAAGATAAAGGCATTATCTAAAAGGCATTTAAGGGCTTGCTACTTTATTTCTGAGGGATCAATCTTGCTTTTTCTCCCTCTCCGTATTTTCATTCTAAATTTTCTTGGGGACAAGCAAAAGCTTAAGTGTGGGGGAGTTTGATAAGTGACTATTATATAGTCATTTATCCTTAGTTTTATATACTTTTTATTGCATAAAACATCATTTCTCATTTCATTTCATATACTTTTTTGTTCCTTTTCCATATTTTCTAGATTTTACGCTTTTGGTATATTTCTTGCATTTAAAGAAAGGTTTTAGGTCCATTTTTATCTAAAGGATACTTGGGCTAATTGGTTCGAAAGGATGGAGGAACACCAAGCAAAATAAACACTCAAAGCTAAAAACCAGTGGGAGCAGCCGTGCAGCAATATTGGGAGCGGCCGTGCATCATAGGCCATGGCCGGCCGTCTTGGCCCCAAAATCCATGGAGTGGCCGAGCACTGAAGGGCCCTGGCCGTGCCAACCTCGGAGCGGCCGTGCAGCTATATTGGGAGCGGCCGTGCAAGTCTCCAAGTTCAAATTCAAAACTGGCGCCAAAGAGTACACGGCCGTGCAAAATCCTTGACACGGCCGTGCAAGTCGTGACTGCAGATGTAAAGGCACCTTTTGATGGCACCCAATTGAAGAGTCTCCTCCCATTTATAAATAGGACCCTTGTAATCAGTCTTAGATACGAATTATTAGAGAGAAATCACTGATATTAGATAGATAGAAAGTACAAACATTTGTGACAACAATTTTCCAAAGGAATTTGAAGATCAAAGTCATTATTTTTGTTCTTGGAGTTACTTTGGAGGAAATAAAAGTGAAGCATTATTCTCAGCACTTGCCTTCTACATTCATAAGTATTTCTTACTCAATCCTTTATTATTGCTTATACTTCATAAATGGCTTGTGAGTAATCCCCCTTATTCTTGGGGTTGGAAACTCAAAAGCATACTTATTCATCATCTAAAAATGTTTAAGTCTTGTCTTCTTCCTTCATCTAAACAATTTCTTTATATTATTCTCTAAATGCCTTACATTTTGGAGATGTCCAATTTGTATGATTCAGTCAATTGAGAGAAGTACCTAGCGGAGAATCTCGATTGACGGAACCATATAAAGAAACTAGGTTTCATTGATCACGAGAGTAGTTCAATGGCCTAGGGATGTTCCTTTAATGGAAAGTATGTTGACTCTCGTCCCTAATGGATTCTTACTAATTATGGTCAGCTAGAGATAAGCCGGAACGCCCGTTTGTGACAGGGCGGGGATAACGTAAACGGAAATCTCAAACAGTTAGGACATAATTAGTGAAGAATACAAACGCTATTGTCTTAGCCCGAAGTAGCATAGGCTTAACATACCATCCTTGCTTTTTATGAAAACCTTTTATCTCTAAGACAATGACAATTTGATGAATAAGATTATGTGTATGATTTCCAATCCCGAGAATGCTTCGTTTTATAAGAATTTAATCAAAGTACTTTCTATTTATGTTCTCTTTATTTTTCTAAAAACAAAATTTTATCTCCCCCCAATCTTTTCTATTACTTTCTAAAGACAAAAAATATTCCCAAGTAAACCCTGTCTCTGTGGGATCGACCCGTATTTGCACCCGCTATATTACAATAGCCCGTGCGCTTGCGGAATTAAATAAACCGTTAGGTTTCGACCGAACAATGCCCCATCAGTGAAAAAGACCAATATCTAGTTTTTACGATAATATGATGCGTTTCAAAGTAATGACGCAAATTAGTAGATCCAGTAATTAAAGCTAGAATGAGTTTTTCTAGATGGGAGTACCCGGTTTCCGCATCTAAAAGAGATTTATTTACATAATATACGGGATGTTGTTCACCTTGATTTTCTTTAACAAAGACGACACTTACTGCGCTTTCTAATACGGCTAGGTACAGGTACAGAGGTTCACCTGGTTCCGGCTTGGCTAAGAGTGGTAAAGACCTAAGATACTTCTTGAGGTTTAGAAAAGCTTCTTTATGCTGCTCAATTGACTAAAATAACCTATTTTTCCTCAAGATGTCATAGAATAGTTTACACTTTTCTGAGGACATAGAAATGAATTGGTTCAACGCCGCTACTCATCATGTTAATCTTTGTACGTCTTTGATTGATTTAGGGGACTGTAAGTTGAGGATAGATTTGATTTGCTCCGGGCTAGCTTCAATTCCTCTCTTAGTCACCATGTAACCCAGGAACTTTCCGACTCTAACTCCAAAGTTACACTTTGAAGGGTTCAGCTTCATGTTGAATGCCTCCAAGATGTCAAATGTTTCGGCAAGGTGCTGCACATGATCTTTCATATTTTTGGATTTCACCACCATGTCGTCGATGTATACTTCCATCGTCTTGCCAAGATGGTCCTTGAACATCTTGTTCACTAGTCTTTGATAAGTTGCACCCGCATTTTTTAGTCCAAATGGCATAGCAATATAACAATATATACCTTCGGGGGTTATGAAGGCAGTGTCTTCCTGGTCCGAGGGTTGCATTTGAATTTACTGATAGCCTGAGGAAGCATCCATAAAAGTCAGCCCGTTATGGCCAGCTGTCTCATCTACTAGAGAATCAATGTGGGGCAACGGGAATGGATCTTTGGGGCATGCCATGTTTAAGTCGGTGAAATCTACACATACACGCCATTTCCCATTTTTCTTTTCTACTACCACCATGTTGGCGAGCCATCTAGGATATTGTACCTCCCTGATCATCTTAGATTTCAGCAGCCTCTCCACTTCCTCCTTGATGATTTGATTCCGCTCTTGAGCAAATTTTCTTCTTTTTTGATGGACTGGCTTGACAGTAGGGTCGATATTCAGCTAGTGAGTTATGATACTCTTATCTATTCCAGTCATATCTTCATGTTTCCAGGTGAATCATAGCTTTCTACTCCTCAGGAACTCGACTAACTCTTTCTTAACTTCAGAAGGTAAATCAGCTACAACTAGAACTTTAGCTTCAGGGTTGGAAGCGTCTATAGGGACTCCTATCACGTCATGCTCTACAGCTTCTAAGACATCCCTGAAGCCTTTCTTTAATTGCTACGCTTGGCGAGAAGTAGAACATGCTTTCATATCTATTTTGTAACATTCCTTGGTAGCTTGTTGGCCTCCCTTCACCCTGATCACGCCCCAAGGCATTGGCATCTTGACACATTAATGATATGTTGATGGAATTGCTTTCATGTTATGAATCCAAGGACTTCCCAGGATGACATTTGTTGGTCCCAAAAGTGGCAACAAGGGTGAAAAACAGCTAGAGGGAGGGGGTGAATAAATGTTACAAATTTTTTGCCCTCTTATTAAAGCTCAACCTCTTGCTTACAAAACCGCTTGTTGTGTATAAGGAACTGCAAGTAGAGTTGCAAAATGCACAGTGGAATATTTAGGATTACAATGCGGTTTTGGAGGTGCGGTTTGTAAAGCGGTTTTTAGTGCGGTTTATAAAACTAAAAAGTGAGGTTTGTCAAAGTTAACTGCAAACACAATTTCAATATAAAAGATAACTGAGAATAAGATTAAACAGATAAGACAAAATAATCAGTAAGCATAGTAAATAAAATGAAAAAAATAAAGAACACAATATTTGGAGTGGTTCAATCGTAAACGATCTACGTCCACTACCACGATGGTTAGTCTTGGATTTTTTAAGAGTTAGATTTTATATTAGAGTATGAGAGATTACAAATTACAAAGATCAATACTCAGATCTAAAATCTATTCTATGAAGATCAATCCTAGACAATAACCGGTGTATCTCAAATGAATAATCTATATGATTAAACAAGTGAGGTGTGTGTGTGTATACAAGATCAAGGCTCTTTGAATCTAAGAGATATAGAGCACAATGATTCTTGATGTGTATAAGGCTTGATTTCTGGGCTGGGAATTTTTCTTGATGGAAGAAGATGAAGATTCAAAGGACTGAATATTTTCTGGGCAGAGCTTCAACTTCTTATGAACTCACAGCAATTTCAATTTCTCAAGCAATCTTCAAGTGTGGAAGATTAGGGGTATTTATACCCAAGCACCAAGAATATAGCCGTTGGACAAAGCTGTAGCTAGTACTGTACTGGTGCTTTCCCATTGGTCCACAAATCCACTTTTGTCCTTTGGTTCAGCAGTTGCAGGTAAAGCTGATCAGACTCCAGCTGCAAATAAGGTAGTTAGGACATCTGTCACATTTTTAAGATCCTTGTAGATCTTGTCTGATAATTAGTCACGTGACAAGATTTGGTGGTTGACTTTTGATATTGCTGACATGGATTCCAACGGTCAAATGTGGTTAACTTCAAGTCTCAATCATTGGAGCGGTTTGGTGTGCATGTGGTTTTTCATGAGCAATTTCACCAGTGAGGAGGTTCCATAAGTGCGATCTCAAGATTGGAACATCACATCAATTAGATAGTGTGGTTCACTAATGCAGTTTGCACATGGTTGTTCAAGAGCGGTTTTAGACAAAGAATTCCACATAACAATTTGCTAGGAGCGGTTTGCTTAGTGCGGTTTTGATGATGTGGTCTGAAACCTTTGAACTGCAACCTCATATCCAATGTGTCTTGTCCCAGTCTTCAAGCCTATTTTAACCTATTCTATAAAATGGACTTAGCTAAAAAATGGAAGTCTAAGCTTCATTACATATGGGCCTAAAGTCCTTAAAATAGAGATGAGGTTATGGTATCAATCAAATCTAAGCTAAAGCTAGGAGGGTTAAAGTATGCATACCCAAAAATCTCCCCTATTTGATTGATGCCATTACCTACTATAACAGAAGCAAACATTGTACTTGGTAAAAACATGTCAATAAGAATTAACATGGTAAGTCATGTCCCAAGTCAATGCACATACTAGCTTAAGTTATAGATTTCTATACTATTTGAAAGATTGAAAAACTTACAACTTAAAAGTATAGAAATGCATTCAGTGCACTTAAAAATATGAGTTTAAGTTTAAAGTGCGGTTTAAACTGAATGTTTAAACTTCATTTCAAAAATATGATTTTTAGTTAAAAAATATTTGAATGATATTTTAAACCATTGCGGTTTCATTGTTCTACAAACAAGCAGTTTGATAAGAACAAGGTTTTGGAACCATGATGCAATTTTCATTAATACCTTAAGTGTTTACAAGTATAAAGTATGAAATAAATTACATGGTTACAAAAAGCAAAAATAGTCCAGGGGAATATAAAGAGAATTCGGTCTAAAAAGCAAAAGGAAATTACAGAGAAAGAAGCGGTTCTAATGCTGATGCGGTTGCTGGGGCGGCTGTTCACTTAATGCTCTGCTTGATGTGGTCCAGCATGGGCTGATTGATCTGTTGCCATAGATTTCCTTAGCCTTATGACTTCTTCAGCAGATCTGGTAAGAGTGGATTCCAGCTTCTTGAGGGAATTTTCTTGGTTAGCCAGCCTGAGATTTTCTTCACCAACTGCTCTAGAGTTTCCTCTTACTTGCTCAATTTGATCATTGATAAGGGTATGTAAAGAGGAGTTTAAGGAATTGAAGCAAGTGTGAATTTCATCTTGAATTGCAGCCATTTGGGTGGCAATGGCTTTTTCCATAGGCTCAAGATTTATAGTTACCTTCAAAGAGGTTTTTAACTCATGGATTGCAGAGCCAAGCTTGGAGTTAAATCCTTTCTTGATATTATCCAAGCGGTCGTTGAATTCATCTCTCACCTCATTAATCTTGGCCTTTAGTGCATCTCTCACAATCTCCAAATTAACATTTGATTGCCCTTTAAGCAAATCAATCTGCTCCAAAATGTTTGTTCGAATGGAGTCCAGAGCGGTTTTGATTTCAGCGGTTAGAACTGACTCTGGCTGCTGCGGTCTTGTATGAACTACTTCAGATATGGTAGTCATGAAAGAAGTGAAAGCAGTGTTGGTGGTGGTGATAAAGACATCAGAGAGCTGATTGAGCATCTCCTTAAGCTGAGTCATAGAGACTGTCTCTCCAAGGACTTGAAGAACTCCCTTTGCCAAATCTTCCTTAAAGGCTTGAAATCATGTTTCAGCTGCGGTTTTGACTGAAGCAGCGGTTTGATCAGTGGAAGAAGAAGGAAGTGAAGGTGATCTCTCCCCCTTAATGGCATCAAGCAAATTTGATTTAAGAGTGGCCATTTCCATGGTTTGAGCATCAACCTTGGCTAGAAGGGTGCGGTTAGAATCAGCTAGGGAGGAGTCGGAGGCTTCAAGGGGGGCATTAGAAGCGGCTAGCTTGATAATGTGGCCTTGGTTTATGATGAGTTGGCTTTGGATTAGGTTAAGGGTTGAAAGGATTTGGGCGTAGTCTGTTGGAGGGGCAGTTGAAGTTGAGACGGTTTGGAATAGAGGAGGCGGTTGGATGTGGGTAGCTTCAGGTTGAGTGAAGGGGTTAGGAAGCGGTTGGTTAGGAGTGGTTTGGTTTAGGTTAGGAGGGGCAGTTTAAGTTTGAGGGGGGATGTTTCGAGGAGGGGAATTTGAGGGTGAATTTGTTTTTGAAGTGTGGACAGAAGGAGGAGGGGATTTTTGAAGTTGGGATGAGATGGGAGGAGTTTTGTCTAGAGAAGGGGATTTTGAGGGAGTTGGAGTTTGGGAGCGCTTTTATTTATGAGGGGGTAAAGGAGTTGTGCCTATGCGTCTGGAGGTGGAAGTAGCTTGGCCACCAGAAGGTTTGGAAGTCCAAGGTTGGTAGGCATTTGAATGTGTGGGGGGGGTTGGTTAGAGTGTATGGAATGTATGGAATCAGAATCGGAAGGAGAGTTTGATATGGATTGGGAGGATAAGGGTGAAAGGGATTTTGGAGGATGTGAGGGAGAGGGAGAAGGTGAAGGTTCAACTGGTTTACCCTTTTTAAAGGATTTCTTTGCAGGCATTTTCTTCCTTCTCTTGGGATTCTCCCCCTGAATAGGTGCATTATTATTGGGTGGAGGAGAAGGAGATTTGGATGGAGAGTGGATAGGAGATTGGATAGGTGAATGGATAGGGGGTTGAGTAGGAGGTGGAGGCGGTAGAGATTATGGTTGCGGTTGGGAGGCTGGAGGCGGTTGAGGAGAGGGTGAGGAGGATTTACCTTTGTCTTTTGCAGCCTTTCTAGCTTCAGCCTCATTTTCCAACTTATCTAGCTGATCTTGGTAGTATTGGATCATTTCTTCAGGAGATAAGTCTGTAGTAGCATCCTTAGCTTTTTTTTGCTCTTCAAATCAGATCATGAATGGTTGGGTCTTCTGATTCTTCATCATCATCTTCTTCATCAACCAAGTTCATTGGCTTCTTCTGCTTCTTGGGCTTACTGGGTCCAGCTTCATCTGCAACACGCGGTTTGGAAGCAGGAGCGGTTCTGGTTCTCTTTATAGGAGGTTCATCTTGGCCTCTTGGCTTTCTAGATCTCTTCACAGCTTTCCTAACCGCTTGAGTTGCGGTTAAAGGATTCATTGCCACATAGTCTTCCTTCTTGGGGAAAGTATCATCATCATAGAGAGCCTTGTATTGGACATCTCCATTGGCATATATGATGTTGTGGCATACAAGCAGTCCCAATGATTCCTCAGTGCCACATTCCACCATCAGCTCTGGGTTAGCTACTCTGAGCTCTTTAAGATGTTCAAAATTAAGAAGAAGAGCGGTCAGAATCCTGCAGAATGGTCTCCATCTCTGCTCAACACCCTTTTCTTTGGACTGATAGGTTTCCACACTGTCACAAAGTTCTCTGAATAAGATCTTGGGCCAATGAAGCTTGATCTCACTGAAGATGGCAGAATAATACATCCATTGTTGGGATGTAAAGTTGTTGTGATTGCCATTCTTTCCACAGACAGATTTACCCACAAGATAGCCTAGGTGACTCATCAGTTCACCAAAACCTTTCCTAGGGATTTTCTTGTACTGTCCCACCATAGTTGAAACTCTAGCAGTTGCTGATGCAGCAACATCTTGAATAACTAGTTGAATAGACTCTGAAGCATAGGGAACTAGAAAGTTGAATGTGGTTCTGATGTCAATATAATCTATAGAGATTTTTAGACCTTCCACTTCAGCAGTGAGGCAGGAGACTTTTGGGCCGTCATCCAAAATTCTGACTTCAAGCTTGGCAGTAGAATAAAATAGATCTACGAAGGAGGGGATGGTGAAGATCTGCTTCTGGGTGAACAAGGGTAGGATCCTAGAAGTCTTCATCTTTCTGAGCAACTCTCTTCCAAGGGCATCATGTTTTAATTCCAGTTCATTAACCTCCCAACCAGGCAAGAAGGTGTTAGGATCCTACAAAACAGAAATTTGAAAGTTAGATCCATTTTAAGTATTCACATATCACAAGCAGTTTGAGCACCTATGCGGTTTAGCAATAGTGCGGTTTAAGAAGTGAAAAGCTTCAAACCCCAGGTGATCTTGTGAATACAAGAAAAAGAAATTAACATAAAGTTTTGAGAATAAAATTACTAGTACGTGGCATTGTAATCCAAACTTATCCCACACTCCCAAGAAGTGCCTGTAGGGGAAGGTCTTAGTTTCAAGCTTATATACTAAGTAAAATCTCAAGAAAAATTAAAAGGAGTAAAAAGCATGTGGTTTCAAAAGACTTCTAAAGGCGGTTTCCAACATGTGGTTTGAAAAATATCAGATTTCAAAGTATATCCAAAATCCAAAAATGTTCAAAATTTTTCTAAGTATGGAAACATGATGGAAAATTAGTGGATCCAAAATATAGGAACTTTTCTGAAAAAACATATGACTATCATGAAGAACACGAAGAACACTCAAGAACAGTCATGAACATGAATAATAGAGTAAATCAAAAACATAACCAAAATCAGCAAATAACATATCAAAATGATCACATTGGGCAGTAGATTAACAATATATCAATAAAAATTCATACTTTGCCCAGAATCATCAAGAAATAGCAAGAACACGAAAATGGGTTTCGAAAAATGAAAACTGAATAATCCAAAATCTGTGACATAAACATAGATGGATCATCAAATACTCAACATATATTGAATATATGTCTAAATCCGAGCAAAACCCAACAAATTTCAACATAAATGGGCAAGAAACAAGAACAAAATCAACTAATATGAACATGAAGGAGACGAACAGTTTCCCCAAGTTCATTCATGGCAGATTTACAGAAAGAGAAGAATTTAGGGTTAGAAATCATACCATGTCGTTGACTGGTTTCTTTGGGGCTCTAGCTACAGTTGATGCTCTTTGCCTTTTGGAGGCCATTAAAGATTTTAAGGTTTTTTGAAAATGAAGGGTTTTTAGAGAGTTTGAAGAGAGAGAAAGTGAGTTGGTGAGAAAGAAAGTACGTTTGACAGAGGTTTGGCAGTGAAAAGGGTCACTAGTTTCATCAAACAAGGTTTATATAGGTGGTGCCTAGGGTGAAGGGAACTGACATGATGATAGTATCATTTTGTTACACCTTTTCACCTTCTGCACTGCACCCTATGATGGCTGACATGAGAGTTTTTAATGCTCATGTTCCATTGGCATTAAATGCATTTAAATTTTGAAATAACGTGGGAAAACATTTGCAAAAATATCCTTATGCCAAAATAAGGACCAAAAAATAAATAAAGAAAACATACCTGATCCACGTGTTAGTCATGCAAAATAAAAGAATTTGAACAATTTTTTTTAATAATAATGACAACAATAAACAGAAATTACTCTAAGTTGAAATGCGGTTTAAACCAATGCGGTCAGGTTGCAGCAAGTGGTTTGTAAATGGTGGTTGGCTGCAAGCGGTTGACAGCATGCGGTTTTGTACACGCGGTTTCAACAGAGGTGAGGTTTGAATCCTCAACAGGAATTTCAACCTAAAATCCACATACTTAACACACAAGTTAGCAAATAAAGAGTATGGACTTATTTAAGTTCTAGCATACCCATTTCTTCTCTGAGTAATGAAACCTCTTGGAGTCCAGAGCTTTGGTGAGGATATCAACAATCTGGCTGTCTGTCCCCACATACTCTAGATGGATATTCCCCTTTTCCACATGGTCTTTGAGGAAATGATACTTGATATCAATATGCTTGGTCTTGGAGTGCATGACAGGGTTGTTGGAGACTAAAATTGTTGACGTGTTATCGCACATGATTAGGCAATTTCCTTCATCAATTCCATAGTCCACCAACTGTTTCTTCATCAAAAGGATTTGACAGCAACAACTTTCAGCAGCAATGTATTCAACCTCTGTGGTTGACACTGAAACTGATGCTTGCTTCTTGCTGGCCCGAGCAACTAGTCTATTCCCAAGGAAATGACAAGTCCCACTAGTGCTTTTTCTGTCAATAGGGATGGCAACGGGGCGGATACGGGGCGGGTTTGACCAAAACCGTACCCGCCCCTCAAAGAACCCCCCTAGTACCGAACCCGCCCCGCCCCGCCAACTGGAGAACCCGCATCCGCCCCGCCCCACCCCGCACCACATGTCTAAAATCAATTTTTTTTGGGAAATGGGGGAAGATACCTTGACTGCCAATTGGACTTCTTCTTGACGCTCAAGCTCATTGAGAACAGCCACCATATCCATCTTCAAGAGCCTCAAAACATGGGATTTCATAAACATTTCAAGCTTTTCTGGGTCATCTTTAAATCTTTTCAAACCCAAAATCACAAACAGAGCTTCTTTACCAAGAAGCTTTTTCCCCCTCCAAATTGAACCCTCGCCTTTGCCATCGTGGTAGAATCGACCAATTGTTTGAAATGGAAATTGGGTTTTGTAAGTAAATTTGGGAAGAGGGTTTGATGGGGAAGAATTGATTTGAGAATTGAGATGATGAGAGAGAGAGTGAATGCGCATAGAATAGGGGGAGTCTGTCTGGGGACTGGGAGTCTGTGGGTATTGGGTAAGGGTAATAATTAAAATGAGTGAGGGGTATTATAGTAATTACATATATAATAGTATGCGGGGCGGGGCAGGGCGGGGCCCCGCGGGTTGAGGGGTGAAACCGAACCCGCCCCGTGACCCGCCGGGTTTTCAAAAAATGCTACCAAACCCGCCCCGCTACGGTGCGGATCATCCCGGATACGGATCGGATTCGGACAAATTGCCATCCCTATCTGTCAATATTGCAAGCTGCATAATCTGCATCTGAATAACCTACAAGATTGAAATTCGAATCTTTAGAATACCAAAGTCCAAGGTTAGTTGTTCCAGAGAGATAGAGGATTATACACTTGATTGGACTGAAATGTGCTTCTCTAGGATCTGCTTGATAGCGAGCATATACACAGACACTAAACATGATATTTGGCCTACTAGCAGTTAAATAAAGTAATGAGCCAATCGTACCTCAATATAAGGTTTGATCAACCTTCTTACCTTTTAGATTCTTATCTAACTTATTGCTAGTGGCCATTGGAGTATCGTATGCTTTTGCAGTTTCTAGTCCAAACATCTTTATCAATTCCTTGGTGTATTAGGCTTGGCTGAGAAAGATTCCTTCTTCGCATTGTTTGATTTGAAGCCCGAGGAAGAACGTTAATTCTCCCATCATGCTCATTTCAAACTTGCTTTTCATTAGCTTCTAAAAACGCTTACAATGTAACTCATTAGTAGAACCAAAAATAATATCATCAACATATATTTGAACAAGTAGGGAATGATTATTATATTTGGCAATAAAAAGAGTTGTATTAATTTAATCGCGTTTAAATCCTTTTTCTAGTAAAAATATAGATAGAGTCTTATACCATGCCCTTGGAGCTTGTTTAAGTCCATACAAAGCTTTCTGGAGTTTGTAGACATGATTTGGAAATTTGGAGTCTTCAAATCCAGGCGGATGGGCAACATACACGGTCTCTTGAAGTTCACCGTTGAGGAAGGCATTCTTCATGTCCATTTGATATAGCTTGAACTGTTTGAAAGAGGCTTAGGCAAGGAACATTCTGATTGCTTCAAGTCTGGCAACTGGAGCAAAGGTTTCGTCATAGTCGATTCCTTCTTCTTGCCTATATCCTTGTGCAACCAGCCTTGCTTTATTTCTGGTGATGCTTGCATTCTCGTCCATCTTATTCCTAAACACCCACTTAGTTCCTATCACTCCTTGATCCTAAGGTCTAGGCACTAATGTCCAAACCTTGCATCTTTCAAACTGGTTGAGTTCCTCTTGCATAGCAATGACCCAACTGGAATCTTGGAGAGCTTCATCAATCTTCTTGGGTTCAATTTGAGATATCAAGGAAGTATGTTCATCATAGTTCGATCTCCTTGTTTAAACACCGGAAAATAGATCACCAATCACATTAGAGAGAGGGTGACTGTTGACTTCTCTAACCTCCGGGGGTAAGTCTGGTTGGACTGAGGTTTGCTGAAGATATTCAATTGGAACATCGTTAGATCCTTCAGCGAAGTCATGGAAGGTAAGTTGATGAAGAGGTTCAATAAGTTGGATGGGGGAATTCTCATCATCTTCTTCCCTAGCGGTTGCATCTGGAGTAGGAACTTCAGGTGCGGTTTCAAAGTTATTTCTTGAGGGAATTTCAGATGAGGGTGCTGAATTTTGCGATTGAGGTTCAGGTGCGGTTCTAGAACTTTCACCTGTTTCATTATGCTTAGCAAAATCGTCAGCAACATTTGGATCTATATGTGGCTCAAGGAGAGAATATTCATCATAGGTAACATGGACATACTCAACTATCTTTAAACTAGTTTTATTGAAAACATGAAAAGCTTTTGAATGTTTAGCATACCCAACAAAGATACCTTCATCAGCCTTGGCTCCAAATTTACCTCTATTTTCTCTTCCGTTGTAAAGGATAAAGCATTTGCAGCCAAATATCTTGAAGAAAGCAATGTTGGGGGTTCTGTAGCGATGGTGAAGTTTTAAACATCTGGGAGTCGCCACTTATTATTTATTGATGGAAAACAATAAGAAAAACCTTTTTGTTATTTTCAAGAGATTCAAGGTTTCGGGGGTTAAGTTATGAAATGGGTAGGTCAAGGAGCATCCATTCCACCCATTAGTCTTGCTAATTGGGTGTTATTAATCTAATAAATCTAAAGAACAATAAGAAGAAATAAATAAACCCTAATTAATTTATTAATTAGGAATGTCGTATCGTATGCTTTGAGATCACCCATGAATTGAAGGGACTCTAGGGTAATCCTTTTAATGGGATTACACTACTCTAAAATCAATAGAGGGATTGAGAAGAGAAACGAAAGTTTAAAGGATGATTACCTTTTGAGAAGAGATTCGGACAGAGTTTCAACTCAAGTTTAGAGTCAAATCTTGATGCGGACAGAGGTTCGCCTCAATCCTTGATTCGAGCTTCGATGTTTGTTGATTAACAAGGTTGATAAACAAACTTTAGGTGATTTAGGAAGATTTTGTAGGAATCTTTCAGGGAGAGAAACCCACAAAATGTGTGTTAAGTGTTTTCGATCGAGGATCGGGGACCTCTGAAATACTGAAAGCTATCAAGTATTTATAGGGGTTTATTAGGTGGATGAATGACTTGGCCACCAAGTTTAGGAGACTCAAGTGGATTGGGACTCCTCCCAAGGAAGCTTCCAGAACCCTCTAGTCAGTAGAGACCCGGATTAGATGATATTTATTAAGAAAAGTGTTTGAAATGGAGAAGGAAAGTGATTCTGCACATCCTGCAGAGGGGTTGTCTCGCGTGAGACACGTATGTCCCGCACGGGACAACTAGTCGGTTGACTATTTTGTCCTCTTCAGTTATTCTGTTAGTCAGTTAGGTCCAAAACTAACGAGGTTAGTTAGAAACTTAACGAAACATGACGAAACTGATATGCTTTCATCAAAACATAAAAGAGAGATGAAGAGTAGTGTAATCATGAATTATAGGTTTAGAATGGGGTGTCTACAGAGCCCCTCGGCGATAAGACTTATGGAAGAAGTCATGTCGTCTATAGGAAAGACATCATTATGAATGCTGGGATGGTCATGTCGCACGGCTGCCTACGTATCTCTATTGGAGAATCAAACAAAAACGTAGTTTGACTCAAAAACACGAAAAGGCTACTTTAGGTATTTTAAAAATAATTTTTTTGAAAATCGAGGAGATTTTATTTTTGAAAAGATAAATACATATTGTGGAATCAAATCATGACCCAATTCTGAATATACCTGTCCGTCTGAAGATTCGCCTGTTTGGGCTCCGAACCTGCGGGGAAAGATGTTAGAAAACAAAGGTTTACCTGTCCGGTCCTTTGTATTCGAATGATTTATCTTTTGAGACTGAAGTGAGGTGATGATCCTGGCAATTAGGGACCGAGCTTTTGTTGAGGTGACGATCCTGGCGATTTGGGACCGAGCTTTTGTTGAGGTGACAATCCTGGCAATTTGGGACCGATCTTTTGTTGAGGTGACGATCCTGGCGATTCAGGACCGGTCTTTTGAGGTGACGATCCTGAAGATTCAAGACCGGGTTTTTTGTTGGTGACTATCCTGGCGATTCAAGACTGGGCTTTTTGTTGGTGACGATCCTGGCGATTCAAGACCAGGCTTTTTGTTGAGGTGACAATCATGGCGATTCAAGACTGGGCTTTTTGTTGGTGATGATCCTGGCGATTCAAGACCGGGCTTTTGGTTAGTGACGATCCTGGCAATTCAAGATCAAGCTTTTTTTTGAGGTGACAATCCTGGCGATTCAAGACCGGGCTTTTTTGTTTGTGACGATCCTGGCTATTCAAGACCGAACATTTGGTTGGTGACGATCCTGGCAATTCAAGACCGAGCTTTTTTTTGTGAGTACTCGATATACTACCTGTAGATGCTTGACACACCTAATTGGTGACGATCCTGGCAATTCAAGACCGGGATTTTTTGTTGGTGCCGATCCTTGCGATTCAAGATCTGTCTTTTGGTTGGTGAGTACTTGACATACTACCTGTAGATGCTTGACACACCTAATTGGTGATGATCCACCTGTAAGGGCGCTGAATCGGGCTTTTGTGTTGGTGAGTACTCAACATACTACCTGTAGATGCTTGTCACACCTAATTTGTGACGAGTTTTGAATCTTTAACTTAAGTGTCAAATGTTGACTTTTAAGAAAAGAGCATTTGAATGTCAAACGTCGGGTTTTGAATTTAAATATGATCATTTGGATGCCAAACGTCACTTTGCTCGTTTTGAAAGAGAGTTCGAGTGACGAACTCCGGTTTTTAACCGAACATTACTTTGTTAGCGATTTTGTGAAAAAAGCATTAAATGATATGCGGTCAACGAATCATTTTGTGACTCGGACTTTGATAAGTAAATACTATCACGAGCCAAACGGCTCAGACTTGTAAATGACAGTATTTATAATGCGGTATCAACGAAATCAAATGATCCGGACATTAAAGGTGCGATCAACGAGCCAAATGGCTCGGACTTGTAAAGTTGTGTAATTTAAATGACAATATCAACGGATCAAATGATCCGGACTTTGTAAATGACTATCACGAACCAACGGTTTAGACTGTAAAGTTGCGAATCGACGGATCAAACGATCCGGACTGTAAATGACATAAAAGTAAAGAACGGGTCCGGAACGCCGTTTTAACCCGAGATTACTTCTCTTACGGGAGAGAAGATGATCTTGGACTAAAACGTATCAAACCCCAAAGACGGTGTGACTCTTTTGGCTCGGTTGACGTATACGGGATACGGTTTAGTGTTTGAAAGGGTGTTTCGAGTTTGTTTGGTTCGTGTTTGGTTGAAAAACGAGGTTTTCATGCAAATTGAGGCAAAACGGGGCTCGGGAGAGGGTGGAAAGGGTTTATGACGTGGGCTTTGGTGAAAATGGTTAATATATTTTCTCTTTTGAAATGTTTTGACAACCCTTGTATTTATAGGGTGAAATTGTAAAATAGTTCGGATGGACTTTTCCTCAATTTGGGGAGGTTTTCTGGTATTTTGGAAAATTGGGGGACTTGTTGGCAATTCTGGATTTTTTGTAAAACAGTCCGTCCGGACTGTGACTCAATCTCAGGGGCATTTTGGTCTTTTCACTCTGAAATCTGATTGATGTTGACTAGAGGGCCTTGGCATGTGTGCCACGTGCCCCTGTGACTCACCTAGGGTAGGGTTTTTGTCCCGTTATTCTCGGTTTTGTCCATTTTTTAAATAAATGTCCGGAAAATATTCTAAATGCCCTCGGAAAGTTCGTTTTTCAGGAAAAGCTATACTTTTACGTGTGACAACATTTTTTGAGTACGCTTTGATGTTGGGATGCACGGGGCAGTCTCGGGACGTCTTGTTGGCTTGGGAACGGGGAGTTTAACGGGTTCCGGTTAACTTGGAAAGGGCCAGTTAACAGATTCCGGTTAACTTCTAACGGATTTCGACGATCCGGATTTGGGTACTTACAGTAGCCCCTCGGCGACATCACTTTTGAAGGGAGTGGGGTCGTCGAAAAAGATAATGATCCAAATTGGGGTGAACGTTCACTTACTGGAGTGAAAAGATATTCAGGCTTACTAGGATGGTCGAAGAGGGATTGTTGTGCGGGCTTACCTTGATGGCCGCTGAAATGGGATGGTCGGGCTTACGACTGGCGGCCGGAGGGGTGAGCGTTCACTTACTGGAGTGAAAAGATATTTGGGCTTACTAGGATGGCCGAAGAGGGATTGTTGTGTGGGCTTACCTTGATGGCCGCTGAAATGGGATGGTCGGGCTTACGACTGGCGGCCAGAGGGGTGAGCGTTCACTTACTGGAGTGAAAAGATATTCGGGCTTACTAGGATGGCCAAAGAGGGATTTTTGTGTGGGCTTACCTTGATGGCCGCTAAAATGGGATGGTCGGGCTTACGACTAGCGTTCGGAGGGGTGAGCGTTCACTTACTGGAGTGAAAAGATATTCGGGCTTACTAGGATGGCCGAAGAGGGATTGTTGTGCGGGCTTACCTTGATGGCCGCTGAAATGGGATGGTCGGGCTTACGACTGGCGGCCGGAGGGGTGAGCGTTCACTTACTGGAGTGAAAAGATATTCGGGCTTACTAGGATGGCCGAAGAGGGATTGTGTTTTAACGTCCGAAGACAGAATGTTAGTGAGGACTAATGGGAAATTTAACGTCTGGAGACGGAGTTGTGATTTAACGTCCGAAGACGGTTTGAGATTTAACGTCTGGAGACGGAACGTTAGTGAGAACTAACAGGAAATTTAACGTCTGGAGACGAAACGTTAGTGAGAACTAACGGGAAATTTAACGTCTGGAGACGAAATGTTAGTGAGAACTAACGGGAAATTTAACGTCTGGAGACGAAATTGTGATTTAACGTCCGAAGACGGTTTGAGATTTAACGTCTGGAGACGGAACATTAGTGAGAACTAACGGGAAATTTAACGTCTGGAGATGAAACGTTAGTGAGAACTAACGAGAAATTTAACGTCTGGAGACGAAACGTTAGTGAGAACTAACGGGGAATTTAACGTCTGGAGACAAAACGTTAGTGAGAACTAACGGGAAATTTAACGTCTGGAGACGATTTGAGATTTAAAGTCTGGAGACGGAACGTTAGTGAGAACTAACGGGAAATTTAACGTCTGGAGATGAAACATTAGTGAGAACTAACGGGAAATTTAACGTCTGGAGATGAAATTGTGATTTAACGTCCAAAGACGGTTTGAGATTTAACTTCTGGAGACGGAACGTTAGTGAGAACTAACGGGAAATTTAACGTCTAGAGACGAAACGTTAGTGAGAACTAACGGTAAATTTAACGTCTGGAGACAAAGTTGTGATTTAACGTCCGAAGACGGTTTGAGATTTAACATCTGGAGACGGAACGTTAGTGAGAACTAACGAGAAATTTAACGTCTGGAGATGAAACGTTAGTGAGAACTAACGGGAAATTTAACGTCTGGAGACGAAACGTTAGAAATGTCTAACTGGGATTTAACCTCGGGGGAGGGGGTGTTAGAAATGTCTAACTGGGGAAGTTTTACACTTTTCAGGGTCAAAAGGGGTAAAATTCGATGTTATCGGAAGCTGAGGGACCAAAGTGGCAAGGAAACTTTTAAGCTGTAAAAGAGTCCGGCCAGACTGGGACTCAATTTGGACAGATTTTAATCAGCGCCAAGGTCGACGCAAATCAGTCCAACTTCCATTGTTTCAGGCGAGAGAGAAGAGAGAAAAGAGAGAAAAATTTTCCCCCTTTTGCGAGTTTTGTTCGAATCTTCGCGGGTTAATCATTATGGACGCCGGATTAGGGCCACGTGCTCGTCATAGGAGGACCGACAATTAGAGAACGAGGTTGAGGAGGATGGTACGGACCACCGCTTTTCCCATGGATCCAACCGAGTTTTATCCGGCTCGGGACACTCATAAATCCAAGGAAGGGATCGCGAGACAGGTAAATATCCTCTAAATTCCGTTAATTTTCAGAATGTACATGCTTGAATAATAGGAATTTGATTAGGATTGAATTAGGGCTTTTGGTGCCAGAATTAGGGCTTTTGGTGCCAGAATTGGGGCTTTTGACTTTGCGATGTGCTTTTGTCGAAATTGACTAGGGCTTAGTTCAATTGACATTATGGGTAGACAACATAAAAATTTTGGTTGCAAATTCCATGTCTAGGGGTGTTTTCCGAAATTAAAGTATGTTTAATTTGGGACAGAGTAATTTTTTGAAATGTTTGAAATGTTTGAAAGTTCCGACTTCGACGGATTTTTCGAAATGTTTTGAAAATTCCGAATTCGACGGATTTTTCAAAATGTTTTGAAAGTTCCGAATTCTACGGATTTTTCGAGATGTTTTGAAAGTTCCGAATTAGACGAAGTTTTCGAAATGTTTTGAAAGTTCCGAATTCGACGGATTTTCCGAGATGTTTTGAAAGTTCCGAATTCGACAGATTTTTTGAAATGTTTTGAAAGTTCCGAATTCGATGGATTTTTCGAGATGTTTTGAAAGTTCCGAATTCGATGAATTTTTCGAAATGTTTTGAAAGTTTGAACCGTGAATATTCTGACTGGGACATGAATATTTTTAGGAGGAAATAGCCATGTTTGTGTTTCATCATGTCGATATGTGCTTGTGCATTATATAGATGTTGTTTCCGTAGTAACGTACTTTTGTCGTGTTCACATGCAGGGGCGAGGGCTGGTCGATGTACGTAACTTGAAGAGCAGGTGAGCCTTTGAGGCAGTCCGTGCGCTGTGGGAGATACTCCCAGACGAGGCTTGGGATGGAGAGAGGAGTCCACGACAGTTCGTGGTTGACTCCAGCTTGGCAGGATTTATTAGCGCGGTAGCCACGGTGGCTTCGACACAGAGGGCGATGGTTTCGCATGTCGCTCTGAGCGAGTATTGGTGGGATACGACCCGTATGTTCCATTTCAGGTGGGGGGAGGTGACCGTGATTCCCACTGATTTTGCAGCGATTACTGGGTTGCCATTCTGGGGCAATACTGTTATGTGGGTGGATGGCTACACCCAGGAGCAGTTGTCGGGGCTGCTTGGTTTTGACATTACCGATGCCAGGGGCTTGGGTATTCGGTATGGGCCGATGGATGCTCATTTGAGGAGGGGTATTGAGGCGTATTTGGTAGGGTCCCTGAGGATGACAGCAGAGCGTCTGGCTCGAGGGTTTTTATGGTTCGCTTTGTTAGCTACCCTGTTTCCCACTGCTGACAAGTCATGTCATTTTCCTCTGCTCGGCTCACTGACTTATCTGGAGGCCGTGAGAGGGTTTGCATGGGGAGAGGCTGGTCTGGCCGAGCTCTACCATGCTTTGGAAAGGTTCTCGCGGGGAGAGTAGAACACTTTAGGCTGCTTTCAGTTTGCCTTGGATGTGAGTTCCTTTCTTTTTCTCTTCCTTGTCTCATTTGTACTCGTATGTATCTGCTTTGTTGCTGATATAACTTTCCATGTGTTTGACAGGTGTGGATCTTGGAGGTGTTCCACCCGCAGAGGTGAGAGACTAAGGAGGAGTATGCGCCCTTGTTCCCTGCCATGTTGGTTTGGCAGAAGGAGGCGAGGAAGCCGGCAAAGTCGAGGGAGAGCACTCGGCTGACTTATGAGGAGGTATCTTTTGCCATTAGCCGAGGCTTTTCTCCGCGGATTCATCTGACTTGGTGGAGTCGGATTGATGCTTTTGTGGTGCATGCCGCTAGGGATGTCACACGTCGGCGAAAGCTGCTGGTGGGGCTTCATTGCGATGTGATGTACTTGGGCGAGAGGGTGACTAGTCAGCATGGTCCGGGGTCCATTCCTTTGGTTTTGATGGACCCGCCTCCTCACATCCAGCATCCTATGTTGATACCGATGGAGGATTTGCAATTTGCAGCGGTACAGGCTGGGTGTGTCCTATGCCGAGTTTATCCTGGAGGATGAGGATTATGAGGTTTTTCTGAGGACGAGGCTGAGGAGCCCGCAGGTGTTGCATAGGGAGGGTGAGGGCCCTGCATATCCCCGGGACTACCCGCTCCCTCGCGCTCGACTAGCGTATGAGGGGCCTGATGGTTCTCGCAGGCGACTGACGGTTCCCATTCCGGAAGAGGCAAGGCCTCGGTATAGAGTGGATCCCGATGCCTCGATGAGTGCTTTGTTTCGATTTTCTGTACTTGATAGTAGCATTCTGCAAATGTTGCATCTGTGCTGTCTATTTGTCTTTTGACGGCTTTCCTTATTTGCAGGTGTCTGGCCGTACTTACAACCAGGTCGTGAGACGTATGGATGGGATAGCCAACTACGCCAGGAGACTCGTGGAGTTCCTGCGGTGTAGTTCTCAGAGGAGCGCGGCTGTGCATGAGCCGATGCCGTCTAGGCCGTTTGCAGCGGGAGACTCGTCTGCCTCTACGACTAGTGGGGCAGGTTTTACGCAGGGGTTCGGCCAGTTCTCTGGTGAGACGGCGGGGTTCAGAGCTCGTCACTCTTCGTATTCGGGACACGCGCGAGGAGAGACCTCGGGGACACATGCGCGGAGGCGACATTTCTCGTATTCCCGCCTTGAAGAATTTGGAGATTACCTGTCCTCTGTGGATTCGGCTGTGGCGGGGCAGTATTACGAGTGCTCGGATGACGAGCAGGACTCTGAGTAGTCCCCTTTTTTAGAAAATTAGGTGTATTGTCCAAACAATTTGATTTGTACTTAAAAGGTCCTTTGAGGCGAACCCTTGTATTTTGAATTTTTATTTAGTGATTACCTTCCTTTATTTTTGGCAAATAAGCAAGTAGGTTAATCAAAAATAAATAATAATGAGACATGCATAAAAATTCGAACTGGTCAAAATTTATATCTATATGCACTGTTATTTAATTAATTGCACTGTTGCACGAGCCCCGGCGGATGTGGTGTCGGCAGTGGTTGATTAATCATACGGATGCATGGAATTCAGACAAAGCTTGAACAGGAGGATGTTTGGAAATGTTCCTGAGTTTTGAGGCAGCTGGATGCAGAGTTGACCAAGTCAACTTGAAAAATAGTCCGGCCGGACTGGGACTCAGTTCCAGTTTGTTTTAAATTGCAGTCCAATTTTTGAAATTTAGAAAACACTACGTTTGCTTCTAATTAAAGCTGATTTCTCCTTTGAATTCTTGGAGACTTCCTTTGTTTTTTCATGGCTCCATTTCCCAAGTTATCGTCTCAGATGCAAGAGCGATATTTGGATAGTTTCCAATCGTGGGTACGGCACCACACGAGGCAACGCAAGGGGTTATTCGAGGGCTGTTATAGGATGAAAGCAGTTTGGGCTTTCAAGAAGCTCATGCCGGATTGGGATCTCTTGAGAGCTGCGGCTCTTTTCTGGGACGTACGGAGGCACGTGTACAGCTTTTCATACAACGAGATTACGCCCACATTTGAAGATTTTCGGGCCATCCTTGGAGGACCTGAGGTGGAGCAACTTGTTCTTCCTTTAACAGGTGGCCTCGCCACCATTGAGAAGTTAGTGTCTTTGCTTGGTATCTCAACTGAAGAAGCATACGGGATGCTAATACCGAACACAAATTATGTTGACATTTCGGGGCTGCCCGATGAATTTTCCGGTGTTGAGGGGAGCGTTTTTGCATGGGACACTTTTGCTCTGTGCGCAATTGCCACTTTATTCACGTTCACATCCCTGGGTGTGTTCCATCACAGTGTACTGGATCTGGTGAGGTAGTGCCGGAACGGGGGAGACATCGTGCCTTTGATCCTGAGCGAGACGTTCCTTGGCATAGTTCGGATGGCGACCGGCAGCCGATACATGTGGGGAGGGAGTCCCGCTATGCTTACTCTGTGGTTGAGGGAGCGATTGCAGATGGTGCCCGAGGTGCCAGTGTCATGTGATCCCTGGTCCTTCTCTCGACGTCCTTTGGTTATAGGGGGCGATCAGGCTGAACTGGAGCTTTGGATGGCCAGGCTCCGCATGCATCATTTGCGATGGTGGGTTCCTCATTGGAAGTTACAAACTTGTCAGACCATTCAGGAGGGTCTTCTTGTTGTCAGAGTCCCGGGGGTATCCCAGACTGCTTTCTATATTCCATCACTGGTGTTGCAACAGTTTTGGCTGGAGCAAGTGCCATTGACGGGTTTGGGTAATGCTGCTACCTTCGATGTGGGATCTCTTCTGATGGAAGATCCTTCGACGCTATTGCTTCTCACGCGGCTGTGGCAACATACGTCCTTTCCTGCCAGGGTTCTCTTTCACCGGAGAGGGGGCATTGTTCTGTCTACGCAGTATTTGAACTGGTATGAGGAGTGTATGGGGGAGACACAGATGGCCATTTTATGGAGATGGAGGGAGCTGTTGGGCCTTGATTACCCTGACAGCTCGACTTTAAGGAGGGCCAAAGCGGCGGCTAACCCTCAGGATTGTACTGGGGATGACATAGCTGATTATGAGGCCAATGATAGTCGGGCGGCCGATCAAAGCATGGATATGATGACTCTAAGAGAGGCATCTCGTGATAGAGCTAGGGAAAGGGTTGCGTTGGCAGCTGCAGGTTTGACGGAGGCATCGGGAAGGGTCCCAGAGCCAGGTAGAAGGACTACGGGGATATTCCCTGTGAAAGTGAAGAATACCCGTCATGGAAAAGGGAAGGGGAAGAAAGACGAAGGACCGAGTATAGGGGACTAGGTTGACCTTGCTGTCCGAAACATCCACCCACTGTCATTGCAGACACATTAATTTATTAATGTTTATTGTAGTTTTGCTAGCGTGTAGCGAGTCAAGAGTTGACCGTGCTTGAACTCATCAAAGATTGTTTTAACCGTCATTAATTTGTAGGTTAATTTAAAGAGTTTTTCGAAACACAAGCGATTGGTGCTTGTTTGTTTTGTTTTTTGTTTTTGAGACCGAACCAATGATGGCTGCCTACGTTCCCCTTTTACAATTGGACAAAGGGGTTCAGGTCACCGTAGTTCGACACTTTAGGTGAATTTTGAGAAAAAAAGATAAAAGAAGTGCAACCCTATTTTTTACCTGGATCATTATCGAGAATGTATCCAGTTGGGTATTACTCTTTTAGCACTTTAATTTTACTGAGGAGTGGTGTATGGGGAAGGAGAGTTGACTCGTGTTCTTCCTCAAATGAAGTATCTGCGGAGCTTGCTTCCGTTCACGGGGTTAACGAAAGGGTTCCCGTCCAAATCTGCTAACTTTATGGCTCCTCCGGAGAAGATTCTTTGTACCACGAATGGGCCTATCCAGGTAGGCTCCCACTTTCCGAAGGGATTGGTCTGCGTAGGAGGCTTTTCCTTGAGCACCAAGTCGCCTTCTCTGATGTCTCGGATCTTGACTTTCTTATCAAATGCTCGGGCCATTCTGCTTTGGTAGGCACGAGTATGCTCCATGGCTTTCAATCTGCGCTCGTCGAGTAGAGCTAGTTCGTCGTGATGGCTCTGGAGCCATTCGACTTCATTGATTCCGTTTTCCAAGAAGACTCGGAGGGATGGAATTTCCAATTCCACTGGTAACATTGCTTCCATTCCGTATGTAAGTGCGAAAGGAGTCTCCCCTGTGGCGGTTCTGACTGATGTTCTGTATCCCCAGAGCGCTAGATGTAGCTTCTCGGGCCAATCCCGACCTCTGACGGTCATTTTTCTGATTATCATTGCAAGAGTCTTGTTTGCTGCCTCTACTGCACCATTAGTCTGTGGTCTGTAGGGAGAAGACTTGTGGCGTGTAATTCCAAACTCGGTCAACAGTTGGTCACAATCTCCTTAAAAGTGGGTCCCATTGTCGGATATGATCTCGTTAGGAACCCTTTATCTGCACATGATATTCTCTTTGATGAACTCGGCCACCTTCTTAGAATTCAGTACCTTGTATAATCTGGCTTCTACCCATTTGGTGAAGTAGTCGACTGCGACTAGTATGAAATCGCGACCATTGCTCCTTGGCGAAGTGATTTTCCCGATGACGTCGATTCCCCATGTGGCGAAAGGCCATGGCGTAGTCATGCAATAGAGCTCGTGAGGAGGAATGTTATTGAGGTGGAGATCCGTTGACATTTGTCGCAGCTTCTGACGAACTGGATGCAGTCTGTTTCCATTGATACCCAATAGTAACCCATACGAAGGATGATCTGTGTCAATGCTCTGGCGTTCATGTGCAGACTGCAGATTCTGTTGTGAACTTCATTCATCAGCTCGCTGGCTTTTCCTTTATTTACACACCGGAGGAGTGGTCCTTGGTGGCGCTTCTTGTACAATATACCCCCAAGGATGACGAAATGGGATGCCAGGCATTTTAGTGCCATCATGTTTTTGGCTTTGATCGCTTCTTTGTATTTTCCATCTTCATTGGTGAAGGAAGCTTCTCCGCTTTAGAGGTACTGGTAGATTTGATTGTACCAGGGTTCGTCGGTCGGTTCATGTTCAACTTCAATCTCACAGCAATAAGCGGGTGTTTCCCATCTGCCTATTCTGAGGGGTTTTACTGATTTCCCGTCGGGAATTTCGACAAGAGATCCTAGGGTAGCCAGGGCATCCGCGAAGCAGTTTCTGTCTCTTGGCAAATAATGGAAAGAGATGTCCTTAAACTGAGCAATGAGCTCCTCCATGTACGTGTGGTACCTCTGGAGGCCAGAATCTATTGTCTTCCATTTGTTGGATACTTGATTGATGATCAATGCTAAGTCTCCGTATACTTCCAGTTCTGAGATGTTGCGTTCAAGAGCGGCTTCTAGGCCGACTGCGCAAGCTTCATACTCTGTTGCATTGTTGGTTGCTTTAAAATTCAGTTTGATGGCTATGGGAGTGTGCTTGTCTTTAGGATCGACCAAAAGCATTCCAATACCATTTCCCTTCTTGTTGGCTGCCCCATCGAAGAAGAGTTGCCAGCGGTTTGCGCTGTCGAGTGAGAAAATCCCGTCATTCGAAAACTGCGAATCAGGACCCTTGAGTTCACTGCTTGGGAAGTCTGCCAGCTGATCTGCCATTACTCTGCCCTTTGTTGATTTTATGACCATGTACTTGATGTCGAATTCAGCCAGGAAGAATGACCACTTGGCTAGTCTCATTGATAGAGATGGCTTGTCGAAGAGATATCTGACGGGGTCTATCTTGGAGACCAGGAGCACTGAATGTGACTGCATGTAGTGTTTCAATTTCCCGACTACCCATACCAAGGCAGTACAAGTTTTCTCTAATGCTTACTAGCTGAGCTCACTTCCTTGAAGCTTCCGGGTTACGAAGTAGATTGCATGCTCAATTTTGGAATCTTTCTGTTCTTGCGCCAGCATTGCTCCAATTGACGTTTCTGTTACTGTCAGGTACAGGAGGAGTGGCTTATCTTCATGTGGCGGTCACAGGATTGGGGGATTCACCAAGTATGTCTTGATTTTCTTGAAAGATGTCTGGCACTCGGAGTCCCATTTGATGTTAACATTCTTCTTCATTAGTTTGAACATTGGCTCGCAGAGAGATGTCAACTGGTTGATGAAGCGGCTGATGTACTGAAGTCTTCCCATAAAACTTTTCACTTCTGTCAGTGTCTGAGGCGACTTCATGTCGATGATGGCCTTGATTTTCTTGGGATCGCCTTCGATACCTCTTCTGTAACCATGTACCTTAGTACCTTGCCTCGTTTGACGTCGAAGGTGCACTTTGCAGGGTTCAATCTCATGGAGTGCTTTCTGAGTCTGTTGAATAACTTTTTCAAATCTATCATGTGCTGCACGTCTGATCCTTTGGAGTGGATGATCATGTCATCGACATATACTTCGATTTCTTTGTGGATCTTGTCATGGAAGAGAGCTGTTGCAGCCCGCTGGTAAGTAGCCCCAGCATTCTTCAAACCGAATGGCATGACCGTGTAGCAGTATGTCCCCCACAGAGTGGTGAAAGCAGTCTTGGCTTGATCTTCCTCGGACATCTTGATCTGATTGTATTGGGCTAACCCATCCACGAAGGATTTTACTTCGAAATTTGCCGTGGTGTCGACTAGCATGTCGATGTTGGGCAGTGGGAAATCATCTTTAGGGCGTTGAGATCTCGAAAATCAACACAACATCTGACCTTTCCATTGGCCTTGGTGACTGTCACAATGTTGGAGAGCCAGGTCGGGTACTCAATCACTCTGATGAAGCCGACGCGGAGCATCTTCTCAATTTCTTCTTTTATTTGCAAGGACCACTCTGGCTTGATCTTGCGCAATTTCTGTTTGATAGGCTTGAATTCTGGATCCAGGGGAATTCTGTGTACCACAATTGATGGATCGAGTCCTGGCATGTCCTAATATGACCAGGCGAACACGTCAACATACTCTTTGAGGAGATTTATCAGGGCTTCTTTTTCTGCACCGGCAAAGAAACTGCCCACTTGTGTCTCTTTAGGCTCTTGCACTGACCCCAGGTTCACTTTAGTCATAACCTCTTCGGCAGCTTGGGCCCGATTGTCCTCTTGTTCTACTACACGCTTGAGAACTTCTTTAATGTATTGTTCATTTAGTGTGTCTGCTTCTTTATCAAGTGAGTCATTATTAACGTCTTTTAAGTTGTTTGTTAACTTATCAGTTGTTAAAGTGGCAATGAGGGAATAATCCGAAAGGTCAGAATTTTCATTAAATGCGAAAGGAAATACATTGTTGGCTACATTATCATAATCTTCCCGCATGAGGCCGTTGGACGACTCAGAGGATTGGACTTTCACAATGACTGACTCAGAGGGTTTGAGACCGGGTTTAGGGAGATGTGAGTGCAGGCCCAGCTTGTCTTCCATTTTTGTCTGGCTTGCCCTTGGTTCGGTGAAAGTTACCCAGTTTTTCAATGGCATTGCTGGATGCTTGGTGAGGGTTCGGGAGAGGCTTGTCTTCTACTGTCCCGATCATGGCGATCATGCTGTTTTCGGAGCCCAGGTCAATCAAGTTTGGCACCTCCATGACTTCTTCAAAAAGACTCTGTAGAGCGGGTCCACTGAGAGCGTCTTCTATTAATTCAGGTTCCTTCTGCTTAGGAGTTACTATCTCGAATGTGGCCTCGGCGGCTGACCCGAACAGTCTGTTTCCCATGAAGAGTGTCTCGAGCTGCTCTTCTATGTCCGGGATTCCCTTGAACGTGTACTCATGTTGAACTGTGGTGGCAATTGGTCCAGGTAGAGCTGTGATGTTGAGGAACGCTCCCCTTATCAGATTAGCCTTGAGTCCTCTGAAATGCTTGAGGTCCCGTGCTAGCTTTTCCATCCTTTCTGTAGTCTCTGTGTTGACTGTCCCTACTTCTTTCTCATCTTCATCAGTTTCACTTTTGGTCCCCTCAGTTCTGTTGTCGGTTCCCTTGTCGGTTCCCTCAGTTCTGCTGTCGGTTCCCTTGATGAAGTAATGAGCGAGGTCGAAACTGTAAGGTCGGAGGTTGGGTGTGCCGTTGGAGGTTCCCCTTTTGCAGGCCGCTGCCTTGGTGCTGGTGAGTCTTTTGTTTTCTTTGATATCGGCTGGTGTTGGCACATAACCGAGCCCCTAGACTGTAGTGTGGTCCTTGACTTCGATGACTTGGTGTTGGCCTTGTAGCCTTTTGCCGAGCCCCAGTCCTGGGATGAAGTTCATGAGTTTCATCATCTTCATGGCGGGAGGGATTTTGTCCCAAAATAGTGGAAGGTCCACGCTGCATATTTAGATCTTGGAGGTCTCTAAGGTGAATCCGGTTAATGCCATATCATCATCATGCTTGATCTCCAACACTGGAATGCCATTGGTGTTGGTCCCCTCGGTGGTGACGCTGCCGCCATAGACTTTTGTTAGCTCGTTTCCTTGCATGAACTTGATACACTAGTGAAGGGTGGATGCCAAGCCATTCATTTGATGCAGCCAGGGGCACCCCAGGATGGCTGTGAAATGATGGGAATGTCCAACACTTGGAATTCAGTGGGGATCATCCGCTTGCCGAACCAGATATTTAAAGTAGCAACTCCGAGAACTGTGCGGGAAGTGGAGTCATAGGCCTTGACATTGTAGACTGAAGGCTTCAGATCTGTGGGCTTGATGTCAAGTAGGTCCATCATCTTAGCGGGCAAGACATTCATTCTGAAACCTCTGTCTACCAACACACTGGGAAGGCGATGCTCGTCCAGCTGAACTGTGATGTAGAGCGGCTCATTGTGATCAGCCCCAAATTTTGGCAGGTCCAAATATGTGAAGGTGATGATGTTGCCGTAGTGGATGTTGCTAATCATCTGAATTACTTCGTCTGGAGTTACGTCCACGGGGACCATGGTGCAGGCCAGACTTTTCTCTAGCTTGAGCTTGTGAGGGTATGAAGATGTGAGCAGGGACTACAGGGAAATGTTTGCCTGGGTCTGCTTGAGTTGAGTGAGGATCGGGTCCTCCTTCACAAAACTTGTGTCTTCGGGCAGGCCGGGTTGCGGTTCTGGCTCCGTTGGCTATTTGGTGGCCTTGGGTGGTAATACATGGATTTGACCCGATCAGGTCTGGACGCTGACATCAGGCTTGGTTCCTTCCGAACAGGTCGCTTTGAGCTGAGCCATAGTTAGAGGAGGATTTCTCGAAGCATAGGGCCATATGTCCTCTCTCAATTCGTTGACTGTAGATGCTTTCCCGGGGGCTTCGACAGCTTTTCGGATTCTGTCCCAGGATATTGGTTTGGGTTCCTCCGCGGGGAGGGAGTCTATGGTTTGCTGCAGCTGTTCGAACGTCAGTGCGCAGCAGTGGTTGCCAGAACTGAACTATGCATTGCTGACCCTCCGGGGGAGGTTAGAGAGTTCTTAGTTCAAGCGAATAGTTTCTTTGATCTCTTCACGGTATACCGCACTTCTTTCCTTCTTGCTGAGTATGCTCAGGGCATTCTGGAGTTGGGTTAGGCGATAGTCATGGTTTGCTAATTTTCCTCCACTTTTAGCCCAGATCAGCTCTCTTGCAGTAGAGCCTACGTCGAGAGTTTACGCCTGCGTTTCTTCCCATGTGAGAATAGCCAGTGCTTCCTTGAGCTGTATGCGGCAGTCTAGATAAACATCCATTGGGGAGAGCTTTCTCTTCGGCTTTAACTGAGTGGCTGGTATGTCGGAAGGTGAGTATACGGCTTCCCGAGCAACTGCCCCTATAACCGGTTGCTGTCCCAGTTGATCGTTTTTGTAAACAATGTCGTAGTCTGTGGAATCTCCCTAAGTAGCTGCTGGAGATGTATTTCCATTTTTCTTTTCTTTTTTAGTAGACCTTCCTCCTTCAGTTGGCTTTTTAGCTTGAGAGCGGAAATGATCCGCTCCCATACCCCCAGGACCCTTGGGATTCCGGTTTTGTTGACTTCACGACCGGCTTGGAAGAGAATGGTTTCGTCGTCTTCGTCGTCGCTTTCACAGAGGACTTGATTTTCTCGGGGAGATAAGCGCTTGTGTTCTTCATGCTGTTTGGCTAGGTATTCCTTGTGCTATGCCATTCCATCTCCTAGGTCGTCGGGACCGTTGATCGCCCTCCCTTGCTAGAGGGGGTTTGATGAGAAGTGATGGTAGTTCAGGAAGTCGCCGTGGGCAAAACCTTTGAGGTTGAACTGTTCTAGAGTGGCCTCTAGTTTGCTGTCTTAAACTGCTTGTGACGCTTTAAGGGCTTGGTCCCTGTGAGTCTTCTGAGCTTGGTTCTCTTCCCAGAGACGGTTCTCTTGAGCGGCTAGTTCCAAGAGGGCTTTCCTTGCGAGAGCTAAACAGTCTCCGTAGGTGTCTGTCGTCTGACTGGTGTCAGGAACTGTAATCACATCCCCTTGGATAATTTGTGGTTAATATGTTCATTCCGAAGTTAATCTGGTTGTATAGTTAGATCTGTGTTGGCTGATTGTTCTTCTGTGTTCAAGCTGTGAGGTATCTGTATACGGACGTCCTGTGTCACGTGACACATCGTGCCTGGTTGATCCTGTGTCACGCGACACATTCAACTATGCATGTCATGTGTCCCGCGACACTCTATGTCTGTTTGCAGAGACCATTTTCCTCCTGTAATCTGTTTTGATCTGTGTATATGGGATATGGCCTCCCTAAATAAATGCTTCACGAGTTGTAAGATTCCAAGTTCAAATCAATAAAATTCATGTTTACTACATTTGCTTATCATCAATGTTTGCACACACTTTGGATTAATTGGATGTTTAATTAGAAAGACTCGTCTACGGATGAGGCGTGTTGGGTGAAATCTCGGTTCTTCCCAACACGTAACCTGTCCCCCGAACCCATTTTCTCTTTCAAAAGGTTTTCAATGTTTCCTTAAAAACGGCGTGGCGACTCCTATTTTTTTCGGCGAGCGTTCATTCAGTGGCGACTCCGCTGGGGACTACACTTTTGAAAACCTGTTTTTCAAAGTTAAGAGGGTTAAGCTTTCATTCAATTAAACATCCAACATATCCATCTTTGTGTGCATCCTTGATGATCTTTTGTGGTACATGCATTTTGTTGCATTATGAGTCTTGTGAGCCTTTTGTATGTCTTTTGTGGCCATTCTGTTGTGCTTTGGTTATTGTGCTTTGTCACATGCCATGGGGAGGCAGGGGCTGATTTCATTTTTGCAGGTTCTGGTTCAGTGACTATTCTGGTCGTGCGACAGCTTTGTTCCCTGTTGTCCTGTGTCACGCGACAGGATTGGTAACTGAACAATGTCTTTAGGTGCTGGTTTGATGGCGCCACACTTTTAACCTTACCCCGACGGTTGGTTTTGACACACCATTTTCAAATACACTAAAATGACTTGTTTCAAAAATTTATAATAGACTTTCATACCTATCCCAAAAACCTAGCACGTCTGGGCATGTTGCCAACGCAACATGGTTTCATGAAAGGACATGTCGTTCCCACGGCATGTTCTAACGAGAGATCATGTCGTTTTCTCAACGTGCACCGACGAGAGGTCATGCCGGATTTTTCCTTGAATTTCTTTAGGAATACCCGTTATGCTGCCCAAATTTCTCCAGAAATTGGGGCTACTCGTCCCTCCCACAAATGATTCGGTTATGTTTAGGTATTATTGCCTATTATTAATTTTGAATCAATACATTTGGTGTATTTGTGGATGATGTGTCCCTAGGCTTCCCCGAGGTTCTAGAATGCGTGAATAAAGACTTATCCTTTCCCAACTGTTCATAGGACTTAAAAGACACCGATTTTTACTTGAACACTAATAAGATGTTGCGTGAGTCCATCTCCTTCCATGTCATTCCCTCTCCCATACCATCTCAAAGTTCTCTATCCTCCACCTTACCATCTCCTATCCATCTCAAGGCTACGGCAAGTTGGGTGCGTGCTCCTATTCCCGACGCTCATTGGCCCATATTCCCGAGGCAGAAGCAGTTCAAGTGCCTGAGTGATCGTCCATATGATTCAGAATCCAAAATGCTCGGTGCAGAGAAGATTATGGCCCACCAGTCTGGAGGTTCGTAGCCCATGGGTTCGCAGAGTACAAAGGGTGTGTCCATCAAAAAGTGGCGAGCTACCCTTGAAGTTATTTTTCCTCGTGAGCGGGAGGCCCGGTTGCTTGCTCAGATTGCTAAAGCTAAGGAGGACGACTTATGAATGACAAAAAGATTGAGAAGGGTCCTCGCCCCATCGCTGTCAACAATGCTCTTCCTCCCATCCGAAGTTGAAGAAGCCAATCAGTCCTCATATGATCTAGAATGTCCGCTGTTGGACATGAGTATGTCAAGTCCAAGTTGGACAAGTTTTTGCTTTGCAGTAATAAAAGCTTTGTTTCTCTTCTTGCTAGACTCGAGACATCACTTGCACACCCATGTTACACTCAATTGAAATGGTTTTATTCTAAATGATCACTTGTGCTGGTCACCGACTAATGCTTCGAAATGACTAATGTTTAAATTAATCGGAGCGAGAAAATCGACTAATATCCTTCTCAAATTGGGGCTCACCAACTCCCCATCTCGCATCTCCTGTACTCACATGTCTTCCATCGTCCTCCCTATCTTGTTGCTCGATGAATTTGCATGGATCCTCCTCAAAGTAAGCTTAAGCAAGCAATGAAGACTCAATCTCGTTCGGATCATCCGGTAGGGACTGCGGCTGAAACCTTTCACCCCTAGGGAAGCCATTACCTCACCCTCACTAAACAATACCCTTTCATTTCAAGATTGGCACGTTTTTGAAACCCGTCTAACCATCTCCAGAAGAAGAGGGACTATCCTTGGGGCTCCCATGATTCAAAAGAAGATCGACCATTTCCAAGCTCAAGAACGACGGAAAGCAATGATTCATCCTGGGGACTAGCTGAAATTCTCTCTCGAAAAGAATAAAAAAAAAAGAGAAAAGAGATACAAAAAAAATGAATAAAAAAAAAAGAGAAAAGAAAGAGAGCATAATCCCTAGCGATCCTCTCAAAAGCAAAACTCAAAGGATCCGGTCGTTACTCAAGAGGAGTCTCAGAGTGAATAAAGAGACCGCACGGAAGTCCCTCAACATTACCTCTAACCAATTCCGGCCATCCTCTCGATTTTAGAGGATATTCTCACTACCTTGACCAATTCCAAGCATTCCTCTCAATTTTAGAGGATATTCCCATTACCGTTACCCTTGCCTTTGGCCAAAGCCAAGATTGAGCTCTCATTCTTAGAGGCATTGAAGATGCAATCATGGATTCCCTCACCATTGAAATCCCAAACACATCCCTGCAAGCCAACCTCTCATCTTTAGAGGTTCAGCCAGCAAAAGGCCTAGCCGACCTCTCGTCTTAAGAGGTCATGATATCCCAAATCACCCGATAGCCGATCGTAACCCTGAAACCCAGTCGCAGTTCCTACCGGATAACAGTTTCAGACCATCAATCGAAGATTGTGCAAATTCCATCCGTTCATTCGACGTTTCATGTGAGCATATTTCATTCCTCCTCCGCAAACACTTGCCGTGGACGTCCCACTGGGGCTTCACATCAGTGTCTCCCATCGACACTCCAAGAGGACATGTTTTTCAATTCTCCAAATCCTCAAAATCCTCAAAGGTCCTCAGATCCTCGAATTCCAACGTTCATTCTCTTCATTCGAGATAAGCCCGAACTACGACGACTTGAGCTCCTCCCAAGGAGGGGAACGTAGGCAACCATAACTAGTCCGGTCGAAATCACAAATAAATCTCAGAAAATCCGGTCTCAGTAAGGGTCGTCCCTATACACTTTCCATCCTTCCGAGTTTGATTCTTGATATCAGTGGGCTTTCTCCTCAGGATTGATAAAAATGTTTGTTCATATCAGGATTGGTGATTGAATAACCCGAACATCAATAAAGGGTTTTAAGCGGCCTTGTGATCATCACGAATAAGACAAATTTTCAAATGTCTCGACAAGTCTTCTTTTCTACATCATAGGAAGATAGAGCCAAACACTGTTTCGGTCAGCAGGGGCTTCCATACACCTTTCCACACCTTGTGATGCTTATACTCTCCCAAAAGAGTCAAACCCAAAAGCGAGAGTGTCATACACAAATTCGGGATCCATTCCCACCCTCAAAGGATGTGCCCCTGCACGTAAACATTTCCGAGTCTTGTCCAGCGACTGATTGACTGCGGTTTGAAATGATGAGTTACCTCTTTGGCCACAAGATGGCTCTGTCGGCGATAAAGCCGCATGGAATTTCCTCAAGCTGGGGCTTTGGTTAAGGTATCCCTCAGGCTCTCCTTACCAGATTTCCCTCCAGGCTTGCTTTGCACTGTCAACTGGGGCTTCGCCAAGCCGGAATCGTTCTCTGCACATTCTCTGCTGCTTGCCTCCTCGGGCGCCCGACGTACCTCGTCCCATCCGTAACAACCAACCTACTGCAACCAGTACTCCCGGGAGCGTCCCCGACTTGCCTAAGCTTCACCATCCATCATCCATCACTCATACATTTTTCCACCTCATGGGAGAGGGTCCACCCCATACACCATCATATATACACATTTATTCCATACACAATCCATCATAGCATAATGGCTACATACATATCCGCTCGTCAAGCCGTGCAAAATCCCCACTTCCCTTCCATCCCCAGCTGAGATGGACTTGTGCAACAAAAGATTAATAATCCATAAGCAAAAAGTCGAATAAAATGCAAAATTGTCTAGAGTGTTGTGTTCCCCCCGCAGGGTACAATGATCAAGTGATCGTAGTTTGATCGTGAGGACTGCCCCTCGAATCACAATTTTGGACAAGGATTCCAAATCCTGCAGGTGGCAGACCCCACCTTTATCACCTTCATCAGGCCCGTCACCTTCGGACTCATCAGCATCATCTGAAAGAGCCCCAGCTGCCCCAGTCTCCAAGCAATGCTTGTCAAAAAGAGCTCCAGTTGTCTCAAGTATCCAAGCAATGATGCTCACCAGCCTCAGCGACATTAAGGCATGTTCCGCACAGTGAGTTATCATCCAATGCCCGTTCCCATGAGCACACCTTCATCAAGGCATGTATGCACTGATACTTCAGCAACTCTTCAGCAAAGACCATCCCGTGAACGACCATCCAGCAACTCTCCAACAAGCAGTTGCAGCCTAAGGCCCTTCAACAACTACATCCACCCCCGCAGGTACAATAACCAACTGAGCACCATCAAGTCTCAAGGACTGCCCCTCGAAGCAAAAACCGAGACAAATATTCCACATTTGTCAGTCTCCCCAAGCAACGTTCATCAGTATCATCAGCCCCGCCACCAAAGCATCAGCAAAAATCCGCTCCCTAGTAAGCAAAATCCCTGTCCTACCAAGCAAAGTGCATGACCCCAAAGTCAACCAACCGTCAACAAAGGTCGCCCCTCGCAAGGCAAAGATAGCAATTCATCAACGACATTGGTCTAAGTCCCTCCAGCAATCACCATCACCAGCAACAATCGTAGCCCAAGAGCCCCTGGCAGCTACATTTATCCCCAGCAGAATCAAAGGTAGCGTGAGTCCCCTGGCAGCTACCCTTCACCAACACCTAGTGGTATGAGTCCCTCCGGCATCCACGACGACCATCAAGTAGTAGCGTGAGTCCCCTGGCAGCTACTCCCCATCGGCAATGGCATGAGTCCCTCCGGCATCCACGACCATCAACAGTGGTAGCGTGTGTCCCCTGGCAGCTACTCACTAATATACAGTGGTATGAGTCCCTCCAGCATCCACGACCGCCATCAACAGTAGCGTGAGTCCCCTGGCAGCTACTCGCCACCATCAGTTGCAGCATGAGTCCCTCCGACAGCTACAACCTTTCACCATTAGCAGTAGCATGAGTCCCTCCAGCAGCTACTCGCCACCATCAGTTGCAGCATGAGTCCCTTCGGCAGCTACAACCTTTCACCATTAGCAGTAGCGTGAGTCCCCTAGCAGCTACTCGCCACCATCAGTTGCAGCATGAGTCCCTCCGGCAGCTACAACCTTTCACCATCAGCAGTAGCATGAGTCCCTCCGGCAGCTACTCGCCACCATCAGTTGCAGCATAAGTCCCTTCGGCAGCTACAACCTTTCCATCAACCCTCCGCGATCATCAATAGTAGCGTGAGCACCTTTGGCAGCTACAGGTAAGCACATCAAAGGTATGAAAGCATATCTCTACCATTTCTTGTTCCTTGTCGGTTTTCGTCTCCGAACTTCGATTTGGCTTGATTCCCTCCTAGGGATACGTAGGAATCCTTTCTCCAAAGGTCCAGCCATCCGATCTCACCAGTCATTTTTTCACCATCCGCCATATCCCCAGCTACTCATTAAGATTGGGTCCTTCTTGTTGACAACCTCACTAGGGGGCATTTTGGTAAATTCTCGGTCCATTCTGAAACTTTCGAGAGCTTTTTATAAGTTTCTCACTAAGAAAGGACCTACAAGGAATTATTGATTTTGGACCTTTTGGGTATTTACCCAGAATGTTCCAGAACCTAGTTTTGGCGCCAAAAGCAGTTGGTGACACCTTGTGTCACGCGACAAGTCGAGGCTTGGAAAATAGTTACAGAAGGTTGTGCGACATCTTGTGACCATCAACTGCAGCCTATAAATAAGACCCTACCCTTCTCAGAAATGGATGCGAACTTCCACATACTGTTACTCTGCCAAAATTGGAGCGTAACATACACACTGAACATACACCTCTCTCTCTCCTACCCAAACCTACCTCCAATTCCCCCAATTCAACCCAATTCACCTTCCATCTCTTAGATCCTCCTTCCACTAATCCATCCCAGTCCAAGCAACTCCAGAAGCAGCTGTAGAAGGGTTCTATACCAGCCTTGGTAAAGGATCTGTGGAATCAACAAGGGTAACACTCTCATTTCCATCTCTCTCTCTCTCTACCACCTTGCTACTTTGATAATTCCATTGTTTTACCTTCCTTGGGTTCAGTAATCAGACTCCATCTGTCTTGATTACTGAACCCCAATTCCAATCTCTCTGTTTAACTTTGTTGATTTGTATAATTGGATGCTCTTGATTTGATCCTTGGGGAAATTGGTGTTTAGATCCCAAGGAAGTGTGGATCTATCCATATCCACACCCCCTTGGTTGATTTGTGGTTAATCTGTTCATTCCAAAGTTAATCTGGTTGTATAGTTAGATCTGTGTTGGCTGATTGTTCTTCTGTGTTCAAGCTGTGAGGTATCTGCATACGGACGTCCTGTGTCACGCGACACATCGTGCCTGGTTGATCCTGTGTCACGCGACACATTCAACTATGCATGCCATGTGTCCCGCGACACTCTATGTCTGTTTGCAGAGACCATTTTCCTCCTGTAATCTGTTTTGATCTGTGTATATGGGATATGGCCTCCCTAAATAAATGCTTCACGAGTTGTAAGATTCCAAGTTCAAATCAATAAAATTCATGTTTACTACATTTGCTTATCATCAATGTTTGCACACACTTTGGATTAATTGGATGTTAAATTAGAAAGACTCGTCTACGGACGAGGCGTGTTGGGTGAACTCTCGATTCTTCCCAACACGTAACCTGACCCCCGAACCCATTTTCTATTTCAAAAGGTTTTCAATGTTTCCTTAAAAACGGCATGGCGACTCCTATTTTTTTCGGCGAGAGTTCATTCACACGTCTTTTCCTTTTTCGAAGCAAATCCTTATGAAACCCTTTTGAAAGTAGGTGGCTGATCTCTTTTCTCAAAGCGATGCAATTCTCGGTAGTGTGGCCAAAATCTTCATGGTAAGCACACCGCTTAGACTTGGCCTTCCAAGGTGAGGGTATGTCAGTTGCTTTTGGCCATCTTGCCTTACTACCCAAGTTTTTCATTGCATATAAAAGTCCTGAAACATCAACAGAAAAGCAATAGTCACTAATTTTTTGGTAAGTTGCATCATCTTTATCGTCATCCTCATCTACAATATTAATTTTAGAGGAGTCAGTTTTAGAGTAGGGTTTTCCCCTAATAGATCGATGATGGGAAGAGTTCGCCTTTCTGTCTGAATGTTCATATGTAGGTGTTTTCTTTGATGCCTTGCTGTGAATCAACTCATTTTCTTCCAGCCTAATGAAATGAACAGACCATGTTCTAATCTCGTCCAAGCTTTCAGATGGATACATGACTAAATCTTGGTAGAATAATGACTCTCTCCTCAGGCCCATCCTGAAGGCTTTCGTTGATGTTGATACATCAATATGAGGGATTCTTACTGCCTCCTTGTTGAATCTTAACACGTAATCTTTCATCATTTCGTCAGGATGTTGCACTACTCTGTAGAGGTCACTCATTAATTTTTCAAACACACGATTACAAGAAAACTGATAAAGAAACATGTTAAGTAATTGAGAGTAGGAGGATATTGAATGTGCGCTCGCCCGCGAAATTTTGGGTTTTCCGATTTATGAAAAAGGAAAAAGAAAAGGATTCGCCACGCCATGCTTTAGAGGTGCACTTTGAAAAACCTTTTAAGAGAGAAAATGGGTCCGGGGGTCAGATTACGTGTTGGGAAGAACCGAGAGTTCACCCAACACGCCTCGTTCATAGACGAGTCTTTCTAATTAAACATCCAATTAAACCATAAGTGTGTGCAAGCATCGATAATAAACAAATGTAGTAAACGTGCATTTTATTGATATGAACTTGGAAACTACAACTTGTGAGCCAATTATTCAGGGAGGCCGCATCCCATATACAACAGATTCAAACAGATTACAAAGGGGAATGATATCTGCAAATGGTCACATAGTGTCGCGTAACACAGGGCATGAGTGACCAAAGGTGTCGCGTGACACAGGATCACACATGCACAATGTGTCGCGTGACACACAGTGTCTATCTGCAGATACCTACAGATTTGAATTCAGTAACACTAATAACCAACACAGATCCAATTGATTGACTAGATAAGCTTTGAAATACACAAACGACAACAATTCAAACCAGGGAGTGTGGATATGGATAGATCCACACCCCCTTGGGGTTTAAAACACTAAATCCCACAATGATCAAGCAATAAACAAACAATTATCCAACACAAACAAGTTAAACAGAGAGATTGCGATTGAGATTCAGTAATCTAGATGGATAGAGTCTGATTACTGAATCCAAGGGAGGGAAAAACAATAGAATTATGGAAGAGCAAGGTAGAAGAGAGAGGGAAAAGGGGATTAAGGATGTTACCCTTGTTGCTTCCACGAATTCTGTATCAAGTTAGATACAGAATCCTTCTACAACAGCTTCTGGCCTTAGAGAGCTTGGGAGGATCAGTTGTGAGTAGATCTAAGAGAAGGTGAGGGAATTGGGTTAGATTGGAAGGTATTAGAGAGGAATTGGGAGGAGAGAGAGGGGTATGTGTTTCTGGTGTGTATGTTATGTTGCAATTTCTACAGAGTAACAGTATGTCAAGTTGGGATCCATTTCTAAGAGGGGAAGGGTCTTATTTATAGGTTGTAGTTAGTGGTCACCTTGTGTCGCACGACCTTAGGTAACCACTTTCCAGGCCTAGACTTGTCGCATGACACAAGGTGTCACAACCGCTTTTGGTGCCAAAACCAGTTTCTGGAACATTCAGGCATAAATACCTAAAAAGTCCAAAAGGGTTTATTCCCAGCAGGTCCTTTGGCATGAGCAAGGTACCAAAATGTACTTCCTTCGCGGGAAACTTATGAAATGTCTCCGGAAGTCTCGGGATAGGCCGGGAATTTACCAAAACGCCCCTCAATGCAATTTTATTACATTAAAATGCATCTAAAAGGGTCGCGAATTGGATTGGCGTACTTACAGAGCCCCTCGACAATGTCACTTTTGGGAGAAGTGAGGTTGTCGATAAAATAAGACCCAATCCCAATTAGCGGAAAGGGATAAGGCAGAGGGCTAAACGGTGATCTGGGGAAATCAGATGGCTGGACCTTTGGAGAAAGGATTCCTACGTATCCCTTAAAAGGGAATCAAGCCAAATCGTAGTTCGGAAACAACACTGACACTAAGCAAGAAAGGGTAGAGATGTGTCTTCATACCTTTGTTGTGCTTACCTGTGGCTACCTGAGGGGTTGGTGCTACTGCGGGTGGAGAGTAGCTGTCGTTGGTGCAAGGTTATAGCTGTCGGAGGGTCTCATGCTATCGCTATTGAAGGGTTGTAGCTGCTGGAGGGTCTCATGCTACAACTGGTCTTTGTGGATGCCGAAGGGACTCATACCACTTGTGTTGGTGCAGGGTAGTTGCCGGAGGGACTCACACTACTGCTGCTGGTCTTCGTGGATGTCGGAGGGACTCATACCACTGGGTGTTGGTGCAGGGTAGCTGCCGGAGGGTCTCACACTACTGCTGCTAGTCTTCGTGGATGCTGGAAGGACTCATAACACTAGGTGTTGGTGCAGGGTAGTTGCCGGAGGGTCTCACACTACTGCTGCTGGTCTTCGTGGATGCCGGAGGGACTCATACCACTTGGTGTTGGTGCAGGGTAGCTGCCAGGGGACTCACGCTACTGTTGCTTCTGCTGGGGATAAGTGTAGCTACCGGGGGACTCACGCTACTTATTTTCTTGTTGGTAGTTCACTGGTTTTGCCGAATGCTGGACGATCTTTGTTGACGGTTGCCTTTTGTGTCCTGAGATTTGCTTGATAAGCTGGGGACTTTGCTTGCTGGGGAGAGGGCTTTTGTTGGTGCTTTGGGGCCACTGTTCTGGTAGGATGGGAACTCTGCTTGCTAGGGAGCGGGTTCTTGTTTGTGCTTTGGTGTCGCTGATCTTGGTATGACGGGAATTCTGCTTGCTAGGGAGCGGGTTCTTGTTGGTGCTTTGGGGCCACTGATCTGGTAGGATGGGAACTTTGCTTGCTAGGGAGCAGGTTCTTGTTGGTGCTTTAGGGCCACTGATCTGGTAGGACGGGAACTTTTCTTGCTAGGGAGCAGGTTCTTGTTGGTGTTTTGGGGCCACTGATCTTGGCGCACACTGCTGGGGAGACTAAACTAGACACGGATTCTTTGTCTCGGTTTTGACTGAGGGCCAGTCTTCAAGGGTTGATGAGGCTCAGTTGATCATTGTACCTGCGGGGGAAACTGCAAAGCGTACCTCAGGGTTTAAAGTGCAAAGTATCAGATCACAGGGGTTTTTTTTGGAAAATCTGGCCATGGAGTCACGTTGTGTCGCACGACCACATAAAGCTCATGGCCAGACCCTTATAACGCTGAACAGTCTTTATTTTGAAAATATATTTTCAGAGGGAGACGAGCAGTTCTGAGAGGAGAGGCCACCCATTTGCACGATTTCGAGTGAAATCAAGAGAATCTAGGGTATTGATCTTGTTCCTGGCTTGCAATCATGCCTCCAAGACCTCGTCCCACAAAGAAGGGACCTCAGCAAGCTCAATTGGCTGCTCGATGAAAGAATGCTCAACGGAATTAACGGCCGTTCATCCCTCGGACAGTGAGAGGAGATTTCTACCCACAACTCAAGGAACACACCTCTGCACCTGGGAAGAAGGATACGGTATTTTCGTAACTTTTCCCTTCGTTGTATTGAAAGTTGATTAATTATCAAACTGTTTGATTTCTCCCTGCGAAGTCTTGAATCTGTTGCATAATTCTGGACTATGGAAAATCATGAATGCATGTTAAATGTTTCAACCCTAATTTTACTTGGAGAAAAGGGGAAATGCCAAATTACAACAATTTATTGACATGCTCTTTTCTTTTCTTCTTTTTTTTTTTTTGAAAAATTGAGATATTCATACCTGTGCTGTGTTTACCTACAGGAGTTGCGTACCCGAGGCTCACCAGAGGTCATTGGTTGGTTATGGGATCTCTTGCCCAGCAGTCAGGAGCTGGAGCATTCGCCTAAGGGCTTGGTATACGCTGCAGGGCTGGGTCGGTTCTTTGAGATGGGGAAGGCCATCGGGGATACTCAGCGGAGTGCGAGGCTTGTGAGGGCATTCCGGGAGTTTTGGTGGGAGACTACCCACTCTTTCCACTTTTCTTGGGGGGAGGCAATGGTCACGCCATACGACTTTGCTGCTATCACGGGCCTCCCTTTTACTGCTGAGCCACTATATTTAGAGGATCCTGCCCTTGAGGATGATCCCCAGCCTCCCACTGAGGCCTACTTCATGGAGTTGATTGGTTTTGTTCCCAAGGACAAGAAGGGGAACGGGTATGAGCTAGGGGAGCTTCACGGTCAGTTTGTTGTGCAGAGTAGAGATTACCCAGCTGATGTGGCTGATGAAATTACCCGGGATCCGGCTCGCGCGCGGGGGCCCCGTGCATCTCGCATTTGTCGCTTTTCGGGAAGGTCGCCCGGATCCGAGAGGCAGTGCGTTCGCGCCCCGGCATCTGGCTTATTCCGTTTTAGCGTTAGTTGGAGGTGTCTCGCCGTTGTTTTCGCAATTGTAAAGTCGCCACGCCGTTTTTATTATTAAGCCCAAAACATTGAAAAAGGGCATCAGTTTAAAAATAATAATAAACTGTTTTTGTGTGATGAGATTTTGAGTTCGGAGGTCAGATGACTCCTCGGGAAGAGAATATTAGAATATTAGAGCTCACCCGAGTCGCCTCGTAAAACGAGTCTTTCGGATACCCCTAATATCCTTTAAATGTTGTGTGTGTGTGTGTGTGCTTTATAAAAATGCATGATGTGTCGGATGTCTACATTGTACACTACTTATTGAAATGTATTGAAATAGTAATGGAAGGAAGCCTTACCAATGTTGGTTCGTGTCTGTCTTCCGCTGAGGAATAGTGTTTGAGGTCGGAGTAGCGTTCCGGTATGAATCTGGATTGCTTCGGGAGGGGCCGGTTGTACGCGGACGAGTTTCGGCGTGAGTTGATGTTGCAGGCTGCGTGCGGGCAGAGGTTCGGCGTGCGTGGGGATCGTCGGGATCACTCGGACAGAGGTTCGGCGTGCGTTGGGGTGGCAGGAGTCACTCGGGCAGAGTTTCGGCGTGGTTTGGGATCGCCGATTTGACTCGGAAAGAGCCGGGACACCGTGGAAAGACCAGGCAAGGCCTCAAAGTACCACGAGGGGCCTCAGAGTACCTTGAGAGTACCTCGAGAGTACCCCGCGGGAGCGCTCGGGGAGGCTTTGGAGCACCATGAGGGGGCTCGGAAGGCCTCGAAAGGATCCGAAAGGGGCCGGGAGTGCCTCGAGAGGACTTAGAGGGGAAGCCAGAAGGCTTAGGGAGGAAGAGAGAAGTGGGAGGTGTGTGAAAATGAGGAGGGGGAGCCCTCTATTTATAGTGCCAGATTTGGTGCAAGAAGGTCCGTACGGACCTCCCTGGTAATCCAGACTTTTAGTTTTCCTCGATTTGAGGGAATCTGTGATGATGGTGAATATTCTGCAATTATGATGTTCCCTGTGCAATAAGGTCCGTACGGACCAAGTTGACATGCAAAGAGGTCCGTACGGACCAACTCTGCAGGAGGGTAATCATTTTCCCCGGGATTTGAGGGAATATTGTGGACTTTAAGAGGATTCAGTAATTATTAAAGCAAAGAGGTTCGTACGGACCATGTGTGCTTTTCCAATTTCCTGAAAATTCCCAAAAGGTCCTTTTGTCCCTTTTTATCCCAGGAAGGCTCCTCCCTTGGTTTGGCTGGGGGTTTTGAGAGGGTTTTGAGTGCCAGGGGTCGTCGAGACTGCGTTGATGAGTCTGCGGTGCTTCCCGTGTGCTTGAAAGGGGGTGATCCAGATTGGGGTACTTACAGAAGCCCCTCGACGACGTCACTTATGAAAGAAGTGGGGTCGCCGATAAGATAAGGGTCCTAATCTGGATCGCGTGCTGGGAGATAAAGTGACCAGGGAGGTCAGTGTGAGGACGTGGAGGTGTCCTATTGTGTGACCGTTTAGGCCGCAGGCCGGACCCCGTGATAGGATTCCTACGTATCCCCGGCGGGAATCAAGCCCGGTCGTAGTTCGGGTGTGGGGTGAGTGTTTTGTGAATGCGGGCGTGGTGGTGCCCCGAAGTGTCGTGTGACCGCCGAGGCCGTGGTAAGGACGTGGTGGTGTCCTGGGTGACCGCATAGGTCGATGGCTGGACCCTGTGATAGGATTCCTACGTATCCCTGGCGGGAATCAAGCCTGGTCGTAGTTCAGAGGTCGCGAAATTGTGAGTGCGGGCGTGGTGGTGCCCTGAAGTGTTGTGCGACCGCCGAGGTCAGTGATAAGGACGGGGTGGTGTCCTAAGATGTGGTGACCGCTGAGGTCAATTGTGAGGACGTGGTGGTGTCCTGGGATGGAAATTTTACGATTTTCCTAATCGGGTGGTTTAAGGCCTTCCGGGCCGAAGATAGTAATTTGGGAGATTTATACGATCTTCCGGACCGAGTGGTTTAAAGCCTTCCGGGCTGGAGGTTATGATGGTGGAGGTTTATACGGTCTTCCGGACCGAGTGGTTTAAAGCCTTCCGGGCTGGGGATAGTGTGAGGACTTGAATCGTCTTCTGAATGTGGTTGCGCCACGCGTGAGGACTTTGAATCGTCTTCTGGCGGCGGTTGGTGCCACGCGGGAGGACTTTGAATCGTCTTCTGGCGGCGGTTGGTGCCACGCGGGAGGACTTTGAATCGTCTTCGCGCGGTTGGTGCCACGCTGAGGACTTTCAATCGTCTTCGACGGCGGTTGGTGCCACGCGGAGGACTTTGAATCGTCTTGGCGGCGGTTGGTGCCACGCGGGAGGACTTTGAATCGTCTTCGGCGGCGGTTGGTGCCACGCGGGAGGACTTTGAATCGTCTTACGGCGGCGGTTGGTGCCACGCGGGAGGACTTTGAATCGTCTTCTGGCGGCGGTTGTGCCACGCGGGAGGACTTTGAATCGTCTTCTGGCGGCGGTTGGTGCCACGCGGGAGGACTTTGAATCGTCTTCTGGCGGCGGTTGGTGCCACGCGGGAGGACTTTGAATCGTCTTCTGGCGGCGGTTGTGGAGGCATGACTGCCTTGAGCTTTGATTGCGAGAGGCCTAGTTGCCTCGTGCTTCGTCAGTTTGATGGCCGGTGCTTGCGTTCCCGTTGGAGTGGGCGAGGATGATGGCCGGTGATTGCTTCACCATTTGGCGTTTTGGAGGCATTTCGTGCCTTGGGATTTGTACTCGGAGGTGTTCGCTCCTTCTTGCGCTTGTTTTGCCGTTGAGTGGGCGAAGTTCGGGCTTACATTGACGGCCGATGCTGGGGATATGCAGTCTTGTACGACTTCCCTTTGACTTGTTGGGGAGGATCTCGGGCTTACTTTGATGGCCGGTGCTTGAATTGCTGGGCATGCGTGACCTTGTAGGGGCCTTTTTCTGCTGGGAAAGTGTCTTCGGACCTGTTTTGAGGGCCGATGCTTGAGTTGTAGTTGAGCATTTTGGAGGCGTCTCGTGCCTTGATATTCGTGCTGGGAGGTGTTGGCTCCTTCTTGAATTGCCGTTGAGTGGGCGAGGTTCGGGCTTACATTGACGGCCGATGCTGGGGATATGCAGTCTTGTACGACTTCCCTTTGACTTGTTGGGGAGGAGCTCGGGCTTACTTTGATGGCCGGTGCTTGAATTGCTGGGCATGCGTGACCTTGTAGGGGCCTTTTTCTGCTGGGAAAGTGTCTTCGGACATGTTTTGAGGGCCGCTGCTTGAGTTGCAGTTGAGCGTTTTGGAGGCGTCTCGTGCCTTGATATTCGTGCTGGGAGGTGTTGGCTCCTTCTTGAATTGCCGTTGAGTGGGCGAGGACCGGTCTTACATTGACGGCCGGTGGTTGAATTTCCGTTGGAGTGGGCGAAGCTCGGGCTTACATTGACTGCCGGTGGTTGAATTGTCGTTGAAGTGGGTGAAGCTCGGGCTTACATTGACTGCCGGAGGTTGAATTGCCGTTGGAGTGGGCGAAGCTCGGGCTTACATTGACTGCCGGTGGTTGAATTGCCGTTGGAGTGGGCGAGGCTCGGGCTTACATTGACTGCCGGTGGTTGAATTGCCGTTGGAGTGGGCGAGGCTCGGGCTTACACTGACTGTCGGTGGTTGAATTGCCGTTGAAGTGGGCGAAGCTCGGGCTTACACTGACTGCCGGTGGTTGAATTGCCTTTGAAGTGGGCGAAGCTCGGGCTTACACTGACTGCCGGTGGTTGAATTGCCGTTGGAGTGGGCGAGGTTCGGGCTTACACTGACTGCCGGTGCTTGAGTCGCCGTTGGACCGGTTTAGCCGGGGTGTTGCCAGTTCTTTGGCCTGTTTTGACTTTGCTCTGGAGGTATGAGTTTATTGCTATTTTTTGATTTAGCAGTCTATCATTTTTCCATTGTCTTTTGCACTGAGCCTTTTCTGCTTTTGTCACAGGTGTGGTTCTACGAGATCTTCCAGTGGTTCCCGTGGGATAGAGATCCTGGGGCCGTAGCGGCCTATCCTGCGATGTTAGGCTGGGCTCGTTCGATGAGGAGGAGGAGGACCAGCAGGGGGGAAGCTCACCATCGCTTATGGGGATGTGCAGGAGCGTCTGGAGAGAGGTAGCCCAGAGGGGTTTGTTTTGTTCCCGTGGGCTCGGTATGAGGCTGATGATTTCGAGGGTGCTCCCCTAGTGACGATGTAGCGGAAAATGCTGCGGGGCCTGACTTGCGACGTCATGTATCTGGGAGAGAGGGTCTGTGACATCGCTTGGGGCGAGGCAGGCTTGGCCGAGCTCTACTTCTCTTTGGACCGGTTTAGCCGGGGTGTGGCCAGTTCTTTGGCCTGTTTTGACTTTGCTTTGGAGGTATGAGTTTATTGCTGTTTTTGATTTAGCAACTTGTCGTTTCTCCGTTTTCTTTTGCACTGAGCCTTTTCTGTTTTTGTCACAGGTGTGGTTTTACGAGATTTTTCAGTGTTTCCCGTGGGATAGAGATCCGGGGGCTGTAGCTGCGTATCCTGCTATGCTGGGCTGGGCTCGTACGGCGAGGAAGAGGAGGACCAGCAGAGGGAAGCTCACCATCGCCTACGGGAATGTGCAGAGCATCCGGAGAGAGGTAGCCCTGAGGGGTTTATTTTGTTCCCGTGGGCTCGGTATGAGGCCGATGAGTTCGAGGGGCTCCCTGAGGTGACAGCGCAGCGGAAGATGCCGCGGGCCCGACTTGCGACGTCATGTACCCGGAGCGGGTCTTCTCGGCAAAGATGGCCCGTTTTGCTTCCCGTGGCTCCGAGGGACCCTCCTTTTGGGATGCTTGATTCTCGGGATATGGATGTATTGGATTTTGAGAGGTACCTTGGCGGTGTGGGTGCCGAGGAGTTTATTTTGTATGGAGAGGAGTATGGGGCCTTCGTGAGGAGGAAGTTGAGGACGCCGCAGTATCGCGAGGGAGAGAGAGGCCGGCCCGCAGTTCCCCAGAGGTTCCGATACCGGGGCCGGATTTCACGTATGTCCGTGGGGACGGATCGAGGAGGAGGGTGTCTCGTACCCATTTCGAGCGTGTGCCCCGCCGCATACCGAGTGGATCCCGACAGATCGGTGAGTGTGCTTACTCTTTTCCCTCTTGGCATCTTTTCTGCATTTTTCTCTTTTTGTTGTTGAGTATAACCGTATTGCCGAGCGTTTCCTTTGTCGCTTGCTTGTGCGCAGTCCCGGGAGAGCCTATGATATGCTGACTCGCCGTTATGTGGCGATGAGGTCGTTTGCGAAGAAGATGGCGGCGAAGCTGTCTTGCCGGTCTTCCCGACGCGTGCCGGCGCACGAGCCTATGCCTTCGAGGCATTCTCGTAGACGTTCCTCCACCGAGAGCCGAGCCGGAGCCACAAAGCAGAGGGACCTTCGAGGGGGCGGCATAGCATGGATGCCGGGACATCTTCGGGAGCTCCGAGGCGCAGCCCTTTTATCGCTTCTTCCTCAAAGACGATGCACAGGGTGAGGGTTCGTCAGAGCCTTCTTTCTTTGATCCTTTCGCCGGATTTGATCCTTCTGAGTACTTTGAGTACCAGCCTCCGGAGGGGTTCGGTACTCTGATGACGAGGACGTGACGGGCGAGTTCACCGGGATGCCCGACTTCTCTCTGGAGGACCTTGGCGAGGATGATGATGCTGAGGAGTCTGATTAGTATTCATTTGCTTTCCCTCTTTTTTTTTTTTTGTAGAGCAACAGACATTTTGTACCTGTAATAAAACACTTGTATTTGCACAACAAACAGCATTTTATTTTAAGATGTAATGTCATTTTTGTGATTCCCGGGATTTGTCCTAGAAATTGTTGCTAGTATTTTTTTTATTTTGTGCATGCCACGTGAGCTGAGAGTGCGTTTGTGGGTAGTGTATGTTTGCCGGGAATGGCTTTGGCCAGTGTTTGGGCAGTTTAGAGCAAGGTCCTGCTGAGGACAGTTGTTGTTGTACCATTTGCTGGGGAAATGGGTCATGGTTGCAAGGAGGTCCGTACGGACATACTTAGCATGCAAAGAGGTCCGTACGGACCAACCTTGCTTTTGGGAAGGAGATAAATGCTTTCCAAAGGTCTCGGTTCTTCCCCATTTCCCCATTTGCAGCCATTTTCGAGCTTTCTTCCCCATTTTCTCTAGGAACCTCCATTTTTGCCATGGATTCTTCGTACGTTCCTAGAATTTTGCCGAGGCTTTCGCAGGAGAGGCAAGCACACTTCCTTGAGCAGCTGAAAACGTGGATGCGGCGCCATATGAGGCATCAGAGACGGACTTTTGAGGTAAGGTTTCATCTTTGCTCGATTTGGTCTTTTAAGGAGTTGGTTCCTGATTGGGATTTGTTGCGGGCTGCCGCGAAGTTCTGGGATGTTAGGAGGCATGTGTATTGTTTCTCCTACAATGAAATGGTGCCCACTTTTGAGGATTTTCGGGCTTTGATTGGAGGACCGGAGGTGGAGGCCATCTCGCTTCCTTTGATTGGTGGTGCTGCGGTGAGCGTGAAGCTTGCAGGCTTTCTTCGGACTTCGTTAGGAGAAGTGCAGGGCATGATCCTTGATTCGGGTCATATTGACATTTCTGAGCTGCCGAACGGTTCATGGCTGATGATGAGAGTGATGTCTCTTGGGGACGCATTTGCCTTGTGCGTGATGGCGACGCTTTTCATGGTCGCCTCCTTGGCATTTGCGATGGTGCTTTGCTAGATGTGGTAGGGCACTGCAGAGCTGGAGAGGATATTGTCCCATTGGTGCTGGGGGAGACTCTTCATGGTATCGACCGTCTGGCGACTGGGGATCGTTTCATGAGAGGGGGAAGCCCCGCTTTGCTCACCTTGTGGCTGCGAGAGAGACTTCAGGCCATGCCCGAGGCTCCGACGTCGTTTAGTCCGTGGTCATTTGCTCAGCGACCTCTTGCGTTGGATATGGATCAGTCCGCTTGGGAGAGATGGATGGCACAGCTTGGTACGCATCGTATCCGCCGGTGGGTTCCCACCGGAGGATCGAGACTAGGAGGGTCCTTCAGAAGGGTATTATGTCGTCGTAGTTCCAGGTTTGTCTTGGTCCTCCTTCTATATTCCGTCGCTTGTTTCCCGGGAAGTTTGGGATGAAGCAGAGCCTTTGTTGGGCCGGGATGACCTTGCTATCGCGGAGATAGCTCCTCTTTGTATGGCAACTTCAGTGTGCCTTCTTGTATTTTCCGAGGGTATGGAAGTATTCCGCTTTCCCTCCCGTGGTACTCCTTAGACGTCTGGGGAGTGTTGTATTAACGACTCGCACTCCGGCCCGGTATGAGCAACGTGTGGGTAGTCCCAAGTGGCCTCGGGAGAGCGTGCGTGTAGCGATTCTCGGGACCCGCTGCCGTAGTAGCTATTGCCTTAGGAGTGCCGAAGCCCGGTCTCGACCCTCAGATGTGACGGGAGACACTTTGTTTGACTACGAGACTAGAGTTGACCGACTGACGGGAAGAGGTCCTCTTTTGCGCACTCGCAGGAGGAGATCCGAGCCGAAGCACGGGCGAATGAAGCCCCGAGAGCTACCGGATTGTTTGACTCTACGGGAGGACCCCCGATCTCTGACCGAGAGACGCAGAGTTGGTTCACGTGGAGCAAAAGAAGACTCGCCGGGGACGAGGGAAGAAAGGAAAGAATGGCGAGGGGACAAGCGCAGATGGCGCGGAATGACCTCCTAGGTATCCATTCATTGCATTTGCAAACACATTATTTGTTAAATGTATTAAGCTGTCTTTTAGCATGTTGTGAACTTGAGAGTAGACCGTGCTTGAACTCATCAAGAAATGTTGTAACCGTTAGTGATTTGTGATTTACTTTTAAAGCTTTGTCGAGACGCAAGATCTCTCGTTTGCCTTTGTTTCTTTTGTGCACCTTGTCGGCGTCCATCTTTGGACTTTTCTGTTGCATTTGTGGGCTGAAGCGGCCTGGGCCATGACGGCAATCCCCTTTGCTGAGGCTTTGTGCTTGACTGAGTGGTTGAATGATCTCCTGACAAGTCATTTTGACGGTCTTTTTCGTAGCTTCCTTGCCTCTTGTTGGCGTCGGGCTCTTGACCTCTTTTTGTAGCTTCTGCTTGAGCTTCTTTTATTATTTGTTTTTTTTTTGTGAGCCCTTGCTCGAGCTCTTTTTTTTGTGTGAGCCCTTGCTCGAGCTCTCTTTTTTTTTTATTTTTTTTTGAAGCGCGTGAAGGCAAAGACAAGCCCCCGGCTTGGAAGCGTACATGAGCCGGGCCGTTTGATGCCGAGTGACCCTCGGAGGTCCTTTGATGTTGCCGCCGTCGTTTGACTTGGTTAAGGTGACTGTTGGGGCGTGTTCTTGAAAAGTGCGTAGCTTGATGGAGGTCTTGATTGACATTCAAACTTTTGAATTTTTGTGTATTTTTAGACCGGACCAATTAAGGTTGCCTACGTTCCTGACTAGAGGGCTCAGTCTGCGTAGTTCGACACTACATGGAGTGCCAAGAGATGCACAGTTGTTCTTCTTTAGGCGAAGTATCTGCGAAGTTTGCTTCCGTTGACTGGATTCAAGAAGGGATTTCCGTCTAGGTCTGTCGCCTTCATGGCGCCTCCGGAGAAGATCTTTTGACCCACGAAAGGGCCGATCCATGTGGGTTCCCATTTTCCCGCTGGTTGGTTCGAGTGGGAGGCTTTTCTTTGAGTACAAGGTCGCCTTCCCGATGTCTCGGTTTGACTTTCTTGTCGAAAGCTCTAGCCATCCCGCTTTGATAGGCTCGGACGTGTTCCATGGCCTTTAGTCGTCGCTCGTCTAGCGAGCCAATTCGTCGTGTCGGCTTCGTGAGCCATTCGACTTCGTTGATGTCATTTTCCAAAGAAAGACTCGGAGTGAGGGAATTTCCAATTCAACGGGAAGGACCGCTTCCATCCCGTATGTCGTGGCGAATGGGGTTTCTCCCGTGGTCGTTCGATCGATGTGCGGTAGCCCCAAAGTGCAAGGTGCGGCTTCTCGGGCCAATCTCGTCCTCGGGTGGTCATTTTTCGGATGATCCATTTGAGGGTTTTGTTTGCCGCTTCCACGGCGCCGTTTGTTTGTGGCCTAGGGAGAAGATTTGTGGCGTGTGATCTTGAATTCAGCCACAGCCCGTCGAATTCCCCTTCGAAGTGTGAACCATTGTCTCGATATGATCTCATTTGGGATGCCGTATCGCGCATGATGTTTTCCTTGAGGAAATGCGCGACCTTCTTGGAGGTGAGTACCTTGTAGGACTTGGCTTCGACCCATTTGGTGAAGTAGTCGATGGCTACTAAGATGAACTCACGACCATTGCCGCCCGGCGGAGCAATTTTCCCGATGACATCAATTCCCCAAGTGGCAAATGGCCGTGGTGTAGTCATGCAAGAGAGATCGTGGGGAGGTAGATGATTGAGGTTGGAGAACCGTTGGCACTTGTCGCAGCTTTGACAAAGTGGATGCAATCCGCTCCATGGAGATCCAAGAGTAGCCCATCCCGAGAATGATTTGCATCGTGGCTCGGGCGTTCATGTGGGGACCGCAAGCCCCATTGTGGACTTCGTTCATGAACTTGTTTGCTTCTTCCCGGGCCGATGCGCCGTAGGAGTGGCCCATGGTAGTGTTTCTTGTATAGCATGTCCCCGAGGATGACGAAGTGAGAGGCGAGGCGTTTTAGGGCCATGATGCTTTTGGTTTTGACCCCTTCGTGTGTGGGTCTTCCTTGTTCATGAAGGTGGTTTCCCGTTCTTGAGGTATTGGAAGATCCGGTTTGTGCCGGAAATGGCGTCGAACTTGCGTCTCTTTGGCTTTTCAAAGCAATCTTGCAAATCGTTGTGATTAAAACCTTCTCGGCACTTGGGCCCGGTTTTTCTCTCGTTTGGCAACATGCTGAAATGTTTGCTTGATGCATTTATTTAATTAATGTGTTTTCCCTTTGTATAGATGAATTGTTATTAACTGTTTTGATTAGTTAACATCATTATTTGCAATGAAATGATTTTTAGGAAGGTCGGACCTTTTATTGAAAGCGTGAAGACCGTACATTGTTGATCAAAGACTCACAATCGTTGGGCGTAAAGCCGTCACCGTACTCAAAAGATGTGAATACACGTACAACAAGACTCGAAGCTAGACTATAGGCGACGAGGGATTGGACCAGGCTTCATTACTTCCTGATGGCCGTAGCTCTAGAGGGAGTGGTGCCTGGTTAGGTGGCCAATCTTCCCTTGGCATGAGTCCCGGAAAGTAGCTTGCATGCGGTTCGATTTCAAACCGATCGCGGAGGTTTTTGGCCGCCCCGATGATGTCCCTCCATTAGTGTTGCCACCACCTGGGGGTTTTTGATGATAGAAGTCGCCGAGGGCTACTTCTAGGAGGGCGAAGCATTCGCCGATTCGGAGTTGATTCTTGCCGATGTTGATCACTTTCATAGAATCCGCCTCTTTATCTCGGGATCTTTGCTTGGACGACATTTACAATGTCCGATTCGAGGGGGCATGCTATATCTCCTTCCCCGATTAAGCCTTGGAGGAGGTTGCGCCACTGTTCATCCAGTCGGACACCGGAATGTTGAATTGAACTAAGCCGTGATGGTTGTCCCCGTAAGATCCGAGAGTGTCGGCTAGAGGGTTGTCTTGTACCGGGGATCGGTGATGAGCCAGCTTTGCAAGAGGGTTTTCGGCGAAGTAAGGGTCTACTCCTCGATCAATCTCCATTAGGGCATCCATCTCTTGATCCTCTCTCAAGCATTCTTCATCGCATATATCGTAGTTGTCATCCCGACCCATGAGTTCTTCGATTTCCACTCGTCGCGGCTTAGAGCGTGGATGTAAGGATCCACTTCGTAGCGGGACAGGTAGGAGAATTATCTCGGGGAAGAGTATTCGGTCATGTCGGGACCTTCTTCTGGGTCATAGCTTGTTGTCCAAGCACTTGCCATTGCACTGCTTCCGCGGATTACTTCGATCGCTCCATTGGCATTGATGAATTTCATGCATTGGTGAAGAGTAGATGATACTGCTTTCATCTGATGTATCCAAGGTCGTCCCAACAAAGCAGAGAAGGTTGGTTTGATTTCCACGACTTGGAACTCTACCGACTCAGCTTGTACGTCGAATTGGATCCTCAAATTGATGACTCCTACGATTGGTCGTGCGCTGGAATCGTAGGCTCGGATTACCCGAGGTGAAGGCCTTATTAGGGAGCGGTCGATGCGGAGTCGCTTCAATGTGCTCAAAGCGATGATGTTGACTGCGGAGCCGTTATCAATCAAGACGTTCGGGAGGAAGAACATCTCTATTTTTATGAGGATGAGGAGGGCTTCGTTGTGCCGATTCTCACATATTGGCAAGTCATCGTCGTGAAGGCTAAACCGCTTCCCGTGCTACCATTTGACTCGCCTCTCTCGGGGAACGTTCGATCCATCCATTTGTATGCCTTGGTTGGGGCAAAGATCGTAGGGAGACAGTTGCCCTTGGGCGTTCTTGTACGAATTCCCGGTCCACGAGACCTTTTGACTCGGTTTCACACTCCCCATAGCGAGACAACATGCTGACGGTTTCAGAAATTGCAGGGACTCTGCTCTCGCTTGGAGTTTCGTCAAAGGCTATTGAGTTCACCCTGTCGTTCGGGGAATGGATTTCCGATGGTATTGGGACCACGAGGGCGTTCCAATTTTCCCTCCTCAATGAGCCCTGGACCACCCGCTTGAGCACGAAGCAATTGTCGGTGGTGTGGCGGGGGTAGTTGTGGAAGGCGCAGTGCTTGCTCATATCCATGTTGGGTTTGGGAGTCTTTGGTTGGAAATTCTCGAGCGGCTTGAGAAGATTTCGCTTTCACCAAAGCTTCAAATACTTGACCCAAGGGCATTTCAAGGTTGTCTAAATGCCGGAACCGTGGGAAGCGAGGGGGATTGTTATTCTTCGGGGCCGCTTGATCGCGGTTTACTTGAGCTCCGTTCGAATGTAATGCGGCTTCTTTTCCTTTGGTTGGGGCAGGAGTTAAAGTTGCTGTGTTTGTTCGATAGCGGTAAGATGAGGCGGGGGTTCTTTGTTGCCTTTTGAAGACTCGTAGTCTTTTCAAACTTTGTCCGGCGTTGACCATGGCACGGAGATCCGGATAGAAATGGTGGTCGATCAAGGTCCTCAAAGATGGCTTGAGGTAGGAATGGAAGATGTCCATCCGCTCTTCTTTGGAAAGTGGATCCATTATCTCGCTTAGCTTCCAGTTCCATCTTTTGTAGAACTCGCCCACCGGTTCGTCATCCTTTTGTTTGGTGGCTTGCGTGTCATGACGGTTTGTCTCCCATTCAAGGTTGGCGCGGTACTTCTCCAGGAAGATTTCACCGATTTGGTCCCACGTGGAGCGGTTTTACGCCTTCACATTGAGGAACCACCTTAGTCTTGTGGATTTGAGGGAATGCCGAAAGTGATCCGCCATCCGTTGAGGGGTTGCCCCTTTGGCTCTCATACCCGTGACGTAGGTGTCGATGTGGGTTTTGGGCATTCTCGTCCCTTCAAACTTTTCCATTTCTCGGCATCCCGAACTTTGGAGGGAGAGGGACCACTTTGTTCGGATCAGAGGGCGGGAGGGAGTCCTTTCGAGAACTAGCTAGCTTGCCTTGCATGTCTTTCATTTGTTCGATCAGCCAAGCCATGTGAGGATCGGTTATGCGAGGTGGGTTATCGTTTTCTGTGGACGGAAACCGAAGATGGGGGTGGATTGGGCGATGGGATCGCCATTCGGGAGTCTTGGGGAGGTAGTTGAGTGTATACCAACCCATACCCGGGTGTTAAAGTTGAGGCGTGCGTGATTGCCAGTCCGCTAAGGGTTGTGTTTGGGAACCTGGGGAAACGATTCGTTATCCCCAATTGGCACTCAGTGGCAAGCTTGAGATGTCGGGATATCCGCTCGGGACGCCCGTCCCTGGCAAGCATGGGGACTTTTGATTGTGGTTGCGAGGCTCGTATAGAGGCAAAGGATTGAATCCTGGGGGATACCGAGATGCATTGGGATTTGACGGAGCAGGCACGTATGTGCGTTGGTACCGAGCTTGATGTGCAGAGCCGGGAAACTGACTGTGCTGAGGCGGGCATGTCGGAGCTGCTTGACTGACGCCCGAGGGGAGCTTTGAGCGAGAGCTGCCTTGCGTTGCTGGGATCTCGTAGCTTGGCGGAGGCGGCACTTGCTGATAGCTTTGGAAAAATTGGGGGAGCCGGTATGTCTTCGTCCTCTATGAGAACAAAGGTTCCATCAGGTTGGGGAACTGCGACTGTTCCTCGAAGACGCAAGGTGTCTACGATCCAGGCTTGCTGTTCTTCTTGGCGCTTCTTGATGGTTTCGAAGGCTCGCAGCACCTCCTCCATTGTCTGGAGGTTCCTTAGTGGCGGGGTTCCGTTTCCCTCACTGTTATCTGTTGATCCCGTCATGCGGAGAGTAGCGGACGGTGCGGGCCGATTTGGAAGGGCTATCGGACCATGTGACCTCGATACTGAAAAGGCGGCTCCCGGGTATTCTCAACCACTCTCGGTTTGCTGGAGGGGGTGACGGGCAAGGTTTAGACACAGGAATGGCCTTACGAGATAAAAGGGGGAAAGCTCACGTGGCATGCGGTTTCCGTTTCTCTTATTTATGATTTTTTTTTGTTGTTTTAATTTACTTAAAACGTGTTTTCTCAGAGTCCTAGGTAGGTTGGAAAAGATTGCTCTTCTTTTTCGCAACTATGCTAGATCGGGTCGATGGAGACCATCCGTGCGGCTATAAGCCCCTCGTTTTGCACCCGTATTTCGACATCCCAGGGTGGGCCAGACCTGTGCGAGGGTCCTATAGTGCAAGCGGTTTCCACCGGCCTAAAAGAAAAATCGAACCTAAGGACCGAGCCTGTCATGTTCATTTTGATGCATTAGCCATGTGAATAGTGAACCGAGCCGGCCACTAAGTCAAGATCAGGTCAAGAGTTCGGCATGACCTCTCTTTACCTTGCTTGCGCAAGGGATCTCGTGACGTTAGGCGTTGGCCGGGTCATATTGTCATGGCCGACGTATCAAAGGCTTGATGACATGGTGTCATGTGAGCATGGATGTATATCCTGGATGGAACATCGTCTCGGTGTAGCTTCAAAAATCAAGATCAGGTCAAGATTTTAGCATGACCTTTTATCGCTTTGCTTGCGCAAGGGATCTTGAGTTCCGAGCCCCGACTCGAAAAATGGCCGGCATGGTATATGTATCCAGCCGTATGACACCTGACCGGGTAAAAACCAACCGAGTCTGGACAGAGTGTGACTCAAGACTCAAACGTGCAGGGTTGACGCTTGGCTAGGATGGGATGTTTGGAATGATCCCGTGCGCGTCCAAGAGGCCTAGGAAGACCAAACGGACTGCAACTGAGACCACTCCGGGTTGAGGGTTGTAGTGTGTAGTGTATCCGAGGCAGCAGTGCGCGTAGCGTGCGGTGTAACCGAGGCAGCAGTGCGAGTAGTGTGCGGTCTCTAAAATTCTTTTTCTGAGTAAAACAGAAGTTTTTTTAAAGAATTTTAAATGTATGCACAGATGTATATTGATGCATTTTTTTTGTATTTTTATTTTTTTTGTAAAATAAAAAGTAAAGCACGTGCACACACACACAACAGTTAAAGAAAGGGGTAAAATGAAAGTTTGACCCTCATCATCGTTTTAAAAATCTTTTGTTTTGTTTAAAAAGATTTTAAAACAAAAAACTCCCTAGCAGAGTCGCCAACTGAAATTACCCGGGATCCAACTCGCGCGCGGGGGCCCCGTGCATCTCACATTTGTCGCTTTTCGGGAAGGTCGCCCGGATCCGAGAGGCAGCGCGTTCGCGCCCCGGCATCTGGCTTATTCCGTTTTAGCGTTAGTTGGAGGTGTCTCGCCGTTGTTTTCGCAATTGTAGAGTCGCCACGCCGTTTTTATTATTAAGCCCAAAACATTGAAAAAGGGCATCAGTTTAAAAATAATAATAAACTGTTTTTGTGTGATGAGATTTTGAGTTCGGAGGTCAGATGACTCCTCGGGAAGAGAATATTAGAATATTAGAGCTCACCCGAGTCGCCTCGTAAAACGAGTCTTTCGGATACCCCTAATATCCTTTAAATGTTGTGTGTGTGTGTGTGCTTTTTAAAAATGCATGCTGTGTCGGATGTCTACATTGTACACTACGTATTGAAATGTATTGAAATAGTAATGGAAGGAAGCCTTACCAATGTTGGTTCGTGTCTGTCTTCCGCTGAGGAATAGTGTTTGAGGTCGGAGTAGCGTTCCGGTATGAATCTGGATTGCTTCGGGAGGGGCCGGTTGTCTGCGGACAGAGTTTCGGCGTGAGTTGATGTTGCAGGCTGCGTGCGGGCAGAGGTTCGGCGTGCGTGGGGATCGTCGGGATCACTCGGACAGAGGTTCGGCGTGCGTTGGGGTGGCAGGAGTCACTCGGGCAGAGTTTCGGCGTGGTTTGGGATCGCCGGTTTGACTCGGAAAGAGCCGGGACACCGTGGAAAGACCAGGCAAGGCCTCGGAGTACCACGAGGGGCCTCAGAGTACCTCGAGAGTGCCTCGGGGCAGCGCGGGAGCGTCGCGGGAGCGCTCGGGGAGGCTTCGGAGCACCACGAGGGGGCTCGGAAGGCCTCGGAAGGATCCGAAAGGGGCCGGGAGTGCCTCGAGAGGACTTAGAGGGGAAGCCTGAAGGCTTAGGGAGGAAGAGAGAAGTGGGAGGTGTGTGAAAATGAGGTGGGGGAGCCCTCTATTTATAGTGCCAGATTTGGTGCAAGAAGGTCCGTACGGACCTCCCTGGTAATCCAGACTTTTGGTTTTCCTCGATTTGAGGGAATCTGTGATGATGGTGAATATTCTGCAATTATGATGTTCCCTGTGCAATAAGGTCCGTACGGACCAAGTTGACATGCAAAGAGGTCCGTACGGACCAACTCTGCAAGAGGGTAATCATTTTCCCCGGGATTTGAGGGAATATTGTGGACTTTAAGAGGATTCAGTAATTATTAAAGCAAAGAGGTCCGTACGGACCATGTGTGCTTTTCCAATTTCCTGAAAATTCCCAGAAGGTCCTTTTGTCCCTTTTTATCCCAGGAAGGCTCCTCCCTTGGTTTGGCTGGGGGTTTTGAGAGGGTTTTGAGTGCCAGGGGTCATCGAGACTGCGTTGATGAGTCTGCGGTGCTTCCCGTGTGCTTGAAAGGGGGTGATCCAGATTGGGGTACTTACAGCTGATACTGAGGAGGACAGGCTGAGGGCTGTGAGACTGGCTAAGGCTTTCGTGTGGATTGTCTTTTCAGACATGCTTTTCATCAACGGCACGTCTTCCGCTTTGATTTCTTTGCTGGAGCATTTGAGAGATTGGGGTGCTGTTGGGACTTTGTCCTGGGGAGAGGCAGGATTGGCTGAGCTGTACTTGGCTCTGGACGATGTCAGCAGGGGGGAGGCTAAGTCCTTCAACTGCTGCCACTTAGCTTTTGAGGTATTTCCCAGTCTGACTCCATTTTTGAGTATCATTTCTTTCTGTCATTTCTTGCTATCAATCTGACTTGCTCTGCTCCTTATTTTCTCAGGTTTAGGCCTATGAGGTCATCGGTTGCTATGCCTGGCGGGTTCAGGAGGCATACCCGGCCACTATGTTTCCTGCCATGAAGCGTTGGGTGAAAAATGCGCGGCAGAAGGTCCGGACAGCGGACACCAGAGGACGTGTGACGGCTTCTTACTCTGATACATTGATCTCTTTGCGGGGGACCCCCGGGAGAATGAGAATGTTTCCCTGGGCTGATAGGTACACTGGGCTTGATTTGGGACATTCTTTGCATCTTACTGAGTGTCGTAAGCTCTTGGTAGGCCTGTCTGGGGATGCTTTGTACTTGGGAGAGCGGGTCTACAGACATCATGGCCCTGGTAGCGTTGCTAGAGTCTCGGCCGATCCTCCAGCGGATATATGGTTTCCTCGGAAACTGGAGGATGTGGCTTCTTTGATCCAGGGAGAGGTCGCGTTCAATTATACTGAGGAGGATGGAGATTATGGAGCTTACATGATGATGATGAGGTCTCCGCAGGTGGCGCCGAGACGTGATGCTCAGGGCGCAGGCCCCTCTACTGGATATGTGGCGGATGCTCCCTTACCTCCTCCCTTCGTTGACTTTCAGGATGGGGACCATATGAGGCGGGCCCCTCTCGATACCAGCCGGATTTACCCATATTTTTAGCTTCCTGAGGGCACTCGATCTGTAAGTAACTGTCTTTTCTTCCTTTATTGTTTTGAACTGTGTGTATCCCGTGCCTTTTATCATGACTGGTTTCTGATTCTTCCTTTGTTTGGTTGTACCATGTCTTGGCCGATATTTATTGGAGCTTTGCTCGTCATTATACCGAATCCATGGACATGATTGAGCAATTGGAGAGGAGTGCACGCTACTGGAGGGAACGGTGTCTGGCTCGGAGCTCTGATGATGATGATTCCACGCCTATCTTGCCTGAAAGGAAGAGGGCTCGTACTGATATGTCTACTGATGATACACATAGGCCCAGGACCAAGACTGCCCCTCGTCGTCCCCCTAGTCCTCCCAGTTATGAGTATGAGAGTGACGCCTCCGGAGATCCTCACGAGCTTGAGACCATAGCTATTCCCGCTGTTCATAAGCTTTTCCGAGATGACCCCGTTATTTATCACGATCCTGCTATCAATCCAGATCATGCACATGCGGGGGGCAACAATGTAGATGGAGAGCAGAGCGAGGGAGGTGACGATGATGATTCCGATGATGACGAAGATGCCTATGTTTCTGAGGGCGATGGCTCGGAGTAGTCTCTTGGATCAAAACATAGGTTTTTTTTATTGTACCCCCTCTTGGAAAGAAACGGACAAACACTCTCTCTTTTTTTTTTGACTTTTTTTGCATTGCACTTTCTTAGTTCTAGCACATTATTACTAGTCATTTGTTATTTGCGCGAGTCCACTTTTTTGGAAGAATGGGAATGAATGGTTTTTGAATGGCTATGGCATAAGTATGAATGGTTTATATGGTTTGGCTTGTATATGAATGGTGAATGTGTATATGCTAGTTGAATGAATCCCTCTCCCATGATGTTTGCAGGGTGTCTTTGCTGTTTTTCAGTTTGAAACAAGTCGGGGCGTGCCCTGTCACAGATCAGATTGCAGCTTGCTGATGTCTGGTGTTGGACTTATTGTGTCGCACAACTCAAGACAGCCGGGGCACATTCTGTCGTGTGAGAAAACAAGTCATGCTGACAGGCCCTCCAAACTAGGCTTCCACACTATCTCAAAACGTCTCTCTTTTGCCTAGGGTATGAAAATCAGTAGCCCCAACATGAAGTATGCCTTTGGTAGCAAATCCATTCCCAAGGATCGAGGTTATAGAACCAGCCCCAGGAACTGCACAAGTGCACAAATCATTCTCTTCCTCTGGCCAAACCCCAGTCTGACACCTAGTCTTATTGTAGTCAACACAATCATGCAACTCAGGAGGAGGTTATTCTTCAAGTTTCAGTCAGTCAGTCGGCGGACAAGACTTAGGAACGTATATGTGCAGGGGCATATTTTTCGAAGGTGAAATGAATCTTGAACTTATGTACGACACTCTCGCCTTTTGGTTTAACTCTTTTGGGAGAGTATAAGCGTTACAAGGTGTGGAAAGTGTATGGAGGCCCCTGCTTGACAGAAATACAGTGTTTAGCTCTATATCCCTAAAAATGTAGAGAAGAAGACTTGCCGAGACACTTGAAAACCTGTCTTATTCACGATGATCACAAGGCTGCTTAAAACCCTTTAATGATGTTCGGGTTAGTCAAACACCAATGTTGACATGTGCAAATGTTTTAGTTAATCATGAGGAGAAAGCTTACTGATATCGAGATCGAACTCGGAGGGATGGAACGTGTATGGGAATGGCCCTTGAGGAGACTGGGTCTTCTGAGATCTGTTTGTGATTTCGACCGAACCAGTTATGGTTGCTACGTTCCCCTCCTTAGGAGGAGCTCAGGTCGTCGTAGTTCGGGCTTACCCCGAATGAAGAGAATGAACGGTGAAATTCGGGGATGCTGAGGACTTTTGAAGATTTTGAGAATTGAAAGAACGTGTCCTTTTAGAGTGTCGATGGGAAGCACGGATGTGAAGCCCCAGTGGGACGTCCACGGCAAGTGTTTGCGGAGGAGAAACGAAATATGCTCACATGAAACATCGAATGAACGGATGGCATTTGGACAATCGTCGCTTGATGACCTGAACTACTATCCGGTAGGAACTGTGGCTGGGCTTTCGGGATTTTGATCGGTCTTCGGGTAATTCGGGATATCGTGACCTCTTAAGACGAGAGGTCGGCTAGTCTTTTGTTGGCTGAACCTCTAAAGATGAGAGGTTGGCTCTTGGGTATGTGTTTGGGGTTTCTAAGGTGAGGGAAATCTGTGATTGCACCTTCAATGCCTTTAAGGATGAGAGGTCAATCTTGGCTTTGGTAAAAGGCAAGGGTAATGGCAATGGGAATATCCTCTAAAATCGAGAGGACGGCTTGGAATTGGTTAAGGAAGTGGGAATATCCTCTAAAATTGAGAGGATGGCCGGAATTGGTTAGAGGTAATGGTGAGGGACATCCGTGCTGTCTCTTTATTCACTCTGAGACTCCTCTTGAGTAACAACCAGATCCTTGTACTTTTGCTTTTGAGAGGATCGCTGGGGACTAGGCTCTCTTTCTTTTCTTTCTCTTTTTTTTATTCCTTTTTTTTTTCAATTTTGTTAGTTTCTTTTTTTTTTTTTTTGGAGAGGAGAATTTCAGCTAGTCCCCAGGATGGATCGTTGCTTTCCGCCGTTCTTGAGCTTGGACACGGTCACTCTTCTTTTGAATCACGGGAGTCTCAAGGATAGTCCCTCTTCTTTTGGCGATGGTTAAATGAGTTTCAAAACATGCCGATCTTGAAATGAAGGGGTATTGTTTGGTGAGGGGGAGGTACTGGTTCTCCTAAGGGTGAAAGGTTTCAACCGCAATCCCTACCGGATGACCCGAACGAGATCGAGTCTTCATTTGCTTGCTTAAGTTTACTCTGAGGAAGATCTATGCAAATTGTGAGCATGCAAGGAACAAGGTGGGGGTGATCATCCCCAGTTTAGGAAAGATACCAGTCGGTTTTCTCATTCCGATTAATTTAAACATTTAGTCATTTCCAATCATTAGTGATTGAGCAAAACAAGTGATTATGTAGAACAAGACCATTTCAGTTAGATATAACGTGGGTTTGCAAGTAATGTCTCGAGTCTAGCAAGAATAGAAACAAATATTTTATTATTGGGATAAAAGACTCATAACATGGATGCAATAGATTCAAATAATAGAAACACTTGCTAGCAAAACAAAATAAAACAATCTAGGACCCTACGATGCCTGACTGACTGACTTCTTCACATGGGGCATCCTTGGAATTGTGAGAGAGGATTATCGACCACCTTAGGAGGAGCTTTCTTGATTCTACCCTCGTCAACCATCCTTTGAATCAACAACTTCAGGGGAACGCAGTCGTTTGTGACATGACCGGGGTACTGATGATAGTAACAGTACTTACCACGATCCAAATTCGGATTGGGTTTGATGGGACGATAATTATCAAGCGGCTTTATCATTCCTCTTCGCATCAGCCCATTGAAAGCTTCCTCGGTTGTTATCCCCAAGTCATCAAATTCTCGCTTCTTGCGCGGTGGAAATTTACTGAGATTCCGGATGTTGCTTCCTTCATAGGAGCCCATTTCGATCTTCCCTTCATCAATGAGTTCCTGGATAATCACTCTCAATTGCCTGCATTCAGAGGTAGTGTGGCCGGGATATTGGTGATAGTAGCAATATTTGCTTGGATCCAGCTTTATGTTGTTATGAGGAGGGACATAATTGACTAGCGGTTGAACCAACCCTCCACTCACCAAAATCTTGAGGAACTGATTCATAGGCATCCCTAACTCTCCCCAATATTGCTTCTTCCTTTCTGTTTGAGTTATCTTTGGAGGGGGTCCAGGTGTTGGTGTCCCTTGTTGGATAGGATTCACGGCCGAAATGAAGGACATTTGATTCACAGTCACATATGAGGCTGGTCCTGAGCGCTGATCCTGAGGAGGTGTTAAGTTAAAACCATATGAACTCATCGATGGTTGCAAAGCACTTCCTTACAGGGGAGCTTGGTCAGGGTAGAATAGCAGCGATCCCTTCTGAGTAAAATAATGACATGATCCTTGGGAATCTGGCTGGTACTGACTTTGCAACCCGATTTGATTAAAAGGATCAAAAATCTCGGGAATCGTTTGTCTATCCGAAATTTGAGTTTGAATCACCTGAGGTGTCGGGGAAAGGATCTTATCTTGCTCATCTTCATCCATCTTTTTCATTACATTCCCAATTCCATGCTCAACTTTACTAGCATCGATGATTTCTTCGTACGACCCATCTTCATGACGGATTATCGTGACCCCTCGGACGTGCATCGCTTCTACAAATCTAGCGTGCGTCTCTTCTTCTCGGGCTTTAGCAACTTGGGCTAGCAATTGGGCCTTACATTCACAAACCATGGCAGCCTCAAGAGCAGCTCGCAACTCCGTCACCGACAAATCATTCATGTCTAGCTGACCCGAAGTGAGAGGAATTCCAGACTGAGCGGGCGGTATAACTTTTTCACCAGACATCTCAAACAGTAGAACAGATGGGGGCTTCGGAGGAACTGCAAATACTTCGGAGATTCGGACTAGTTAATCACTCCTTGTAATAGATCACGCACCAAACTTGTCACCTACTACAAAAGGGTAGATTTGGGTTCATAAGGTAGTGAAGGGAGATTTTGAGGAACGGGAGAGGGAAAGGAACAAGGGACAGACTCGCACAAACAATCTTATTTATCTTCAAGTATAAATCAGTGTCTTAAGTCCTAAGTACGGTTGGGAAAGGAGAAGCCTTTATTTATACTAACTACACCTTGGGGAAACCTAGGGACACAATATTCAAATCACACTAAATGCTTTGCATTGAAATCTATAATAGGTAATGATACCTAACCAAACCCTAACATCGTATGGGACGGAGAGGTTGTCCAAATTTCTGGAGAAATTTGGGCAGCATAACGGGTATTCTCGAAGAATTTCGAAGAAAAATTCGGCATGACCTCTCGTCGGTGCACGTTGACAATGCGGCATGATCTCTCATTTAGAACACGCCACGGGAGTGACATGTCCCCACATGAAATCATGTTGCGTTGGGAACATGCCCACAAGATGCGAGGTTTTGGGGAAGGTATAAGGACCTATGATAAGTTTCAAAACAATTCATTTTGGTGTGATAAAAACGTTGTATCAAAACCAACCGTGGGTAAGGTTTAAGTGTGGTGCCACCTATAACGCACTAGGGGGATAGGTTTGATTTCAGGCGCTCAAGCGTAGGCGAATTTCATGGCCGTCCGCGATGCCGTCAATCGCACCCGAGGGTTCTAGATCTACGTGGTGTAGTGTGCGGATGATTAATTCTTTTATTTATGAAAAACAAAATTTTATTATTTTTTTTCATTTTATTTATTTTTGAAAGAAAGAAAAAAAACACACACACTCTCACAGGAAAGAAAGGGGAACAATAATCAACCGAGCCACATTCGATTCAAGGGACTGCCCTGAAACCAGCTTCCTGAATACCTGTTCAGTGGCCACTTCTGTCGCGTGACACAGGACATCAGGGGACAGGGATGTCGCACGACCAGGGTGGTCACTGAACCAGGACCCTGCAAACAATCAAATCAGCCCCTGCCTCTCCATGGCAAGGGACAAACAAAATAACCAAAGCACAACAGAATGGCCACAAAACCCACAAGGCTCACAAGTCTCATGATCAATAAAATGCATGAACTACCAAAGATTATCAAGGATGCACACAAAGATGGGTATATTGGATGTTTAATCAAATGAAAGCTTGACCCTCTAAACTTTTGAAAAAACAGGTTTTCAAAGTGCAATTCCCCAGCAGAGTCGCCACTTAATGTGCGCTCGCCCGCGAAATTCAGGGAGGCCACATCCCTTATACAACAGATTCAAACATATTACAAAGGGAAATGATATCTGCAAATGGTCACATAGTGTCGCGTGACACAGGGCATGAGTGACCAAAGGTGTCGCATGACACAAGATCACACATGCATAATGTGTCGCGTGACACAGTGTCCATCTGCAGATACCTACAGATTTGAATTCAGTAACACCAATAACCAACACAGATCCAATTGATTGACCAGATAAGCTTCGAAATACACAAACGACAACAATTCAAACCAGGGATTATGGATATGGATAGATCCACACCCCCTTGGGGTCTAAAACACCAAATCCCACAATGATCAAGGAATAAACAAACAATTATCCAACACAAACAAGTTAAACAGAGAGATTGCGATTGGGATTCAGTAATCTAGATGGATAGAGTCTGATTACTAAATCCAAGGGAGGGAAAAACAATAGTATTATGGAAGAGAAAGGTAGAAGAGAGAGGGAAAAGGGGATTAAGGATGTTACCCTTGTTGCTTCCACGAATTCTGTATCAAGTTAGATACAGAATCCTTCTACAACAGCTTCTGGTCTTGGAGAGCTTGGGAGGATCAGTTGAGAGTAGATCTAAGAGAAGGTGAGAGAATTGGGTTAGATTGGAAGGGATTAGAGAGGAATTGGGAGGAGAGAGAGAGGGGTATGTGTTTCTGGTGTGTGTGTGTGTGTTACGTTGCAATTTCTGCAGAGTAACAGTATGTCAAGTTGGGATCCTTTTCTAAGAGGGGAAGGGTCTTATTTATAGGCTGCAGTTAGTGGTCACCTTGTGTCGCACGACCTTACGTAACCACTTTCCAGGCGTCGACTTGTCGCGTGACACAAGGTGTCACAACCGCTTTTGGCGCTAAAACCAATTTCTGGAACATTCAGGCATAAATGCCTAAAAGTCCAAAAGGGTTTATTCCCAGCAGGTCCTTTGGCATGAGCAAGGTACCAAAAGGTACTTCCTTCGCGGGAAACTTATGAAATGTCCCCGGAAGTCTCGGGATAGGCCGGGAATTTACCAAAACGCCCCTCAATGCAATTTTATTACATTAAAATGCATCTAAAAGGGTCGCGAATTGGATTAGCATACTTACAGAGATAGAGTTCATAGGATGATTGGTAGCCACATCAAGGCAGGACAAGATAAGGTTGACCCAAAGCCTCTACACAAACAAACATCTTTAAGATGTTGGAGGATTCTAATGATGTACATCTTCTCTTGGTATAGGGCTATATGTTCTGCAGGATCCGTCGTGCCATCATATTGCTTCATTGGAGGTACTTTGAATCTTTTGGGGATCTCCACACTGGCTATGGCAGGAACAAAACGCAAATCATGATAACTGGTTGGAGACGCTTGATTGAAGGATAAGGTGATTCCTGGGACCTTCATGAGAATCTCTTTGATCTGCTGCAATTCTCTTCCGAGGGGGCTATCTGCAACAGGGTTAGTGGCAACAAATTGATTCAGAGGAGTACCAAACATATTAAAACTCCCTGTTTTCCCCATAGGAGGCGGGGTTTCAAAGGTGAAGCATGTTGATAGCGGAATTGGGTTGGACGGAACAGTGATGCTTTCAGTCTGAACAGTGCTGGCCATTGAGATATTGCCTTGATCATTTCTCGTACTTGGCCTGACATCCGAGAAAAGAGTCTAGGTTGCAGAGGGGAGGTCTCAGGCATGCTGACCATTGGACCACCGCCTTGAGGCTGATTCTTATGTTGCATCCTATCGATTGAATTGAATATCATTTAATTGGTATACTGTTGCATGTCCATCTGATTCTTCAACTGTTTCATCATTGTCTTCTTGTTAGAAACAATTTCCAATGAGATCCTAGGCAAGGTCATGGATGAAGAATCTCCCAGGAGGAGACGTTGGCTTTGAAGCATCCCAGCACTGAGCCCAACAGTTGAAGAAGCACCAGATGTCATGGGTAAGGTTGACGTGTTGGTTCTTGCTCCAGTTGTGACAATGGGTGTAGACATTGCAGAAGTAGGATTGCTCATCTTGATCGGAATCTAAAAAACCAATGTTCTCACAGACGGCGCCAAATTGTTTTGGACAATTTTCAACAGTGTGAATTTATATTGAAAAAACTTTGGGCATAAATGAAATATAATTCACTATCAAGATGGAGGCAAGGATGTAACGAGGAAAGCCCTTGAACAATCGTTCGCTGACACAAAACCTCGGGAGGCATTAGGAAAATCCTACCTTAAGCAAAAAGTATTTTTATTGATCTTGGTGTTTTCGAGTACAGAGTGCAGAGTAATGGTGTAACGTGTGTGTACAGGTGATTTGTTTTTTGTTTATATACTAGAGATGTAACGGAAATAACAACATAAATGACATCCCTCTTTCTTCGCCTAGAATCATGCCTTTTGTTGATGACTGCAACCGTTATGGAGTTACGTCTTTGTCGAAACCATAGCTGTTACAAGGATCAAGCTATCTTTTGACTAGGTCTTCACGCCGTCGTGATGATATAGAGTTACTATTTGACCAAGCCTTTTTATGTATGACTTTGTTCCTGAAAAGTAGGAAAAACATACAATAAACAATTCTACAAGGCGTTAGTTCAAGGTGTAGTTTCAATACGTTACCTTAAGTCGTACTGCCAAGATGTAAAACATGATGAGTGGATTTTCTACCACAAACAGTGGGATACCACCAATACTTTCCATTTAGATTGGCAAGATGATTATGCTTAACACCTTGGACATTTTTGTGTGGAGCTTGATCATTGACTAGCGCGTGTCAGGTTCACTAATTAATAATGCCCAAATAGCTCATACCTTTTTGTGGATCCCAGACTATTGTGCCTAGTTCTGAGACTAAGGCGATGTTCATTTTGCTTGGGTCTCTAATGGACTTCGATCCCAAGTATATGTAGATGGGGGTTCAAGTGGCGTGGCAAAGATGTAAAAGTCCATGAATGGGATGAGATGGTTCGTGGGAACCTCTATGGAGTGTTTTTCTTTTGGATGACTGGTATGATACTTTGCATTATCTTCTTTCTGTCTTTCCTTTTTCTTGATATATATTCTTCTGACATTGATGGAGTCTTTTATTTGGACAGGTCTGGGTCTATGAGTTTCTGATTTGGCACCATTCTGAGTTCGAGTTGAGTGAGGACCAGTTTCGAGGATGGCCCGGTGGTCCAGCAAACAAAGGCGGATGCTAAAACGTGGATCTCACACGTGTACCATTTCAGTGATGAGGACACGGTCAAAGTGATAGAGCATGATGAAGGAAATAATGCCTTAACCTTTTGCTCTGGCCAACATGTTTTCCTCGAGTACCTGGGTGGACGATCACCCTTTGTGGGTAGGCCTTGACTACAGACTATTCACGGATCCTGGGGAGATGGTGTAGTCTTATTTTCTGGATCACGTGTTGACTGTCCTCCCAGGTTGGATGCAGCGGATGCTGGCCTACTCGTTGACCATCCTTATCTTCCTATCGCTTTTCCAAATAATAACTTTGTGTATTCCACTGAGCATCATGATATGCACTACAAGGAAAATCGATTTTAGCTACGGCAAATTCCGTAGCTAAAATGAAGATTCCGTAGCTAAATCGTGTTTAGCTACGGATTTGTTCCGTAGCTATTCCGTGGGTGCAGGTTCGTCGCTAAATTGGGCGTCGCTGTTTTGTAGCTGTTTTAGAGACGGACATGTCCGTCTCTAATTTAGAGACGGATACGTCCGTCTCTAAATTAGATACGGATACGTCCGTCTCTAATTTAGAGACGGATACGTCCGTCTCTAATTTAGCTACAAAACAGCGACGCCCAATTTAGCGACGAACCTGCACCCACGGAATAGCTACGGAACAAATCCGTCTCTAAACACAATTTAGCTACAGAATCTTCATTTTAGCTACGAAATTTGCCATCTCTAAAATCAATTTTCTTTGTATTATATATATATATGAATTACAAATGGGGATTCAATTACAATTACAAATGGGGATTCAATTATATTCATCACGAAAACTATAAAAATATACATGAGGGGGACAACCAATCACCATTGTGAATTGGAGCCTAAACCTCAACTCTAAACTATTACAATTGTGAATGAAGCACATATATCTATCCTTATCCCTATACACCTTATACACAAAACCAATATACCAAGCCCCACATAAAACTTGACACACTTTGAAAGCAAAGCCCAACTCCAATTGAAGAATGGATGAAAAGAGGAAACACAACCTGCCCAATCACAAGACAGCCGCTATCTGCAACTGATTTACCCAAAACAAATTATGTTCTGAAAAGACTAATCACTTCTTGGAAAGAACCGCATCCTGATCTTGGACAAGATTTATCAAACCCCACAACACCATACATTTCCTTCAAAGCCCCTTCAACAAAACAAACTCCATCGCCTTTGCACCACCAAGAACATCAAATCTTCGCAATAATAGGAATAATAATGATGATTATAATACCTGCTAAAAGCCGTAACCTTGAAAGCTCAGCCACCACCATAGATGATCATCAACTCACACTCACCTCCTCTACTTCCAATCTTTCACTGAAGATAGATTAGGAGACAAAGTTATGACATCAGTTCTAACAATAATATCAAACAACATAACCCAATGCTGCCAAAAAATCAGCAAACTACTACCAAAACCAGAAAACTGAAACATGCTAAACAAGCTCAGCAAATGTGGTGGAACATTTAAGTACAACACCTTCATTGATTGTGCATTTCCTTACAAGACTTGATAGCAAAAAAATTCTCGGCTTAGGAGCATCTAATGGGGAAGAAAAGAAAGGCATTAACCTGTTGTTAGAAGTTGATTGAGGAAACATCAATGTTAAATGACAAAGTTCAACGTAAATGTGATAAAGACCAAAGAATCGCATTTGAAAGGTTTAAGGAAGAATTCTTCAAAAGTCTTGATCAAATAAATAAAGTGACTTGTAAACAGTCCTTCAACAGGTATATTTCATTCAACGACACACATACTTTGCAACATGCCATTCAAACCCAAACATTAAGTAAAGGAGAAAGATCCGTATAGGAATGTTTGGATTCCTCCGTAAATCAATCGTCAAACATTCCTATCACCGGTTTCCGCACCAAGTTTTTTCCACGAAAGGACGTATAAGAATCTTACAGACCTCCGAACATGATATACTTGCCTCGCCATTTCGTGCAAGTATATCATGTTCGGGAGGTTGTAAGATTCTTATACGTCCTTTGCTTACCAATGAGGAGTGAAAGCTTAAAATTAGGATTTCGGCATTACGGATGCTAGCTGAGGTATATTTCATTCAATAACACACACCTCAGACTTAGTTTAAAATATTGAATACATATTCAACTGCTGGCATACATGAGATATGGATAATCATTGTAACATCAAAATAAATAATCAAATTGGAAAAATAAAAACACACAAAAGATAAAAATTTAGAAAATAATAACAAGATACAATCACTGCCGGGTTGAACATAAACATTATATAATACAACAAAAATTGAAATTTCTCAGTTGAAGGGGAAATCGTAACAATCAGATCATTGACTAAGAGCAAAAATTGAAAAGAAATTTAAGAATTAAGATTGAATTAAACCCGAAAACCGAGCCTGAGGCGATTGAATTAGAGATGATGATGATGATAGTAAAGGGGGTGATTTCAAATAACATCAAAATCCAAAAATCAGCAACTGCCTGTGAGGCGCACGCCTCGCCATCATCCAGGCGCTCGCCTGGCCGTTGTTCAAACACAGCCCAACCTCCTGCCTGTGAGGCGCACGCATCACTCATGCCCATGCGGCCGCCCCATTGCTGATGTTGTTTCCTTTGCTGCTGTTAAAATCAAAAACCTCATTAGATGTAGTTAGAAATTGTCGACTTATTTGACCCTTCCTTGTTGTTATGGGCATCAATGGCTTCCAAAATCATCTGAAAACAACAAAAAAATAACATAACCCAATGCCATGAAAATGAGATGAACCCTTCCCAAATAAGGTTTCAAAATGGTAATTTAAGGATTTCGAGTAGTGTTGAAATTGGGGAAATTTACCTGTGGGTAAGGAGGGAGTGATGGGGGTTTGAAGACTTCTTCCATTTGAGATGGAGATGGCCTGAATAGAGAGAGGGGGAGTGAGCAGAAACAGAGGGGGAGAAAAATGATGAAGACGTCGGTGTTGGAGTCGGCCGGATTTGAAGGAGATGGCCGGAGAAGATGGAGTAGCACGGAAGGGACGGGGGTGGGAAGGAAACGGAAGGGAGAAGAGGGAAACGAGAGAGAGAACACGGTGGTGGGTCTGTGACTGGAATTTGAAAATGAGAGAAGGAGAGAAATAGGGAGAGAGAGTAAGTTTTTTTGTTTGGATTAATATGGTCCGTTTGATCGAAGGTATTGAACGGTCAGATTTTACTTTGGCCCAATCCGCGTGAAATTTTGAAATCCAATCAAACAATGCCACATCACATATTTATATTTATTTCACACTATATTATACTACACTAACTAAAATATTTATGTCTAATATTAAGAATAATAATATTTATTATTAATAACATTTATTAATAAATTATTAATTATATAATTGATTAATTAATTAATATTAATATTAATTATATAAACAGTAATAATATTAATATTAATTATATAAACAGTAATAATATTAATAATAGTATTAATAATAACTAATAATATATATATTTTTTATTTTTTTAAAAAAAAATTATTGACTAGAAAATAATATTTTAGCCTTTGTTAATTAGTGGTATTTTTAGAAAAAGTTATATTAAAAAAGATAGAAAAAAAACTAAAAACTGAAAGTATATAGAAAAAAAAAACGAGGTAGCCGTATACCATTTTCACAAGATCGGGACACATTCCTTAAAACCCTAAATAATGGCACATATTTGTAACTCGTTTATTTTTTTAAAATTTTTTTCTACATTCTAAATGACATTTAAAGTGTTTTTCATCTTTATGACTTTCCTCAAAATCCAAATGTAAATTGAGTTACAAATATGTGCCATTATTTAGGGTTTTAAGGAATGTGTCCCGATCTTATGAAAATGGTATACGGCTACCTCGTTTATTTTTTTTTTAATTTTTTTCTACATTCTAAATGACATTTAAAGTGTTTTTCATCTTTATGACTTTCCTCAAAATCCAAATGGAAATTAAGTTACAAATATGTGTCATTATTTAGGGTTTTAAGGAATGTGTCCCGATCTTGTGAAAATGGTATACGGCTACCTCGTTTATTTTTTTTAAATTTTTTTTCTACATTCTAAATGACATTTAAAGTATTTTTCATCTATATGACTTTCCTCAAAATCCAAATGAAAATTGAGTTACAAATATGTGCCATTATTTAGGGATTTAAGGAATATGTCCCGATCTTGTGAAAATGGTATACGGCTACCTCGTTTTTTTTTTAAATTTTTTTCTACATTCTAAATGACATTTAAAGTGTTTTTCTTCTCTATGGCTTTCCTCAAAATCCAAATGGAAATTGAGATACGAATATGTGCCACTATTTAGGGTTTTAGGGGTTAAGGTTTAGGGTTTAGGGTATAGGGTGTAGGATTTAGGGGTTAGGGTATAGGGTATAATGTATAAGGGTTAGGGTATAGGGTATAGGATTTAGGGGTTAGGGTATAGGGTTTAGGGTTTAGGGTATAGGGTTTAGGGGTATAGGGTTTAGGGTTTAGGGTTTAGGGTGTAGGATTTAGGATTTAGGGTTTAGGGTATAATGTATAAGGGTTAGGGTATAGGGTATAGGATTTAGGGTTTAAGGGTTAGGGTATAGGGTTTAGGGTTTAGGGTATAGGGTTTAGGGGTTAGGGTTTAGGGGTTAGGGTATAGGGTTTAGGGTTTAGGGGTTAGGGTTTAGGGGTTAGGGTTTAGGGTTTAGGGGTTAGGGTATAGGATTTAGGGTTTAGGGTTTAGGGTATAGGGTTTAGGGTTTAGGGTATAGGGTTTAGGGTTTAGGGTATAGGGTATAGGGTATAGGATTTAGGGTTTAGGGGTTAGGGTATAGGGTAATGGGTTTAGGGTTTAGGGTATAGGGTTTAGGGGTTAGGGTTTAGGGTTTAGGGTTTAGGGTATAGGGTATAGGGTTTAGGGTTTAGGGTATAGGGTATAGGGTATAGGATTTAGGGTTTAGGGGTTAGGGTATAGGGTATAGGGTTTAGGGTTTAGGGTTTAGGGTATAGGGTTTAGGGTTAGGGGTTAGGGGTTAGGGGTTAGGGGTTAGGGTTTTTTTTTTTTTTTTTTTTTTTTTTTTGAAAAACCAGGACGACACCTGGAAATTTTATTAATGGAAATTAAAAAGAATACAAAAATGAGTGGGAATATAACCCAACTCTATCACCAAAAAAATAAAACAAAAATAAAGCCCAGTAAAAAAAAACCAAAAAAGCTCCCCAAATCAGCCAAGCCCAAAAAATCTTAGGCCCAATCCATAACCAAGGGCGGCCGCCCAAGTCTGGCCGAAAAACAAGGGCGTCCGCCCAAGAACAAATGCACGGGCGTGCAATGCCCATGGCACTGCCGTGCACATCAGAAAAATCAATCAGCAGCTTAAAATTCATGCAACCAAATATCCTTGAAACTTCAGCAAACTCACTGCTATGCTTTGACACTAGCAAAGAAGGACATCCCAGCCGAGAAACCACCAAAACAGCCCACATCAACTAAAATAATATCATCCGAATTCATCCAAGATCCATCAAAAACCAAGCAAAACCAACCACCATGAAAATTGGCAAAGCAGCAGCCAAAAATCAGTACCATCATCCCCAAATTTTCACCATTCAAAGTAGTAAATAACCACCAAGAAACGACCAAAACCCATATAATCATTCCCGTATCAACGACGAATAACATAGCAGCCCGACACATCGAATTTCAAGACCTCTAACACTTCCTTCGGGAGGGCTCTAGCAAACAAATAAACCATATGATGATGATGAACATGTGCCACTGCCGCTAGCCGATCAGCCACCCCATTTGCTTCCCGTAAAACATGTCTAATGCCAAATTCCCCCAGCAAACTCCCACATTCCCTAAGCTCATATGAAAGTTGCCAGGGACCGGAGAAACTCCCTTTTAAAATCCCCACAGCCACCAAAGAATCCGACTCTACAAGCACCGAACTTAAATGAAGTTCCCTACATAATCTCAACCCATCTCGAAGGGCCAAAATCTCCGCCTTCATGTTGGTGCCCCTCCCATAATAGTTGGAAAAAGCATGAATGAAACCACCCCTCCAATCTCGAATAATACCTCCTCCCGAGCACTCACCATGCACTGCTGATCCGTCCGTGTTAAGAGTGTAACTATACTCCCTCGAGGGCTCCCATCTCAATACTCTTTTCAGTCGCTGGACAAGACTCGGAAATGTATATGTGCAGGGGCGCATTTTTTCGAAGGTGGGAATGGATCCCGAGTTCGTGTATGACACTTTCGCTTTTGGGTTTGACTCTTTTGGTGAAAAAAGGAGAGTCGCCACTGTGAATACCCCGTCCCGATGCAACGCGCATTCGGAAGTTTGAAATAATTAATCATATAATGTCGAATCGAAATGGGATATTCATTTAGTGACACTCGCTTTAAACTATATTAAAATATTAGTTTAATTTTGAGAGTCGCCACGCCACTTTGATATAGCCCAAAGCTTTGAAAAAAGGCTAAACAGTTAATTGGGTTCGGGGGTCAAGTTCTGACAGGAAGAAGAAACGCTATCACTCCTATTGCCCGACGGATCGGTCTTTCTAGCATGTGGGGTGTTGGTTGTGTGCGGTGTTTACAGGAATAGATAGAAGAAACGGGATCATGCATAAGGAGGAGGGGAGAGAAAGAATTAATTGATGATCACACCCTAGAACCTTTGAGTTAGGCCCTCGGAAGGTGCACTAATCAACGTTCATCCTTGGGGGATTGTTGATCATGGGACAATTATTACTAAGGTGGAAGGAAAGAAATAGTTCCTAGATCCATTGGGTTTCTTAGGGCGAAACCTTAGATCATCCTCGGCTATTACATATTTAAATATATTAAAACAACCTAAATCTAGCATATATGACATAAGCAAGAAATAAAGTAATTAAAATATACTAAGCATGCAAACAATAATAATAATAAAGACAATAATAATAAAGAACAAAAATATTAAAAAGAGTCTTACCAATTGTAGCAAGACTTTGAGGTCGAATCTAGGGCGATTCGAAGAGAGTAAGAAAAGCTAATGGGTAAAGCAAGTGTAATCTCGCTTCTCGAGTAAATTGTGTGTTTAGAATGGGAGCCGGGCACACTTATTTATAGTGCTTCGGTACCGTGAAGAAAAGGGTCGATCGGCACTTTTGAGAAGGGTCGATCGGCACTTTAAAAGAAGGGTCGATCGGCACTTTTGAAAAGGGTCGATCGGCACTTTAAAAGAAGGGTCGATCGGCACTTTTGAAAAGGGTCGATCGGCACTTTAAAAGAAGGGTCGATCGACCCTTTTTAAAAGTGCCGATCGACCCTTCTTTTAAAGTACCGATCGACCCTTTTCAAAAGTGCCGATCGACCCTTTTCTAAAGTGCCGATCGACCCTTTTCAAAAGTGCCGATCGACCCTTCTTTTAAAGTGCCGATCGACCCTTTTCAAAAGTGCCGATCGACCCTTCTTTTAAAGTGCCGATCGACCCTTCTCAAAAAGTGCCGATCGACCCTTTTCTTCAAAATTTGACCAAGTACCGAAGCACTATAAATAAGTGTGCCCGGCTCCCATTCTAAACACACAATTTACTCGGGAGAAGCGAGATTACACTTGCTTTACCCACAGTTTTTCTTACTCTCTTCGAATCGCCCTAGATTCGACCTCAAAGTCTTGCTACAATTGGTAAGACTCTTTTTAATATTTTTGTTCTTTATTATTATTGTCTTTATTATTATTATTGTTTGCATGCTTAGTATATTTTAATTACTTTATTTCTTTCTTATGTCATATATGCTAGATTTAGGGTTGTTTTAATATATTTAAATATGTAATAGCCGAGGATGATCTAAGGTTTCGCCCTAAGAAACCCAATGGATCTAGGAACTATTTCTTTCCTTCCACCTTAGTAATAATTGTCCCATGATCAACAATCCCCCAAGGATGAACGTTGATTAGTGCACCTTCCGAGGGCCTAACTCAAAGGTTCTAGGGTGTGATCATCAATTAATTCTTTCTCTCCCCTCCTCCTTATGCATGATCCCGTTTCTTCTATCTATTCCCGTAAACACCGCACACAACCAACACCCCACATGCTAGAAAGACCGATCCGTCGGGAAATAGGAGTGATAGCATTTCTTCTTCGTTGTAACTTGACCCCCAACCCAATTAACTGCTTTAGCCTTTTTCAAAGCTTTGGGCTATATCAAAGTGGCGATGGCGACTCTCAAAATTAAACTAATATTTTAATATAGTTTAAAGCGAGTGTCACTAAATGAATATCCCATTTCGATTCGACATTATATGATTAATTATTTCAAACTTCCGAATGCGCGTTGCATCGGGACGGGGTATTCACAGCTTTGGGATTAAGGGTAGTAGAGGTGAGACATAGAGTGAAAAGAGTATTGAGATGGGAGCCCTCGAGGGAGTATAGGGTATAGGATTTAGGGTTTAAACCCCAAATCCTATACCTTGAACCCTAACCCCTAACCCCTAAACCCTAAACCCTAACCCCTATACCCTAACCCCTAAACCCTAACCCCTAAACCCTAAACCCTAACCCCTAAACCCTAAACCCTAAACCCTAAACCCTATACCCTAAACCCTAACCCCTAAACCCTAACCCCTAAACCCTAAACCCTAAACCCTAAACCCTAAACCCTATACCCTAAACCCTAACCCCTAAACTCTAACCCCTAACCTCTAAACCCTAAACCCTAAACCCTAAACCCTAAACCCTATATCCTAAACCCTATACCCTATACCCTAACCCCTAACCCCTAAACCCTAAACCCTAAACCCTAACCCCTATACCCTAACCCCTAAACCCTAACCCTAAACCCTAACCCCTAACCCCTAAATCCTAAACCCTAAACCCTAAAACCCTAAAACCTAAACCCTAACCCCTAAACCCTATACCCTAAACCCTAAACCCTCTACCCTATACCCTAAACCCTAAACCCTATACCCTATACCCTAAACCCTTTGTTAATTAGTGGTTTTTTTTAGAAAAAGTTATAGAAAAAAAGATAGAAAAAAACTAAACAAATGAAAGTATATAGAAGAAAAGTCAAAAGAGGGACAGACTATCCTATATTCATTTTTTATTTTTTTTTTAAAAAAATTATTGACTAGAAAATAATATTTTAGCCTTTGTTAATTAGTGATTTTTTTTAAAAAAGGTATATAAAAAAAAGAAAAGAACTAAACAAATGAAAGTATACAGAAGAAAAGTCAAAAGAGTGACGGACTACCCTATATTTATTTTTTATTTTTTTAAAAAAAATTTTATTGACTAGAAAATAATATTTTAGCCTTTGTTAATCGGTGTTTTTAGAAAAAGTTATAGAAAAAAAGATAGAAAAAAACTAAACAAATGAAAGTATATAGAAGAAAAGTCAAAAGAGGGATGAACTATCCTATATTTATTTTTTATTTTTTAAAAATTTTTTATTGACTAGAAAATAATATTTTAGCCTTTGTTAATCAGTGGTTTTTAGAAAAAGTTATAGAAAAAAGATAGAAAAGAACTAAACAAATGAAAGTATACAGAAGAAAAGTCAAAAGAGTGACGGACTACCCTATATTTATTTTTTATTTTTAAAAAATTTTATTAACTAGAAAACAATATTTTAGCCTTTGTTAATCAGTGGTTTTTTTAGAAAAAGTTATAGAAAAAAGATAGAAAAAAACTAAACAAATGAAAGTATATAGAAGAAAAGTCAAAAGAGGGACGGAGTACCCTATATTTATTTTTTATTTTTTTAAAAAATTTTTATTGACTAGAAAACAATATTTTAGCCTTTGTTAATCAGTGGTTTTTTAGAAAAAGTTATAGAAAAAGATAGAAAAAAACTAAACAAATGAAAGTATATAGAAGAAAAGTCAAAAGAGGGACGGACTACCCTATATTTATTTTTATTTTTTTTAAAAAATTTATTGACTAGAAAACAATATTTTAGCCTTTGTTAATCAGTGGTTTTTTTAGAAAAAGTTATAGAGAAAAAGATAGAAAAAAACTAAACAAATGAAAGTATATAGAAGAAAAGTCAAAAGAGGGATGAACTACCCTATATTTATTTTTTATTTTTTTAAAATTTTTTTATTGACTCGAAAACAATATTTTATCCTTTGTTAATCATTGGTTTTTTTAGAAAAGTTATAGAAAAAAGATAGAAAAAACTAAACAAATGAAAGTATATAGAAGAAAAGTCAAAAGAGGGACGGACTACCCTATATTTATTTTTTATTTTTTTAAATTTTTTTTATTGACTAGAAAACAATATTTTAGCCTTTGTTATTAAGTGTTTTTTTTTAGAAAAAGTTATAGAAAAAAAGATAGAAAAAAACTAAACAAATGAAAGTATATAGAAGAAAAGTCAAAAGAGGGACGGAGTTCCCTATATTTATTTTTTAGTTTTGTAAAAAAAAATTTTTGACTAGAAAACAATATTTTAGTCTTTGTTAATCAGTGGTTTTTAGAAAAAGTTATAGACAAAGAGATAGAAAAAAACTAAACAAATGAAAGTATATCGAAGAAAAGTCAAAAGAGGGACGAACTACCCTATATTTATTTGTTATTTTTTTAAATTTTTTTATTAACTAGAAAACAATATTTTAGCCTTTGTTAATCAGTGGTTTTTTTTAAAAAAAGTTATAGAAAAAAAGATAGAAAGAAACTAAACAAATGAAAGTATATAGAAGAAAAGTCAAAAGAGGACGGACTACCCTATATTTATTTTTTATTTTTTTAAAAAAAATTTATTGACTAGAAAACAATATTTTAGCCCTAGTTAATCAGTGGTTTTTTTTAGAAAAAGTTATAGAAAAAAAGAGAGAAAAAAACGAAACAAATGAAAGTATATAGAAGAAAAGTCAAAAGAGGGACGAACTACCCTATATTTATTTTTTATTTCTTTTTAAAAAAATTATTGACTAAAAATAATATTTTAGCCTTTGTTAATCAGTGGTTTTTTAGAAAAAGCTATAGAAAAAAGATAGAAAAAAACTAAACAAATGAAAGTATATAGAAGAAAAGTCAAAAGAGGGATGGACTACCTATATTTATTTTTTATTTTTTAAAATTTTTTTTATTGACTAGAAAACAATATTTTAGCCTTTGTTAATCAGTGATTTTTTTAGAAAAAGTTATAGAAAAAAGATAGAAAAAACTAAACAAATGAAAGTATATAGAAGAAAAGTCAAAAGAGGGACGGACTACCCTATATTTATTTTTTATTTTTTAAAAATTTTTTATTGACTAGAAAACAATATTTTAGCCTTTGATAATTAGTGATTTTTTTTAGAAAAGTTAGATAAAAAAATAGAAAAAACTAAACAAATGAAAGTATGTAGAAGAAAAGTCAAAAGAGGGACGGACTACCCTATATTTATTTTTTATTTTTTAAAAAAATTTATTGACTAGAAAATAATATTTTAGCCTTTGTTAATTAGTGGTTTTTTTAGAAAAAGTTATATAAAAAAGATAGAAAAAAACTAAACAAATGAAAGTATATAGAAGAAAAGTCAAATTTAGAGACGGATACTAAATGCGTGCCTCTAAATTTTAGGCAGAATGTTGAATCTGTCACTAAATTAGAGACGAATTCAAAAATTTGTCTCTAAATTAGAAAACGAGGTTAAAATTTGTCTCTAAAGTTTAGAGACGGATTCGAATCTGTCTCTAATTTAGAGACGGATTACGAATACGTCTCTAATTTAGAGACGAATTCTTAATCTGTCTCTAATTTAGAAGACGGTATGCAAACCGTCTCTAAAATTTAGAGACGGAATCGAGAATCCGTTTCTAAATTAGAGACGGAATCGATTTCGTCTCTAAATTAGAGACGGATTCGGATTCCGTCTCTATATTAGAAGGCGGTTCAGATTTCGATCTCGAATTTGAGACGGATTCATATTCCGTCTTCGAATTAGAGACGGAATCTGAATCCGTCTCTAATTTAGAGACGGAATCCGAATCCGTCTCTGATTTTTGGTTCTGTCTCTAATCTGTCGTCAAATTAGCTACGGATTCCGTCTCTGATTTTTGGTTCTGTCTCTAATCTGTCGTCAAATTAGCTACAGATTTCGTCCGTCTCTAAATTTCCGTCTCTAAATCCGGTTTTCCTTGTAGTGATGGTCATTGAAAACAACTTTGCCAAATATCTTCCCATGCAGTTTAGGTTGCGAACAAACACTCTTACGGTATGCTTCTTTCCTTTATTTCCAGTTGCCTGTCATTGGAGTTATTCCTTAAGGCATGTATTTTTTTTTCTCTTTTTTGTGGTTTCTTTATGTGAAATCATTGTCTTTCAGGTATGTTACGAGGCATAGACATGTATTTATTTCTGGGTCTCGAGGGGGAAGAAACATCTTTATTTTCAATATTTTGGTGTCGCGGATCACGAATATGCAGTCCTTTAGTTTATTTATTTATTAGATGTGGTCGTTTGAGACCAATACCATTTTTATTCTCTCTTTAGCATTTTGAATTAATTTTTTTCCCGTTTAATATATAGATGTATGCCTTTCTGAGAACCTTCTACTTTATGACTTCTATTTCATACAGGTAATTAGTTTTGGTGATGTAGGACGGATCCACAGATAAAGAAAACGCAGCGGAATTATTAAAAATCTTGAATCAAGAACTAATCCTCACACGAAGATTAGATGATTCAAGCGATTATTATTAAACCCTCGCAAAAGAATTTAATACAATCGAACAACGAATAAAAGGGATATGAATTACTCCTCGCAAAAGGACATAATCCTAGTAATCAAACGAATAAGATTACTTTTCAAGCCAAGGAATGACTTAGTCTTCTTAGAAAAAGAAGAAAGAACCCTTGAAGAAAATAAATTGTTTATTCTTCAAAAATTGACTAAATAATAATTCTACAAAAGCTTTTATAGTTCCAACCATAATTAAAGTCCTAATCTAAAAAGGAAAACTAATCCTATTTCAAAACAAATAACAAAGGAAAAGAAAAGGAAAGTAAATCAAAAAGGAAAAACTAATCCTAAACCTTCTAGAATTACTCATAACCTATATGGTAACTAAATAGGACTCAAAAACTAGTAAATCTCCTCAAAATCTATTCTAAAATCACCTCTAATCATCCTATTAAAATAAATGACGAAAATAATAAATAAAATATAAACTAAAACAAATTAAATCCTAAAATACTAATTAAAATACAAAATAATTAATATATTTGACTTTGTCAAATATTTCTTGAACCGGATTACATCATTCACCCCTTTCTTGAAAAAGGATTCGTCCCGAATCCTCGTCCGATCTTTGAAACGAGCCCTTCCATCGAAACAAATATTTGGAATAAATCTTCATCTTTAACGTAGAAGGAATTGAAAGAACTTGAATTGATCCATTCCAATGAAATAAATATTTGAAATAAATATTATCTTGAAGCACAAATATGGGCACACAAATATCTTCCGAAAATAAAATTATACCATCAATCCCATCCGTTCCATCCTTCGATGATCGTCCTCCTCAACCACCCCATGATCAACCATAAGAAAATCATCAACAAAAATATTATCCCACACAAAATTTGATTTTGCAATAAACCAATTAATACTAACAACCTCCTCCACCTTGGGCTCAACTAGGTCATGAACAGGGTTTATAATATTGGTATGAATATTATTATCACAAACCCGTATGACCTCGTCCTTGCACACAGATCTTCAACAATAATCTCCTCTTCAACAGGATCTTCTTGGGCGTAAAAGTTTTCAATAACAAGGCGATTTTCTTCCTCGAGACGCTTCAATTCAATAGCTCGCTTTGCTTCGAAACGCCGAATTGATTTTGTATAAATATCTATTTGATCATAACAACGAACGGCTTCGCCCAAACAACATCCCTCTCCTCTCGATACTTATCTATCAAATACGACGACATGCCCGAAGTGCGCTCTGGCCCGAATTTCGGATTCATAATAAAGCATCAAGTCATTCTTATCTTCGGCCTCCTTATCAAGTTCATTAAATTTTATAAGAAAATTTTCTTACCCGACAACGATCATGCTTCGTGACGCATATCGATCTTCTCAAGAAGTGATTTTTCTTTTCCACCATTGTTGGACATCCTTTCCATGGATCGAACCCGCTTTGATACCAACTGATGTAGGACGGATCCACGAGATAGAGAAAACGCAGCGGAATTATTAAAAACCTTGAATCAAGAACTAATCCTCACACGAAGATTAGATGATTCAAGCGATTATTATTAAACCCTCGCAAAGAATTTAATATAATCGAACAACGAATAAAAGGGATATGAATTACTCCTCGCAAAAAGGACATAATCCTAGTAATCAAACGAATAAGATTACTTTTCAAGCCAAGGAATGACTTAGTCTTCTTAGAAAAAGAAGAAAAGAACCCTTGAAGAAAATAAATTGTTTATTCTTCAAAAATTGACTAAATAATAATCCTACAAAAGCTTTTATAGTTCCAACCATAATTAAAGTCCTAATCTAAAAGGAAAACTAATCCTATTCAAACAAATAACAAAGGAAAAGAAAAGGAAAGTAAATCAAAAAGGAAAAACTAATCCTAAACTATCTAGAATTACTCCTAACCTATATGGTAACTAAATAGGACTCAAAAACTAGTAAATCTCCTCAAAATCTATTCTAAAATCACCTCTAATCATCCTATTAAAATAAATGACGAAAATAATAAATAAAATATAAACTAAAACAAATTAAATCCTAAAATACTAATTAAAATACAAAATAATTAATATATTTGACTTTGTCAAATATTTTTTGAACCGGATTACATCATTTGGTGCGGGCCCGAACAACTTAATAATCAAAATTTAGTGCTTAATAGCTTGTTTGAGCTTCTTTGAGGGTCAATTTGGGTCAAAAATGGCCCAATATTAGTCGGATTGGTCAAACAAAGAACAAAAATGCGAAAGGGGTGAGGGGTGAGGTTGCTAGTTGGCTAGCCAAGAAGCCGTCCGGTTGGCCAGGCAGCCGATCGACTAGGAGCTGGTCCTCTTTCTTTATGGATCTCCTTATCGATTTACATAAATCCCCTAAAACATTATCAGAGAGGAGTAAATCGCAAATTACTTTATGCTAGCTATTGATACCCCGAGAAAACAGTTATAGGCTTCATGGGATGTCTAATTGATTTTATGAGTCAGCCACTATGTTTTGGAAGGAAACATAAGAAAATCTAAAAAGTCAATTGATTTTTATACGAAACTAAAGATTTAAAGAGGGTCATGGGTTAGATTACGAGAATGGGAAGGTGTTAAACACCCGCCCGCCAGCCTTAAAGCGGGTCGTTGCTACTTTAAGTTTTTCTATGTCTACATGTCCTCTAAATTATGCGTCTTCAAAAATTTATTGTCAAAAGAAAGGGGGTTTTAAGGTATATTTCGAATGTCAGGGATATAATCGTGACTAACTTCAATAAATGATGTAGTAATTGATTATTTCCCTTTTAATGGGAATTGCATATATAAGGGAATAAAAACAAACAAGTAAATGAGAGATGGACGAAATACCGAAATATCTTTTAAGTTAAGGCTTGTTTTTCCGAAAGGCTTGCTTGAAGAAAGAACTTTTTGTATGTGTGTGTGTTTTTTAGAGTTTCGAGAGAGAGAAAGAGAGTAAAATATATAGTTTTAGTGCATTTTTAGGCCAAAGATTGTTAATGGAGTGAACTAGTAGTTAATGGGGGAGGAGTTACAAATCACAAAAGAGAGATTATTGAAGGAAAATAAATCAACGATGGCGAAACTCGCGTGAGTCACGTTTAGTGAGTCAAACTCACTCGAGTTCCACATTCGTCACGTGATTCCCGATTTTCGAAATGAAAATGACAATAAAGATACTAAAAGTTAACTCCTTTATTCAATCTATTCCAAAACTAACGTAATCAATTAGGAACTTAACAAAATTAGACATAAATTAACGTAAAGAAATAAATAATAATAAAAAGGAAGAGTATGTATGAAATTGGGTGTGAGCGGTCCAAGGAGGGGTATCTATAGTGCCCCTCAGCAACATGGATTGTGGAGCAAATCGCGTTAACAATAGAACAAATATCCACCTTGGACGTCAAGACAGAATGAATAAGAGAAGAGGAAAGTTTGGAGATAAAAGGGAAAAGAGTAAGGAGAAACGCTCCTTGTGTAGATGATATAAGAAGTAGAGAGAACGCCCCATGTGTAGGTGACTTTGATTTATTGGTCGATGGATGCCTGGAGGACTCATTCCATTTTGTTGTGTTGATGCGGCTGTTTTAATGAAAAAGAGTGTTGTGCGGTTTTCCTATATGGAATGTCCGTCATAGAGGGTGCGGAGTACCGAGGTATCGTCCACGAGAGATGCAGTTGCATTTTCTCTATGGAATAATGTTTGTCATAGCGGGTTATGGGGCATTAAAGCATGCCACGAGAAATATAGTGTCGTTTCCCCTACGAGAATAAAGTTCGTCATAGCGGATTGTGGAGTACTAAGGAATACCACGAGAAATGGGGTTGCCTTTTTGCTAAAAATATTATATGTCATACCGGGTTGTAGGGCACTAAAGCATGCCACGAGAAATGTGGTTGAGTTTTTGCTACGGAAAAATCTCCATCGTAGCAGGTTATGGGGCACTAAAGCATGTCATGAGAAATGTGATTGCGTTTTCGATATGAATAATGTCCCTCACAGAGATGGTTGTAGGGCACGTAGGCATGCCACGAGAAATGTGGTTACATTTTCACTTACTGAATAATGTCCGTCATAGCGGGTTATAGGGCATTAAGGCATGCCACGGGAAATGCAATTTGTTTTTCTACGGAATAATATATGTCATAGCCGCTTATTGAGTCGTATGTATATAAATCTAATATTGGTTTTATCTTTTAAATGTGTGTTGTTGGCTCCGAGCTAAAGGCTTGTTGAGGTGTTGGGTAGTATGGTATAGTATGTTCTTGTTTGTGTAGCCGAGGTGGGGTTATTAGTTTACATGTTGTTATTGCATACAGGTTGCATGTACAGTTGTATGTTAGTATTGTTGTGTCACATGCGTCGAACGAGGCACCATATCAGACCTCGGGTCGGGGCGTGATATACAGTTGTATGTTAGTATTGTTGTGCCACTAAGGCATGTCACGAGAAATGCAATTGCATTTTCGCGATGGAATAATGTCAATCATAGATAGAAAGTGTATATAATCACTACAGATGCCCGAGGACTCACACTGAAGTTGTTATAGGAGAAGGGTGTCATTGATGCTTTAGGACTCACGTAAATTTTGTTGTAGATGGGTGTCGCAGATGCTCTAGGACTCACACTATTGTTTTTGTAATAGGGAATGGTGTTGCAGATGCTCTAGTACTCATACTATTGTTTTAATAGTAGAAAAGGGTGTCACAGATGCTCTAGCACTCACACTGTTGTTGCTGTGGTAGAGAAGGGTGTCGTAGATGATCTAGGACTCACACTGTTGTTGCTGTAGTAGAGAATAGTATCGCAGATGCTCTAGCACTCACACTATTGTTGCTGTAGTAGAGAATAGTACCCTAGATGTTCTAGGACTCACACTATTGTTGTTTGTAGAAAGGAATGTTGCAGATGCCCGAGGACTCGCACTACGATTGCTGGAATGTGAGAATGCGGAATGCTGCAGAAGCCCATAGGACTCACATTGTTGTTTCTGAAGAAGAAGATGTTGTAGAGCCAAGAGGACTCACGCTGCTATTGGTGTAAGAGAGAGTTGATGCTGCCTGGAGGGCTCACATTGCAACTTGCTATAGGATAAAATGGTTTGCAGCCGCTCGAAGGACTCACACTGTCGCCGCTATAAGAGGGAGTTCTTGGCACCCAGTTAAGAGGACTCGCATTGCCGCTTGTCGTAGGAGAATATATAGGTTTGCAACCGCCCGAAGGACTCACACTGGCCCATCGATATGGTATTTGGGAGAAAGAGTTGCGGTTCTCAGAGGATTCTCATGTACTATCGTTTATTACTGTTGCAAATTTCGTGGAGAACTCGCACCGATCACATATCTTTGCCAAATAATAGAGAGAGAGAGAGAAAGAGAGGCAGAGAGCAAGAGAGAGAGAAAAAGAGGGAGAGAGAGAGAGAGAGAGATAACCAAATTATGCAAATTTGATTTTGTTTTATTATCCTCAAATAGCGTTTTTAACTCTATATTTAGGATCGATCTATGTTGGGACATGCATGCCAAAGGTGTTTGCAGATTTGCGTGATATTATTTTTTTATGTGCCAACATTGGAGTGCAAACGTGCCCTCGACATTGTTTGAACCGAGAGAGGAGTTTGTTATGGCCTCCTAGGTCGTGCTTTCCTGCGCTGGCGAAAGATGGGATGCCCAAGCCTCAAGAGATTTTTCATGGTGAAGTTGTGTTAAAGATGCGATGGCGTAAGCCCTCGAGATCCTTTGCTTATGTCTAGCCCTTGGGAGAACATAACATTGAAGATGGGTTGTCAATCCATAGATGTTTGCTTATGTGAATCCCTTTGAAAGACCCCCGATGGTGAAGATGTTATGCCCTAACTAAGGAACCATTTTTGCCGGAGCGAGGTAAAGCTAGATCTTGAAAACACGGAAGCTTTCAGCGTGTGCCTCAAGGCCTCTATGCATAAGTTGATATTGGACTATATGGGATCCTTGTAATTTAGTACGGCCGTTTTCTTGTAAAAAGATAGAAGTTCTTCCTCTATCCCATTTTTTAATGACACACCCTTGGTTTTGCCTATACTCGCCATCTCGTGTTTTCAATTTAGTAGGCATCTGCTTGTGCCAATATTTGCCTTTTTTTCGCACACCCTACTTTTTTTCCCTGCAGTGTGGTTCCCTTTTGCGGGGTTTTGACTTAGAGGCATCTCTTTCGCGCTTTTATTATGATATCCTTGGAAAAAGCCCCTTGCTTCTCGGGATCGGGGAGGAATTGTACACTGACTCCATAAGAGGATGAAGTGAGATTAGGATTTTTTTCGAGAGGAGAGAGACTTTCAGATTGGGGAAAGCCCATGAATCTAGAGAGGGAAGAAGTATACCAACTTGATTTATGGAGATGGAAAGCAAGTTGTTGCTGCGGGCGGACTTCGAATTCTTGAATGATATACTTTGTAGTAGCCTCCGCGCGTAAGTGTCCCACCGGGGTCGCGACTTTTCCGTCGCCCTTCAAATTAATGATTTATAATCATTTAGGGGTATTTTGACATTATTTTGACAATTTGAATGAGGAAGGACCTCTTAGGAATAAAAAAGTGGCTTGGGAC